>JAAGEH010000357.1:2131462-2180490 GCA_011751065.1 Lasiurus cinereus
TGAGCCAAACCGGTTTGGGCAAGAATAAGGGTATTTTTAAAGGCTCTGGGTCACTTGCACAAATCGGCCTTCAGCAATGTCCCGCTGGCTGTTATTGCTATCAGAAAGGGAGATATTTTGCACCGAATCGCATGCTGGATGCTACCTACCAGCGGGCAGGCTGCAGAACTGCCCTAGTTGGCACATCTGCCAGCTCACCCGGCACGATGCCTGCTGTCTGGCCTCCGGCGAAGCATCCAGATGTAGAGCCGAGCACAGAATTCTCAGGCCCCGACATCTATCGAATCAGAAACCTATCTCCACGTTTCTGAAACTGCTCTGGTGTGTAGCCACACACAGAATGACCCCTCCGGTTGGGGACAGGCAGGAAAAGCATTGCTCTCAGCACCCAAACTGCCTAAGTCAGCATGTCACAGGTTGAGTGGTGTGAAAAAAAAAAAAAAAGAAATAAAAAAAGACCCAAGACCCACAGAGAGGAGGTTCTGACATGAAAGGAAGACCAGCAGGGGTCCTGTCTCCCCGCACAATCCCGGGACTTGTGTCCCTCCAGTGCGCGGAATGTCATTACCTTTAGGAAAATAGCATTTATGTGGATCGCTGAATTTCCTGTTTTGAATCCCTGCTAGCGAGCTGGCAATGTGCAGAGCGAGCAGAAACCACAGTCGTGCTGCGGAGAGAGCCCGGCCTGCCCAGGCCACCAGCCCTAAGGGAAACGTCTCATAACCGGCTCTTTCTCCCCGCTCCTCCTGGCCCAGGGGGCGGCCGAGCAAGGTGGGGGCCAGGGTTCTGCTGAAGGCCCGGGGATGGGACCTCTGTAGGCCAGGGTCGTGCACCCCGGGAGCCACATCCCCTTTTTTCCCAGAAAGAAACGGGGAGAGGGAATGTGTGGCTTCTGAGTGCTGCTCTGCTGAGGCTCTGGCACGGTAAGGCCTCTACTCGCTTCCTCGGGACAGATGGGTGGACTCTGTTGCCCCAAACCCCCAGGTCAGCAGGGTAAATGCAGATGTGTTTGCGAAACCTCAAAGTGCCCTGATGTGGAGGATCGCCCTGATGTTTTCTACATGATCACCCTCATTGGGTACTTTTTTAAAAATATATATTTTATTGATTTTTTTTACAGAGAGGAAGGGAGAGGGATAGAGAGTTAGAAACATCTATGAGAGAGAGACATCGATCAGCCGCCTCCTGCACACTCCCTCCTGGGGATGTGCCCGCAACCAAGGTACGTGCCCTTGACTGGAATCGAACTTGGGGCCTTTCAGTCCGCAGGCCAATGCGCTATCCACTGAGCCAAACCGGTTTCGGCTATTGTGTACTTTTAAATGTTTCAGGTGGGAGTCCTTTGGCTAGGAAAGGAGCACAGTCTTTGAAGATCTTTGTCATTATTAACACGCAGTGACACTAGCCACTGGCTGAGCACAGAGTATGGGTTCTGAAAAGATTGGCTGTTTTCCACGTGGAGATGAGGAGACATAACCTGGGCATGGTGAAGGGGACAGGCATGCCCACGCCAGGCTCTCTGTGGTGGCTCCACAGCATTGGCAGAGTCTTCCAGCGCCCTCCCCTAGTCATAACTCATCATGGAGAAGGCAGCACATGAGTCCAGACCTCACTTCCTGCACACGTGTACATGAATGCCCTCTTCCTTGGTGGGGCACCTCTGGCTGAATGAGCCACACCTGGCACGCTGCTCATTTTTTAAAAATATATTTTTATTGATTTTTTACAAAGAGAAAGGGAGAGGGATAGAGAGTTAGAAACATCAATGAGAGAGAGACATCAATCAGCCGCCTCCTGCATGCCCCCTACTGGGGATGTGCCTGCAACCAAGGTACATGCCCTTGACTGGAATTGAACCTGGGATCTTTCGGTCGACAGGCTGACGCTTTATCCACTGAGCCAAACCGGTTTCAGCAACTGCTCATTTTTTTGTCTCCATCACTGCTTCACATGCTATGTATTCTCTGTTACTGTGTGTGTCTGTCTTCCGCTGAACTTAACCTTTACAAGGGTAGAGTGAGTGTAGGTGTTTCTGCTTTATTTGCTGCTTGGCTATGGCTAAAACAGTTGACACATCTTTGAAGGCATTGCCACATAGCTAAGCTTTTTTTTTTCTTTCCCATGCTTTTCACTTTATTCTGGGTCCTCAGTAGAAGTCATTAGTATCCACATTAATATTAACTCACTCTTCAAGACAATCTAGACTTTTTTTTATCATGCTCCTTAAAATTCTTTGATTCTCTGCCCATTGTCCAATTCCAAACCTACTTCAACCTTTTTAGATATTTACATAGAAGCACCCCACTTCCAGGTATCAAAGTCTGTATTAATTTTCTTTTTTTCTTTATTGATTAAGGTCTTACATATGTGTCCTTAGCCCCCACTTCCCCTTCCACCTCTCCCACTCATGCTCTCACCCCCCTGTCATCTGTGTCCATTGGTTAGGCCCATATGCATGCATAGAAATCCTTTGGTTGATGTCTCCCCCTAATCCCCACCCTCCCCTGCCTTCTCTCTGAGGTTTGATGGTCTTATTGATGCTTCTCTGACTCTGGGTCTGTTTTTGTTCATCAGTTTATGTTGTTCATTATATCCCATATATGAGTGAGATCATGTGATATTTATCTTTCTCTGACTGACCTATTTCACTTAGCATAATGCTCTCCAGGTCCATCCATGCTGCTGCAAATGGTAAGAATTCCTTCTTTTTTAGTGCAGTGTAGTATTCCATGGTGTAGATGTACCATAGTTTTCTAATCCACTCATCTGCTGATGGGCACTTAGGCTGTTTCCAAATCTTAGCTATGGTGAATTGTGCTGCTATGAACATAGGGGTGCATATATCCTTTCTGATTGGTGTTTCTAGTTTCTTGGGATATATTCCTAGAAGTGGGATCCCTGGGTCAAATGGAAGTTCAATTTTTAGTTTTTTTGAGAAAACTCCATACCATTCTCCACAGTGGCTGCACCAGTCTGCATTCCCACCAGCTATGCACGAGGGTCCCTTTTTCTCTGCATCCTCGCCAACACTTGTTTTGTTGATGATAGCCATTCTGACATGTGTGAGATAGTACTGCATTTTGATTTGCATCTCTTGGAAGATTAGTGACTTTGAGCATGTATTCATATGTGTCTTGGCCTTCCTTATGTCTTCTTTCCAAAAGTATCTATTTCAGTCTGTTACCCATTTTTTGATTGGGTTGTTTATCTTCCTTTTGTTAAGTTGTATGAGTTCCCTGTAAATATTGGAGATTAAATCCTTGTTGGTGACAACATTGGCGAATATGTTCTCCCATACAGTGGGCTTTCTTGTTTTGTTGATGGTTTCTTTTACTGTGCAAAAGCTTTTTTTATTTTGATGTAGTCCCATTTGTTTATTTTCTCTTTAGTTTCCATTGCCCTAGGAGCTATATTGGTGAAGAAATTGCTTCGACATATGCCTGAGATTTTCTGCCTGTGGATTCCTCTACTATTTTTATGGTTTCCTGTTTTATGTTTAAGACCTTTATCCATTTTGAGTTTATTTTTGTGTATAGTGTAAGTTGGTGGTCTAGTTTCATTTTTTTGCATATATCTGTCCAATTTTCCCAGCACCATTTATTGAGGAGATTATCTTGAGGTTGTTCATTGTATATTCTTGCCTTTGTCAAATATTAATTGATCATAGTGGTTTGGGTTGATTTCTGGATTCTCTATTCTATTTCATTGATCTATATATCTGCTCTTGTGCCAGTACCAGGCAGTTTTGAGAACAGTGGCTTTGTAATACAGCTTGATATCTGGTATAGAGATCCCACCTACTTTGTTCTTCTCTTTCAGGATTGCTGCAGCTACTAGGGGTCTTCTTGGCTAATTTAGAAGCTTTAGAGAGCAGCCACTCTGGTGTATAGTGAGTGCTTAAAGTGTATGTAGAAATTTAATCAAGTAGTCACCACTCTTGTATGTAGAGGGGTGGATACTCATTGTGAAGTCACATCCTTAGGTTTTGGCTGAACGGATGTGCTTCTAAGAGGAGCTGACACACTCTGATTTGCCCTGTAAACCCATCTTCAGTGCCTGCCAACAATTGTTTTATTTCCATGGTGGTTCCATGAGGTTTGTTCTATTGCCTTTCCGACGGACCAATGAAGAAAGTGGAAACTGAAGTGGAAAGATGTAAGAGTCCCAAGTCACTTCAGTTGTCCAAATTAGCTAGTCACCGTGCTTGGATGTGAATCCAGAGCTCCTTGCACATCAAACCCAAGACCTTTCCCCTGTACGAGGCTGGTCTGTAGGATTCTTCAATGGGGTGGGGGTTGGGGGTGGGACGAAGTCCCAAAGGTATAAAAGTGCCCTCTAAAGGTCCCTTTTTTCTGAAATTTTTTAAATTGAATCAGGACATAATAACAGCATAAACATTTTTATGGGACTTTCATCTCAGAAACTCATAACACTTAAAACCTACAAATTAATTCTCCAAACTCACAAGTTAGTTAGCAAATTATGTGATAGGAACTTAACTATAATTAGAGAATAGCAACATATGAAATGTCAGAAATGGGTCTTAAGGAAAAGCTTAAGGACTCATGGGCTCCCTCAGTTAGAGGAAGGGACACTTATTGAAGAAAAGTGGGCCAGGAACACCATTTGGGCAGTTTTAGGATCTCTAGCCATAGACAGGTGGCTTAGGACAGCAATGGTTTCTGTGCTGTGATTAGTGAGGTTCACTGTTAATTCTGCACATTGTTGTGTCTCTATACATAATTATTGGTCTTGAATATATATCTCAAGAATTACCTATGTCATTCAATTCAACATTTATTTTGCACCAACTATACAAAACATGTAGGGTGATTCCATTGAACATTATTTATTGTCTACTTCTGTGTAAAGCATCTGAGTAGAAAAGGTGTAGACTATCCTTCCTCCATTGTGATTCTATGACATCTTTCTTTTTTTTCTGTAATATTCATGGAAAAGCACATTTTTTCTTGTCACCTAACTCGCGAGTAGAAAGCTGGAGAAAAACTCTAAATGGGAACTTCAAGTTCTGCACTTCAGAGGCACACTGGTCTAGAATAAACCAGAAACTGGGTTGTTAAGGATGTCCAGGTGTGGAAGATAGGAGGATTTACTGGAGTAAAATCAAAACACGTAGAGATAAACGCCCATCAGCGTTTCCACAGCTCAACCCTGGTGGAGGTTGGCTTCACGCTCTGACCTCAGGTTCAAATGATTTTTCTTTCTGGCCAAAGGGCTCATCCAACTAACTTGCTCTGTACAATCACAGCTTCTGTTTGCTTAAATATCCTCCTGAACATTGGGGTATTATTTACTCCATCTTTCGAAGGCATCTCATGACCCGAGGTTTGGGGTGTATGGTTGTAGACTCAAACCAAATGTATTAGTCTGGTCAGCGGCCATAAGAGAATACCGCCCAAAAGAGTGAATTAAACAACAGCAATGAATCCCTTCCAGGTCTGAAGGCTGGCAGTCCGATATGAAGGTGCCAGCAGTGCTGGTTTCTCTGGAGGCCTCTCTCCTGGGCTTGTAGATGGTCCTCTTTTCCCTGTCCTCATGTGGTCATCCCTCTATGTGTGTCTGTGCCCTAATCGCCTCCCCTTATAAGGCTACCAGCCATCTTGGAGTAAGACCCACCCTAATGACTTCATTTCAAATGAATCACCTCTTTCAAGAAACCATCTCCAAACACAGTCACATTCTGAGTGTTGGGACTTCAACATAAGAATTTGGGGAGGACACAGTCCAGTCCATAACCCTCGGAGTGCAGAAACATCGAGCTTGGTAATCACCCAGAAGCAAGATGATGCCCACAAAATCATAGATGCTTTTAATTCAGGCTCTGCCCCATGCCCGGGGTTTTCCATGCTTTATTCTTTGTTAGAGTCACACAGCCTAGAAAATGATGTCTGAGGGACCTGTATTGTAGATCAGAAAGCCCAGCTCTTGCCGGTTGTTGGATAC
This sequence comes from Lasiurus cinereus, assembly GCA_011751065.1. Classification (NCBI taxonomy): domain Eukaryota; kingdom Metazoa; phylum Chordata; class Mammalia; order Chiroptera; family Vespertilionidae; genus Lasiurus; species Lasiurus cinereus. The sequence goes on from JAAGEH010000357.1 coordinate 2,137,427, forward strand.
AGATCCTGCAGCACACTCCAGGGGGCGCTCTTGCTCAAACACATCACCAAGCTCAGAGCCTGACTGATGTGAACTCATCTAGTAGAAGCCCCAGTGGTGATGAGAAAAGGCTGACATCAGGGACACTGTGTCTCCCAAGGCAGGCGGCCTCGAAACTCTGTCCTGAAAGGCCCCTTAGCCAGGCCCAAGGAGGCTGAGGGATGCATGAACACTGCACGCCCTCCCAGGCCGAAACCAGGAGCTCTCCACCAGCCGGGCTTGAAAGCACACACCCAAGGCCATTGCCTCTCTGAGAGGCAGCCTGTCTCCGAGGAATGTGGCCGTGATAAACGAGAAATATGTATAAAGTGTGAGCCCTTGCCCCAAAGGGTGCTGAATAAATGCCGGGTATTATATTATTGTTTATTTGGGCTACCCAAGTGCATTGGGCTGAACAAGAGTATTTCTTTCACTGACAACCGCGGTCATTGTGGTGAAGAGATTCATGTTACAACATATGAATGATGCCTCTGTGTACATGTGTGTGCTTGTGCGTGTGTGTGAGTGTGTGCGCACGCGTTAATATTTGGTGTGCCCTGGAGGAGGGGGGGAGGGAGGGGGGGCTGCATTCAGCCTGGAAAAGGAGCTGGGAATTTCAGGAACGTTTTGGTTACCCACAGTTCCCCTCTGACAGGCTTGCCCAAAGTCTCCGACTTCTTCATGGAATCTCTCATCGAGAGGGGAGCTCAGAGATCGCCGGATCCTGCTCTCTCCCTGCTTTCAAACGCCTCACTGTAACCTTCTGAAGATGTGGTTAACCGACTCCTGCTTGGACACTTCTGCTGATGGGGACCTCACCACCTCTGGAGGGGCATTTGTCCCTTCTGCAGACAGCTGCAGAGCAAGGAGGAAAGTCATCTTTCGGGGGCGCCTGGAGTGTTCTGGGCACCGTGCCCAAAGCTCGCTATATTGCCACTTAACTTACCTCGAAGTAGGTTCCACTGCTGTTCTTATTACCACGCTCAAGGCTTTCTGTGGACCAGAGACTCTCCTTTACGCTTTAGATATATTAGGTCATGTAATCTTTCCAAACACACTATGACCTAGGAACTCTTACTTCTCCATTTTGATGAAACGGAGGCTCAAAGAGGTTAATGGACTTGCTCAAGGTCACACAGCTACGAAGTGGTTTTGAATACAGGCAGTAGGATCTGGAATCCACACTTCTTGTTGCTAATCTCGGCTGCTTTTTAAATTAATTCTGTGTGTGTGTGTGTGTGTGTGAGTGTGTGTGTGTGTGTGTGTGTGTGTGTGATGCTTATATATATATTATTATTGATTTTTTACAGAGAGGAAGGGAGAGAGATAGAAAGTCAGAAACATTGACGAGAGAGAGAGACATCGATCAGCCGCCTCCTGCACGCCCCACAGTGGAGATGTGCCCGCAAGCAAGGTACATGCCCCCAACCGGAATCGAACCTGAGACCTTTCAGTCCACAAGCCGACACTCTATCCACTGAGCCAAACCGGTCTCGGCTGTGTGATGCTTCTTATCATCCTAAAGTCAATGACAAGAAAGACAAGTTTCGGTGAGCTGACCTGCCTCTGTGTAACTGTGTGACTCTAAAGATTTATTATTATTTCTGTAACTCCAGGTGGCCTCCAGTCATGACACAGAGCTGTCTGGGCCAAAATCGACCTTCATGGATGATGGCCATGGAACGAGGCGGGCTCCAGTCACCCCCAGTCACCCTGCGGACTTGTGAGCCACTCACAGACATCTCCATTCTAAAAACAGGCATGTTTTTGGTTAGTCTCTTCTCTTTATAATTTCTGCCTGTCTACTCGCATCTGGCTATTTTGTTCTCATCCTTCTAAAGAAGGAAATGCTAAGTGGGATAGTCATCTCTGAGCCCCAATTATATGGAGTAATCTAGTTGGGCCAAAATAAACAGAATTGTCATCTCCTAGTTGTTTGTTTATTAAGCTAGTCAAATAGCTGATAAGTAAACCAAATCTGTTCAAATATCAGAGGTCAGCTACCTGTAATCTGCCTAGTTACACATATGCATGTACATGTGTGAGATATTGCCTCTTTAGCCATCCACTCTTACCTCATATTTTAATAGCTATACCTTTAAGAAAATATTGATTTTTGGGTGGTAAGTCCTCCTTCTTCCTCTTCAAAGTCATCTTGGTTATCCTGGCTATAAGTTTTCCTATTGATATAGGATTTATTTTTTAAATGGTGTTCAAGTGTCTATTGATATATTCACTGTAATTACCTTTAATGCATAGCTTAATTGCTCAGCCAGTGTTGCTCAGTGGTTGAGAATGACCCATAAACCAAGAGGTCACTAGTTTGATTCCCAGTCAGGGCACATGCCCAGGTTGTGGAATTGATCTGGGGTAGAGGGCAAGCAGGAGGTAGCATATCAATGATGCTCCTATCTCTTTATCCCTTCCACTTCCTCTCTCTTTAAAGATCAACATAAACATATTTTAAAAATATAGCTTCATTTAAGGAATGCTGATGCCTTCTTTTAACCTGTGATTGTGCTATTTCTTTCCATTTCACCTTTATTTTTTTGAAATTTGCCTAAATTTAACAATATACTTTATAAAATTCTTAAGTACATTTCGTTAGATTTAGCCAAATGCATTTCACAGTTTGTATGTTGCAAATATTATCTTGTAATATTATTTTAATCATATTTTTATTTTACTTTTATTTTTATTTTTAATAATATTTTTAAAACATTTTAATAATTTATTACATTTTAATTACAGTTTGAAAATCAAGAATCTTCACAGTATGTCCTGTCCAATGTATGACTAGTCTGGGAGCCTTTGGTGGGGAGAATGTTGATGCAGAGGGAACAGACCTGAGTTCCCCTATCCTTCCCAATACTTCTCAGATACCATCAATTTTATTTTATCCTATGGAAAAAGGGAAGCCTTTGGAATGTTCTAAGTAGATTATATTCGGTCTGCTTGATGGAAAACAGGTGGCAGAGGAGAAAGAGTGGGCACGGGGAGATGCGTTTGGAGCCTCTTCAAGTAACCTGCCTAGCAGCGGTCCTTGCTGAACCTCATTAGAATATAATGTGTTAGTGGAGGGGGAACAGGATATATATGGGATGAGTATTTTTTTTAATATATTTTATTGATTTTTTACAGAGAGGAAGGGAGAGGGATAGAAAGTCAGAAACATCGATGAGAGAGAAACATCGATCACTCACCCCCCGCCATCTCCCTCTCTGGAGTTGTGCCCACAAGCAAGGCACATGGCCCCAACCGGAATCGAACCTGGGACATTTCAGTCCACAGGTGGACGCTCTATCCACTGAGCCAAACCGGTCTCGGCTGGGATGAGTTTTATAGATACAGCCAACGGGATTACTGATGAATTAGATATGGGCAGTAAGTGGGAAAAAGGGATCAGAAATTATGCCTAGTTATTTTTGCTCAAACACCTCTCTACATAGTGGTGACTTTGGCGAAATAGGGGGAGACTAGCAGAGAGGTGGGTTTGTGTGTGCATCTCTGTGTGTAGGAGAGAGACAGAAAGTGAGAGCAAGAGCATGAAATATGGATATCTAAGTCAGGTGTGGAAATATGTCAGAGGTCTGGGGACATTTCTGGGAGGGAGACATACACACAGGCACATATTCTGAAAATTTCTGGGTGTTGACAAGCGGACTGATTCCTCGGATGGTGTTTGCTTAGAGAGCAGAGAGGTCGTGTCACTGAAGCTGGACTGACTTGGATGTGAGTCTTGGTTAGGGTTGGGCACATGAGAAAAGTCACCACACTCTTGGTCAACCATTTTTATCTGCGTAATGCCCCCTGTTTTCATGAGGATGCCTGGTCTGCAAGTAACAGAAAACTGCTCCTCAGATGCTTAAATAATATGGAGACAGTGAGAGAGAGGGCAGCTCTCAGTTGCTAAAATCAAGCGAGCAAACAGAATTGTCAAGATCGTCAATAACATAATTTCCTTTTCTATTTTAACGCTCGGTGTGGTTTTCAAGGTCCTGCCATGATGTTAAGACAGCTGTCACCTCTCGCAGCACCACGGGCAGAAACAGCCACGTCCAGCGGACAAAGGGCACTTGTGTCTTGCTTGTCTTATTTTTAGTTTTAAAGAAAGCCTTTTCCCGGAAGCCATCCAGTTGACTCCCTGTCACAACTTATTGGGCAGAATTGTTCTCTCTTCCCCTGTGTAATTCACTCACTGTCAGAGGGAGAGGCTTGCGGTGTTTTACCTGAACCAAACTGAAGCCATCCCCAGGGGTTGAGGGTGCCACTGGCCTTCCTGACAAGCATGGCCACATGGAGGAAACTAAAGAATCCGAATATGTACAATCTAGGTTTTTTATATATATATATATTTTATTGATTTTTTACAGAGAGGAAGGGAGAGGGATAGAAAGTCAGAAACATGGACGAGAAAGAGAGAGATCGATCAGCTGCCTCCTGCACGCCCCACACTGGAGATGTGCCTGCAACCAAGGTACATGCCCCCGACTGGAATCGAACCTGGGACCTTTCAGTCCGCAGGCCGATGCTCTATCCACTGAGCCACACCGGTTCCGGCCAATCTAGGTTTTGTTAGAAAGGTGGAAAGGAAGCTAATGTCAGGAACCAGGAATGTCTGTTTGGACCAGGATATTGCAAGCAACAGAGATCCACCCAAGAAAGTTCAAGAAAACTCTTTTTCAAAACTATACGATGACTCCCAAGACAATCTCAGTTTAGGAATTTACGTGTGTTCAGTCAGCGGTTGGGAGTAGGAAGTGGAAAGCAGGTAGGAAATAGTGCAAATAGGCTGACTCTCTTGGCCTCACTCCCAAAGTCCCCATACATATTCTTTTTCTCTAGGCATTCCCCATCTCCTCCCCATAAACTGTCTTTCTTTTCCTTTATTTGTATCGGGTTGGACAGAGCCCTTGTGGTCAACATGCTCCCAATTGTAGCTCCAGCTGGATACAGATCCTCCGTTTCCTAATTCCAAAATTCCTGAAAGCTCATGATGATTAGCTCAGCTCATATTTGACGTTTTAGTCATAAGTCGTTAGTCATTCCCTCGGGAAGCTGAGTTGTAGTGCCCGGATCCAATTATCTGTGACAGGAGAGCCTGTGGATTAAGGCAACTCACCTGAAACAAGGTTTGTGGACAGGAAACGTGAAGGACAGTCCCTTGCAAAACATGTCGCATCCAATTATGTTCTTTTGAGTTGGTGCGGATTACATAAGAAAAATGCAAAGGGAGTCTTTAATGCATTTTCACTCCTTTCTTTCCTCCTTCATTCATTCTACAGTCATAGATGAAACATCCAGTTTCTTCTAAACACTGGAGATACACAGACTAAAAAGACACAGTTATCACATATATATTATTGATTTTCCACCGAGAAGAAGGGAGAGGGACAGAGAGCTAGAAACATCAATGAAAGGGAAACATCAATTAGCTGCCTCCTGCACGCCCCCACACTGGGGATGTGCCCCACACCAAGATACATGCCCTTGACCAGAATCAAACCTGCGACCCCTCAGTCTGCAGGCTGATGCTTTATCCACTGAGCCAAACTGATTTCGGCAAAAGACACAATTCTTATAAGAAGTCACAGTCTGTAAGCTAAGCATCCTTATGCAGTCAGTTCAGAACCTTGAGAGTGTACATAGGAGATGAACACCTAACTCAATCTCAAGTCAATACTTGACCTGAATTGTAAAGTCTAAGGAGTTAGCCAGGTAAATGTGGGTTAGGGAGAAAGGACTCCAAACCTGGATGAAAGATTGAGAAACAAATGAAGAGTCTCAGGGACTGTGGTACAGTACCAAACCCTTACGGCTTGAAATTCTCAGAAGCAGATAAGAAGTAGTGTGCAGAAGGAATACTTAAAGAAATAGTGTTAGGAAAACCTTCTGAATTTGACAAGACCCATAAACTTGACTCAAAAGTTGAGCAAACCCCAAACAGGAAATAAACAAAGAAATGCACACCCAGATCCATCCTAATTAAAACACTGGAAACGAAAAATGCAGAACTAGCTTGAACACAGAGAAAAAAGTATTCCTGTCAGAAAACAACTTTTTATGGCTATAACTTCTCATAGGAAGCATGGACGCCACGAGAGAGTGAAATATTTTTCAAGGGTGGAAATACAAGTATAATCAGCTCAGAATTCTCTATGAAGTGAAAAATGTCTGCAGAAATAATGGCAAAATAAAGTCATCCTCAGATGAAGCAGACCTAAGAGAATGTTGCCAGGATACCGACTCTCATTACTAGAGAACTTTTTTTTTTTAGATTGAAAACAACAACTTTATCATGTCTCTGTGAAATCATTTCAACTCTAATGATAAAGGTAAGATAAAGTGAAAGGATGGGAAAAATTATGCCACATAACTATTAATAAAAAGAACACCAGAGTTCATATCGAGCTACATGAACATCAGACAAAATAAAATTCACAGCAGAGCCCATGGAGAGGGATAAACTGAGAGACATTACATGACAATAATAAAATCAGTTCAACAAGAAGACAGAAAAATCTGGAATGTGTATAGTGCACCTAATAATAGATCTTCAAAGCATAGAAAACGAAATTTGTCTGAGATGAAAAGAGAAGTATACAAATCCACAATTACATTTGGGTCTATGACCTCAGCACTCAGTAATCCAAGCACTGCTCTCATTAATCAATAGAATTAGTGGAAATAGAAAGTCTACAAGTTGTAGCAGAAACAAGTAATAGAATCAATGAACTGGACTTTTTTTCTTTTTTTCTTTTTTTTTTGCATTTATATAACAGTCTAACCAAGAACAGAAGAACACATACTTTTCAAGTGGATACAAAACATTCATCAAGAAAGAGCCCATCCTAGGTTACATAGTAAAGTAAAAATTCAAAATGCTTGGAATCATGCAACATTTATTATTTTACCATAGTGGATTACACTAAACATCAATAGCAATGATTACAAGAGAATCTTCAAACACTTGAAATGAACCAATGCACTTCTAAATCATACACGATAAAAAGAATTCTCAAGAGAATTAAAACAACATTTGGAACTCAGCAAAAATAAGAATATAACTTATAAAAATTTGTGTGATTCAGTTAGGGCAGTTCATCGAAAAAGAAATTCATATCATTAAAAAAGAAGAACGATCTCAGATAAATGGTCTATGCTCCTAGCTAAGAAACTAGGAATAGAATTGCAAAATGTACCCACATCAGTACAAGGAAGGAAAAAAATAAAAACAAAAATCAATAAAATTTTCAACAAAAATCTGTTTTTCAGATAATAAAATATATGTAGCGTTATCACGATTAAAAAGGAAAAACAGAGAGAAGACAAAATTTACCAATCAGAAGTAAAAACTGAGATAAAGCTACAGAGCTCCCAATATTTAAAATATAACAAGGGACTTCATAAAGAACTCTATGGCCACAAATTCTATTTCTTAGATGAAACTGACCAATTCTTCAGAAACCACAACTACCAAAATTCACCCAAATGACCCTGACAACTTCCAACAGTGTTGTTCTTCCTAACAGATTAAGTTTATAGTTTAAAAGTCTCCAAAACAGGAATCCTTAGGCCCAGAGAGACACACTGGAGAATTCTACCAAACCTATAAGAAAGAAAGAATACCAATTCTGGACAAGCTCTTCTAGAAGATAGTGGGAGAGATGCCATTTCTCACTTTATGAGGGTAGTATTACTCTGATACCAAAACCAGAAAAAAGTGCTACAAAAAGAAAACTATAAAACTAATTCCTCATAGACACAATAATCAACAAAATATTTGCTAATCAAATCCTCCCCCCAAAATAAAAATAAGACATAATGACCAAAGAAGATTGGTTCAGAGAGTGCAAGGTCAATTCACTATTTGGAAATCAGTCAATGTAATCTACTATATTAACAGCCTAAAGCAGCAATGTTCAACCATTGTGCCACAGAATTTTTAAAGCATGCAATGCGTGACTAGTCAGTCAGGGGCTTTGGTCTCTTCTCTCTTAGATTGTGAAATAAAAATTAAAAAAAAAGATAATGGCTAATACAACAATAGTTGTCTGGTGTGAATGAATCAAAATGATATTTATTTGTGTGTGTGCGTGTGTGTGTGTGTGTGTGTGTGTTTGTCAGAGTGACAAACATTATTCTTAGGCATGCCTCAGAATTTTAGTAATTAATTTATGTGTGCCATGAGATCAAGTTGAAACTCATTGTCCTAAAGAAGAAGAATAAAACATGATCATATCAATAGATGCAGAAAAACATTGGACAGAATACAGCATCATTCATAATAAAAATTCTCAGCCAACTAAGAATAAAAGGAAATTTCGTTAACCCTATAAAGAACATCTACCAAAAATCTAGAGCTAACATCATGTTTCCTATTTCTAAAACTGTTATAGAAATGCAAACTTAATCTTGCCTAAATGGTAGACGAAAGTTGGAGTACTCACAGCACCTGACTTTAAGACACAGAAAGGTACAGTGACGGTGACATTGTGTTCTTGAAGGAATTGACACATAAATCAAGGGATCAGCGAGAATCTATAGACTCACACATACATAGCCAATTAATTATTTCCAGAGATACAAAGGCACTTCCATGAAAGACAGCCTTTTTAATAAATTGTTTTGAAAGCAATGAGAATCCACATGCAAAATAATAAGCTTCAACCTAAATTTCACACTTTCTACAAATGCTAACTCAAGTGGATCACAGATCTAAATGTAAAACATTAAACAATATAACTTTTTGAAAAATGTTGTGACCTAGGGTTAAGCGAGAAGTTATTAGCTAATACCTCAATAGCACAACCCATAAAATTTTAAAGAATGATAAATTGAATTTCATATAAATTTATTTTAAAAATACTATGAAAGACACTGTTAAGAAAATAAAAAGACAAATCAGAGACTGGGAAGAATAATTAAAAACACATATCTATGCCCTAACCAGTTTGGCTCAGTGGACAGAATGTCAGCCTGAGGACTGAAAGGTCCCAGGTTCGATTCCAGTCAAGGGCATGTACCTTGGTTGTGAGCACATACACAGTAGGGGATGTGCAGGAGGCAGCTGATCGATGTTTCTCTCTCATCGATGTTTCTAATTCTCTATCTCTTTCCCTTCTTCTCTGTAAAAAAAAAACAATAAAATATATTTCAAAAAATACATATCTGACAAATATGTGACACATCATGTGCAGAATATATACAAATTCTCAAAATTTAACTGAGAAAACAAAGGACATTTTTAAATGGGCAAAATATCTCCATCTATACTTACCCAAAAGGAATATACAGAAGACAAACAAGCAGAGTGAATGATGCTCATTATCATCTGCCTGGGGGAAATAAGAGTTAACACCACCATGAGATCACCGTGAATAACTAGTAGAATGCCTAAGAAAGTTCCTCACAGCTCCACTCTATGGAGAGGATCCTGCGAGTCTCATCCATCGCGAGTGCAAACGCGGCATGCACAGCTCCTGCAGAAACATTTAGGCAGTTTGTCATCCAGTTGAACATCCACTTATCATATGACACAGCAATCCTCTTTCTAGCATTTCTCCTAGAGCCATAAAACCTTCTGTTCGCACAAGAAAGCGTACCTATGGATGTTTGTAGCAGCTCTATGAACCGCCCTGAGCTGAAAATAACGCAGGTATCTCTCAGGGTAGCCAACTGTGGTATGTCCATACAGTTGAATCGTTTTCAGCAAGCAGAGAGAGAGAGAGAAAGAGAGAGAGAGAGAGAGCTATAGATACACAAAACCACTTGAATGAATCTTACCAGCTTTATATTGTGGGAAAGAAGCCCATCTCAAAGCTTAGGAGCTCTATGATTACATTGATATGATGGTGTCAAAAGGACAAAATTAGAAGGATAGGGAACACAGCTATGTTTCCTATGGGTGAAGGAAGTGGAAGGGGTGTGACGACAGTTTGTAGGGGTCAGGGGGAGTCACAGAAACATTCTATCTGTGGATTGTGGTGGCAGTTGCAAGAATCTCTACATGTGTTCAAATTCTCAGAACCGTGCAGCAGAATAAAGTCAACGTGAGAAGGAAATAGTGGGAGTGGCTAAGAGTGGGCCATTTTACTCCCCGCCACTTCTAGAACGCACTGAACGACTGCAAGCCTGCCAGCAGGGAGTGTGCCACTCCGCGGGGATGCTTCATGGAACATGCTATTCTGTGCAGAGATGTCCAGTCTTTGGGGGGGACACTTCCCTCGCTGTAACCCTCTCAGGAAACCCTCTTCTTTGCCCAGAGCCCTCTCCTTCTCCTCTATCCCCCCCACCCCCCCGCAGTGTTCTGAGGAACCGAACTAAACCAGCTCAAAGCTCTGTGTACAGGGAGGATGCGAACTTGGCCCAGACCAGCAGACAAAGCGGTCTCCAGGTGTTTCGTGTGTCGGTGACATGTCAGCTCACGATGTGATACAATCCAGTGGAGCCTGCTGGTGTCCATGGTGACATGATGGTTTTATGGACAGAAACAGAGCCTTCCACAGCGGGGTTGAGGGCTGGAGAGAGCAGTGGGAGAATCAGGATGGATTAGCCGTTGTTGGATCCACTCCACCGTCTTCAGAGAGACCACGGGGACAATGACAGCTTTTGTAGAGTTTTCTGAAACCATGGGGATTAGGAGACGTGACCTGAGTGCTTTCTCCGCAGCTGGTGGTTTGTGGAGAAGTTAGGGTCATATTTAGTCACTCAGCTAATATTGAGTAAGTCAGCCCCCAGAACCAGGCACCATGATGGACACCGGGGACCAAAAACATTCGCACCCTGAAGCGGCCCTGCCTCCCAGCCTGGCATCTTGGAAGATCTCTGGGGTTCTCACGGGACAAACATCTTATCTAAGCAAAAAGTGAGGTGAGACCACTTCCCCAGGAGGGACAGGGGACTTGCTCCATGTGCACAGGTACACTCCGTGTCTTCTGTGGGCAACCAGTGAGCCTGAGGTCCTGGTCATGAACTTCAGAGCTGCATAACCTGGGATTGAATCCCTGCTCTGCTAATCACTGCCTGTGTGACGTTAGGTGAGTAACTTAACCTCTCTGTGCCCCAATCTCCTCATCTGCACACGGGGATAATGACTTCTCCTATCTTACAGGACCCACATTCAGGATAGGAATGAAGAATGGAGAGTGGAGAATGTCAAGTTCAGGCACCTGGCACACTTTCACTGCCCACCTGGCACGGGGCGGACTTTCAGTGAGTGTGAGTTTTTCCTCTCATCCCCCCGCTCATTGCTCTCGTACCGCAAAGCAACTCCTCTGAGTTACTCTCTTGTTTCATTCCTGATCTGCACCGTGTAAGTACATACAGACACTCTGGCTTTAGCGCTGGTTTCTCCTGCTTCCTGATCCCAGGCCCTCAGAAGGCACTGCTCCTCTCTGGATGGATTTCTTTCCCTGTAGAGAGGGAGAGGTCGGACTCTTGACCTCGATGGGCTCCCAGGTCCCCTCGAGCTCTGGAATTTTCGCTTCAACAAGAGAAAAATGATGCGGCTTCGCTAATTCCTATCCTTGGCCTGGAGAGGTGTTCCCCATTAGACCCAAGGACTTAGCTGTTCCCCATTGGACCCAAAGACCAACATTTCCCCCTAGTGGTGAGTGGGGAGCAGTGACTGACTTTTCATGGGTCAATCTGTTCGGAACGTGTTCTTTCTCTATGTGAGGTGGACAGGTGAGCATCTAGAGCAGAGCTGTTCTAGGTGGTTCGCAGAGACACTTCTTAATGGCAGCACTGAGGATTGAAATGCAGTGTGTGTTGGGAGGAACACACAACACCATGCATCAAACTTATTGATTAGATGGGCCTTGTTGGTTCGTGGTTAGAGGAGAAAATAAAATAGGCAATTAAGCAGTTAACTACTAATGAATAGAGATGGAAAAGTCTTGTAGACGAAGCTCAGAAAGTTACTTTTTAAATTTATTTTTTTCTTTTATCAGAAGCACATGTGCATATGATCCAATAGATACAGGAGACTTCAGAAAATCTGTAATTCCTGCCCCAACCCGAACTGTTACCTTCTTCCTACAGGCAATTGTCATTTTTCTGAGCTAATTCTTGGATAATTGCGTCAATAGTTTCAAGTGACATGATTATATTTCTAGATTTTTCTGTTTTTCAACATCAGACATTGACTTCCCAATAGAGAAGAAGATGGGATTTTGCTTTGTTTTAGCCACCCTAGACCACTATCCCATCTTCATCTCTCTTACCCTTTCCCATATTTCCTATTGCTCCATCTTGCCCATATATTTATCTAGAAATTTTAAAGTTCAGTATTACATTATTATTACGTATATTATGCTCTTCTTAGTTAATCTAGATCATGCGATTAATTTACTTTACTGCAAATTATTGACCCATGAAGTCAATTAATTTTGTTTGTTTGTTTCATTTGCTTATTTTCTATGAACTCACAATGAAATCAGCTCTGAATTTTCCACCATGTTTGTAACTCTCATATGTAGATCCTGGGGTCCACTCTTTCCTCTTCCCTAATCTACTCCTTTCTTTAGGGCAAACACATCCAACCTGCTAGGTGATTTCGGAGAAAAAACACACACTGGGAACTTTAAGTACTTGCTTGTCCGAAAATATCTTCATATGAAGTCAACCAATTGCTTGTGCGAAGGAGTCTTGGGAGCAAATCTCTTGCCCACCAAATTTTAATGCTTTCCACCATTCCCTCCGAGCTTTCTGCGCTGCTGCTTAATTTTGTTTGGAAAATGTACCCCCTTCCCGGCAAAACTGTTCCCTTGTCGGGAAGCTTGTATCATTTTTTTTTAAATCTCCAGCTAAAGCCCTTTGAAGCAAAATCATCTGCCTCAGATTTGGGAAATTGTTCCTTTTTTTGGTGAGTTATTTATCTCAAAATTTTCTACTCTAATATTTGAATATTGACTATTCTAGATGTCACATTTTTTCTCCCATCCATTTTCTATCCTATTATTTTAATGTACTTTTTAAAAAATGTACTAAATTGTATCTTCAAAAGCTTCTGTTGTTTTTCAGATCTCTCCTATTTCTCTATATTTTTCCATATTTTACATAATTCCAAGAGCTCTTTCTGTTGCTCCTTGAAGTCTATTTCATAGCTCCCTAGTCTTAAAACTATAGATTACATATAGTTTCTTATCTCATGAAAAATACCAATTATGGTAGTTTTAAGAAATGGTCCCTGTGATTTTCTTCTAATTTCTCCTCTGTCTTTGTCTGTCTCCTCTCTGTCTGTCTATCTTTCTCTGCCTACCTCTGTCTGTCTTCTGGATATCTCTCTCTGTCTCTTCCATCTCTCCCTCTCTCTCTCTCTTGCTCTCTCACTCTCTCCATGTCTCTCTCTTCCGCTCTCTCATCTACACCTTTCACATCAGGTGCTGTCAGGTGGATTTGGCTGCTGCCAGTCTATGGAGACGAGACAGACACTGAGATCTGAGTAGAGTAGAAGTTTCCTGAGTGTGAGAGAAGCTTGTCGGTTGGCTTTCTCACCTTAGGGAGACTTACCTGGCTGTGTTCACTGGGGAACCCCTGAATCCAGTATTTCTTAGGTCTTCTCTTTGCATAATCCGGTTGTCCAGAGGGGACTCTTCTGATCTTCAGAGCATACATCAACTGTGGAAGCTCAGAGCACCTGAATGTTCACCTACTTTTCCTCTTTTCACTGTGGCGCCCCCATCGCCACACCCAATGGTGCTTGGTGTCCATCTGCCCAGAGACCCTGTGCTTTCCCTTCTTCAGGGACAAGCCCTTCTTTTCTACCCAGCTGAGGGGACCACGGCTGATGGAGGGGAAGGGATCGAGTGATCCAACTGCTTTCCAACAGCGGTGCTGCCATTCCTCCTGCTGTTTTGCCCACCTTCTCTCCCTCCTCAGAGGGGTGCAATGCTGCCGGGGTCCCCACCTCGCAGGGGTTCCCCGCTGTAAAACAAGCGGCTTCTGGGCTTCCTTCGCTGCCAGCCTGGGTCTGCTTTGGGGGCTGCTAAGGTAGTTACTACAATGCAGGCATCTGCTTTCCAGCTTCTATAATTGTTGTGCTCCCCTCCCTTCTTTGTCCTTACGGTTTTCTGCCTCTCCTCACAATGGACCTGTCATTTTAGTGTTTATGTTTTGAAGGTGGAGAGGGTGGACAGGGGGAGGGATGTAAAGGTATGGCATGTGTCTGTGTGCGTGCGGGTGTGTTCTCTCTCTACCCTTTAGCTGCACGTCTCAGAATGACTGTTTTGTAGAATCCCACCCCACAGCCAAACATGTGTAGTGAGAACGCCTCTACAGTGTGAGTGACAAAAGGAGTATGTGAAAGGCAGTCATGGTGGGAAATATGCCTGCACTCTTTGAGAAAGGCCTGGCTGCTGGGGGCTGATGTGTATTGTCACACCTCTGTGGAGTCATAGGTGGAGAATAGAACATTTTTAGGGTCTGTATGATGAGTTAGTCTCTGTGCTCTGTCCTTAGCATGTTATCACTTTAATGCAGCAACGATTCCATGCAGCAGATACGGTATTATCCTGGTTTCACCAAGAAGGAAACAGCAGGTAACCCACAGTCTAGAAGAAACGCATGGCCTTTGAACAAAGAGTAGTGATGGCTCCACTCCTGCGAACCAAATTCCTCGCATGGTGCAGACCGAACAGAGCCCCGATTTTTACAGTGATCCCCACTTCCCCTGGTCACCAGCTCAGGCTGCTTGACCTAAAGGAAAGAGAGGGATGGCCCAGTGTGGTCTCCGATTGGGAACAGGGACACTCACTCTGTGACCTTGGCACATTGCTCTCCTCTCAGGGCCTCCGTTTCTGCATCACTGAAACCAGGTCATCAGAAGAAACGGTCTGTTACCTTCTGATGATCTATCTTGCAGATGGCGAGCTGGAGGTGCTGAGAGCTTCCAGTCAGATGGGAAGGCAAATGCCTGCCGGCCACCCTCTAACTCTCTGTTTACACTCTTTGCGAGAAACTTCCCAGCAGATAGCTCGACGGTCTTCCAAATGCCACGGGGCGTGAAATATGGGTTTTTCCCCAAGTCCCTCTTCAGAACTGAATCTCTATACATCCCCTCCGGGGACTTCGGGGTCTCCTCTAAGCTGAAGGTAAATAAATACTGGAGAATGTGGACGAGAAATGGAAGTCAAAGGAGAGAGGTTGGGGAAGGGAGTCAGCGAACCCTGGACCTCTGGCCATCTGGTCTCAACACTTTGATTATTTTATGAATGCATCAGGTGACACGTTTGTTTCTTCAAAGCCTTTCTTGCACAGGCCTCTCAGGGTTATATGATAATCTACATGAATTCAGATAATGAGGTAATTGGATTGAATGACGAAAGCAGTAATTTGGGGAGGAGAAAACCTCAAATTATTTATACTCCTAATGGTTACTAATACTTGTATATTACTAAGCAACATTAAAATTGTAATAACTTCTATTTGAAAAATGGAATCATCTATACCGATAATTTTGTCCTAGTCACTTGTGGGAAGATTAAGAATTTAAGACCCAGAGAGATGATGCCATTTGAGTGAAGATTTGACTTAAATTATGCTAATTCTTGATTCAGTGCTTTCTCCATTGCTGGTAGCATTAGCCCATTTTCCTCTAAAAATGCCATTGGGCTGATTTAGAAACCATGAATGATATCTATATGATTGACTATTTATTGATTTGCTTATTACTTTGAATGATAATGAGGGTCTAAATAAAGCAAGTCTTAGGTCACTTATCTTAGGGAAAATAGAAGGCTAATTTCAACTTCAGTTGTCTAATCACAATGGTGATGATATTAGTAAAATAAAATAAGACCATTTTGAAGGTTGGTTTTTATTTAGTAACTTCATTTTCTAGTTTTCCACCTAGATTGTACATCATCAGCATTGTCTATGTGCACATGTGCTTTGGAAAGATTATCTTATTAAATCATTGTCATACTAAATGAACTAGATATAATGGTCATCCTCATTCCCTAGAGCTCAGAGAGATGGATTGGTTTCTCTGGGCCTACACAGAGAATTTGGCAGAGTTGGGTCATAAACTCGGTTAGTCCTACCCTAGATCTCAGGGTCTTCATTACTGACCTACACTCCTCAAATTTCCCCCAAGTTGAGAAATTTGACATAAAGCACTTGTAAGAAAGACCTCACACTTCTATCAGGTGTACCATTTTACTGCAATTTCACCGGTTAGGAGAATCATTTACAAATACTTCAAGAAAGATTATTTTTTTGAGAGGAATCCAAAACCAAATTATCCCAAATGCTGGGGCACTGTAATATTTTATTGCCATCTCGTGTTAAACTTGACTTCTCTCATCCTTCAATTGTTTCATAAGAGAGAAAACATCAAAAGATCAAATCTCAAATCTTTTGAGATTTGTGAAAATAGGTAAATTCTAACCTCTTTGTATCTCTGTTATATTAATTCAAAAATAGATAACAGATCAAATAAGACAAGTCATGAATTCTTTTATTCAATAGTTATTTATCCTTTGTGTGACTAATTACAAGGAAATGTTCACTGAGTTAATTTCAGTATTAGAATCAAGAGGCATAGATGGAAGTGGTGACTTTGCCCCTTTATTAAATGATGTGGGGCACATATTCTCACCTATAATTGATGGAGAGTAGTATCAAAACGATGATCCAGGCAAAGTAAGTCTGAAGTCACTTATATGAGGGTAAATACACAGTGGTTTCCCGAGGGTGGTTGAGTGAAATAAGGTCACAGGTAGGAGAAAAATCAACCACAGTGCCTGCCACCTAATTGGTGTTAAACAGTTGTTTTTCCATTCATTTAGCCAAATATATTCACACCTCAAGCTTTCTCTGTCTAGTATCAGACCTTGTTCCCGAGCGAGCAGATTGCTTACCCAAGGTAGTCAGTTCCAACGGTATTGACATCGCTTGCCCGAGATGTTTTCTTTTCCATTCGGCATTGCTTGTTGACATGGTGTCGGATCAAATGGAGGAGAGAAGACCAACGTGATTCATGATCTCCCTCTACCGAGGCAGCTGCAGCATAAACGAAGTCTCAGGAAACAAGATAATCTGTTTGTGTGGCCACCGCTCTGTGATCCCTGACCTGTCTTCATCCTCAGGGGCGGGTATGCGGGGCACCTTTGTCCCAGGTGGAGGAGATGGTTAACAAAACCATGATCCTTTTATTTTTATTTATTTATTTATTTATTTATTTATTTATTTCAGCTTGGCAATTTGAAATCAATTTCGGTGTGCTCACCCAGGCTATTTTTATTCAATGTCTTTGAGGAGGCACAAAATATCGATGTATTTTTCTGAACAAGTCTTGAAATTAGCACACTTGGAACTTATAATTTTCCACCACTTTCATACCCAGTATGAATCATTATTACCATCACCGAATAGAATATTGCACCTAAAAAACACTCCATCAACCTGTTCTGACTTACATCACTTCCTATAATTATTTAGAAAAAAACTTTACTGCATCTTCTTTTATCTAATGCTTACCTTCCTCTGGCATTTTTTTTTTTTACCAGTTAGACGATTTTTACATCATGAAAATCATAATCCTTTTAGATTTTATAAAGATACTATTGCCCATCTTGGACATATGTTTGAAACCTCCTCTTGATTCACAGGGCTCAAGAGTTCACATCTCCCTCTTTGCAAAAGGAACAACACATTCTCCTGAATTGCCATCTCTCCTGCGGACTTGGGATGCTCGGGGGTGCCTGCCACAGAGAGCAAACAAGCTGAAGGAATGTGGAAACGTGAAGCCATCTGGCTGCTGGTCCACTTTCACACCGGCTCTAGGGGTCACTGGGAGCCCTCCCAGCGCTGTGGACACCCAGTGCCGACAGGAAACATTTGATCCCATCCCAGCAGTGCCGGACATGTGCACTCAGACATGTGGATGGTCTCCACACGGGGGAAAGATGTAAGCTGGAGGGCTTGAAGGAGCTGTTTGGGAAATGACTTTAGTTCCCTCAGAACGATTACAACCCCAAGTCCCAAGTGCGTTGGTTAATATGACATTCCATTTTGATTCATGAGCGTGTGCCTATTAATATTCATGAGTGTGTGCCGCTAGAAATGGTGACATTCAGGATGGGAGGGACTTTGGCTCATGTTAGAGACATGAATGATGGGCATTCAGTCCCTGTCTCCCAGAATCCCTCATAGTAGGCAAACCAATGAGCAGGCATGGGCGATATTGGGGGATGTGTTAATAGGATCTAGTAGACATGAGTTAGGACAGATTTTTCCTAGGAGAGAAGGTAGACACCTGTTTTAGTCACCAGAATCCAAAATGACTTGACCTGTCGTTCATTCAGCAACAATAATGAGCACCTCTGTGTGATACTCTGTGAACTAGTTCCTGATGAACTGTGTAAGGGGCAGTTAGTCAGTGTGAATATCACAAGTGGAGTGGCTTCATAACTGAAATTTCCTTTCTCACAGTTCTAAAGATTGCAAAGTTCAAGATCAAGGTGTGGGCAAGGTCGGTTCCCTTCTGAGCCCTCTTTTCCTGGCTTGCTACATGGAGGGAATCTTGTTTTGAGTTTACATGACCTCCTCTTTACAGAATGAGCTCTCATCCGACCACTGTGGCTCAGTGGTTGAGTGTCAGCCTATGAACCAGGAGGCCATGGTTTAATTCCTGGTGGATGCCTGGGTTGCAGGCTAGATCCCAGTAGGGAGTGTGCAGGAGGCAGCTGATGAATGATTCTCATCATTGATGTTTCTCTCTCTCTCCCCCCCTCTCCCTTCCTCTCTGTAATTAATTAAAACATATTGGAAAAAAAGTATGACCTCTCTGATGCCTCTTCTTTATAAGGACACTAATCTTATAAGATCAATTCTCCCATCTTTGACCTCATTTAATATTTCTTTCCATTTTTAATTAATGTATTACATGTGTACATATCTTCCCATTGTCCCCTCCACCCCACTCCCATACATTCCCTCATGCCCCAGTGTCTTGCATTCATTGGTTGTGCTTATATGCATGCATACAAATCCTTTGGTTGATCTCTTATCTACCCCACCTCTCCCTAACCTTCCCACTGTAATTTGACAGTCTGTTCGATGCTTTACTGCCTCTGTATCTATCTTTTTGTTTATCAGTTTATAATGTTCTTTATTACCCTAAATGAGTGAGATCATGTGGTGTTTTTCTCTCATTGACTGGTTTATTTCACTTAGCATAATGCTCTCCAGTTCCATTCAGGTTGCGATAAATGGTAAGAATTCCTTCTTTTTTATGGCAGCATAGTATTCCATTGTGTAGATGTAATATAGTTTTCTGATTCACTCATCTGTTGTCGGGCACCTAGGCTATTTCCAAATCTTAGCTATTGTAAATTGTGCTGCTATGAACATAGGGGTGCATAAATCCTTTCTGATTGGTGTTTGTAATTTCTTAGGATATATTCCTAAGAGTGGGATTGCTGAGTCAAATGGGAGTTCCATTTTTAGTTTTTGAGGAAACTCCATACTGTTCTCCACAGTGGCTGCACCAGTCTGCATTCCCCCCAGAAGTGCTCGAGGGTTCCTTTTTCTCCACATCCTCACCAACACTTGTCATTTGTTAATTTGTTGATGATTGCCATTCTGACAGATGAGAGATGGTATCACATTGTCATTTTGATTTGCATCTCTCGGATAATTAGTGATTTTGTGCATGTTTTCATGTGTCTCTTGGCCTTCTTTCTTCTTTTGAAAAGATTCTATTTAGGTCCATTGCCCATTTTTTTATTGGATCACTTATCTTCCTTTTATTAAGTTGTATAAGTTGCCTGTAGATGTTGGAGATGAAACCTTTATCAGTGATCACATTTGCAAATATGTTCTCCCAAACAGTGGGCTTTCTTGTTGTTTTGTTGATGGTTTCTTTTGCTGTGAAGAAGCTTTTTATTTTCTCTTTATTTTCCATTGCCCTAGGAACAGTATCAGTGAAGAAGTTCCTTCTGCATATGTCTGAGATTATACTGCCTGTGGATTCCTCTAGTATTTTTCATGGTTTCCCATCTTAGGTTTAATCCTGTGTTCATTTAGAGTTTATTTTTGTGTGTGATGTAAGTTGGTGGTCTAGTTTCATTTTTTTTGCATGTATCTGTCCAATTTTCCCAACACCATTCATTGAAGAGGCTGTCTTGACTCCATTGTATGTTCATGCCTCCTTTGTGAAATATTAATTGAGGATAGTGGTTTGGGTTGATATCTGGATTCTCTATTCTATTCCATTGGTCTATATGTCTATTCTTGTGCCAGTACTAGGCTGTTTTGAGAACAGTGGCTTTGTAATACATCTTCAAATCTGGTATTGAGATCTCACCTACTTTACTCTTCTTTCTCAGGATTGCTATGGCTATTGGGGATCTTTTTTATTCCAGATGAATTTTTGGAGAGTTCTTTCTAGGTCTGTGAAATATGCCTTTGGTATTTTAATGGGGAGTGCATTGAATGGGGAGTATTGTAATGGGGACTAGATTGTTTTGGGTATTATGGACATTTTAATGATGTTGATTCTCCCAATCCATGAACATAGTATATTCTTCCATCTGATTACATCTTCCCCTATCTCTTTTTTCAGTGTCCTGTAGTTTTCTGCATATAGGTCTTTTATCTCCTTAGTTAAGTTTATTCCTAGGTATCTTAATTTTTTTTGGTGTGATGGTAAATGAGATTGCCCTTTTAGTCTCTCTTTCTGCAAGTTGCTCCCTTTCTATCTCTTCGAGTTATAGGGTTAGGTAATTTATTACCATTGTTTCTTTTTTTATTTTTGCAGTAGGCTTTTAGAGCTATGAATTTCTGTCTCAATACTGCTTTTGCTGTGTCCCATAGATCTTGGATTGTTGTGTTTTCATTATCATTTGATTCCATGATGTTTTTTTTATTTCTTCCTCGATCTTTCTGGTAACTCAGTCATTGTTTAATAGCATGCTGTTTAGTCTCCATGTGTTTGGTTTCTTTGGATTGTTTTTATTGTAGTTATTGTCCAGTTTTATGCCACTGTGATCTGAGAAGATGTTTGATATGATTTCTATCTTCTTGAATTTGAAGAGACTTTGCCTATGAACCAACATATGGTCTATCTTTGAAAATGACCCATGTGCACTTGAGAAGAATGTATATTCTGTGGCTTTGGGGTGAATTGTTCTGAAGATGTCAATTAATTACATCTGGTCTAGTGAGTCATTTAAGATTGATGTTTCTTTGCTGATTTTTTGTTTAGAGGATTTGTCCAATGGTTACAGTGGGGTATTAAAGTCTCCTACTATAATTGTATTGTTGTCAATCTCTCCCTTGATATCCTCCAGGAGTTGTTTTTTATATGTATTTGGGTGTTCCTATATTGGGTGCATATATGTTTACCAGAGTTATTTCTTCTTGTTGGATTGTTCCCTTTAGTATTATGAAGTGGCCTTCCTCATCTCTTGTTATGTTTTCACACTGAGATCTAATTTTTCAGATATAACTATTGTTACCCCAGCTTTTTTTTTCATTTCCATTCATCTGTAAAACATTTTTCCAATCCCTTCACCTTCAGTTTGTTGCCTCTCTTTTTCTGAGATAGGTTTCTTGTAGACAGCAGATAAATGGGTCATGTTTTCTTATCCAATGTCTTTTAATTGGGGTATTAAATCCATTTACATTTAAAATTATTATTGATAAGTACTTATTTGTTGCTATTTTTATTCTTTATTCCTGTTTCCTTCTTCACCTTCTCTTTCTTTCTTTCTTTCTTTCTTTCTTTCTTTCTTTCTTTCTTTCTTTCTTTCTTTCTTTTTTCTTCCTTTTATAGCAGACCCTTTAGCATTTCTTGCATTGCTGGTTTGGTGGTAATAAATTCCCCTTAGTCCTTCTTTGTCTGTGAAGTTGCTGATTTCACCTTCAATTTTGATTGTAAGCCTTGCTGGGTACAGTATTCTTGGATTCAGACCCTTCCTTAGCATGACTTCGTATTGTTCATTGCATTCCCTTCTGGTCTGATGAGTTTCTGTTGAGAAATCAGTCACTAGTCAATGAGGGTTCCTTTGTAGTTAACTTTCTCTCTCTCTCTGGCCACTTTTAAGATTCTTACTATGTCATTGGTGTTTGCCAATTTAATTATAATGTGCCTTGGTGTCAGTCTTTTGGGGTTCATTTTACTTGGGACTCTGTGAGCTTCTTGGATTTGTGTAGATTTTTTCTTCCCTATATCAAGGAAGTTTTCTGTCATTATTTCTTTAAACAGGTTTTCTATTCCTGGCTCAGTTTTTTCTCCTTCTGGAACACCTATTATGTAGATGTTGTTTGTTTTGTGTTGTCCCAAAGTTCCTTAGGCTCTCCTCCTGCTTTTAAAATTTTTTTTCCTAGAAGCTGCTCTACTTGGGTATTTTTTCCTTCCTTATCTTCTACCTCACTGATGTGGTCCTCTGCTTCTTCTAATCTACTCTTAATGCTTTCTATTGAGTTCTTTACATCAGCAATGCCATTTTTCATTTCTTCTTGGTTTTTATTCACTTCCTCTTGGTTCTTACACATATCATTGAATTTATCTTCCATTCTTTTCAGCCACTTTATGACCATTTTTCTGAATTCTTTCTCTGGCAGGTTTCTTGTGCACAAATGGAGCCAATGATAAATACCCAGAATGTTGGGGGAGAATGTTAGATTTCAGAAGACGATGGCTAGGACAGTGGAAACTACCACAGCCTAGATAAAGGTAAGAGAATGAGCAAAGGTTCCAGAAAGCAGAACATGTCGGGTGTGCAAAAGACTTGGGGAGGAGAGCTTCTGAATCAGCCTCCCTGGTTCAGCAAACAGAACCACTTGGCTTCTACTTTCACTCCAGTTTTGCATTTGATCTTTTCAGGTTCAAGTCTGTTTTGTGCACCACTTTGAAAAGGGCCCAAGAAGGTCCTTCTGCCTCCTCTGCAGGCTCCTTATGTCTCCTGCCCAATGCACCAGTTGTATCGTTCTACACATAGTACCCTGAAAGTAACAGCTCTCCGATCAAGAGTCACCAAATGCAGAAATTTCAAACACAAAGATACCCAATTACATTTGATTTGGAGATAAACAATAAATTATTGTTTTAGTATAGTATATCCCATGCAATATTTAAGTGACACTTACAAAAACAAATTATATATTGTTAATCTGAAATTCAAATTTAACTGGATGTCCTGTGTTTTATCTGATAATACTACTTTAATCTTTCATTGATCTAACATGCTACTATTTTTTATTCTCATTTCTCACCTCCATGCACTTAACATAGATACATTCTCATCACCTCTTCTTATAGACTAAATGTTTATAGCACCCACCACAATTAATATGTTGAAGCCCTAATAATCAGTATGGCTGGGAAATGGGACCTTTAAGGAAGTCATTAAGATGAAATGAGGTAGGCAAATTTCAGTCCCATGACAATAGACGGATGTGTCCCAAGCCTTCTTCTGGAGTAGACGGAGGAACAGCAGAGGGTCACATGGGGAAGTGTTTGTTGGTGAGTTGAGGGACAGCTTGAATAAATTTCTTGAGGGAAGGATCTATGGCTGATGAATCTTTTCTTAATTTTTAAGTCCAAGGATAATTGCCTATCTATCCCATCTCTGTGAGTGCTTTAGGGGACAGTGCCTGTGTCTTGAACAGCTAACACAAGGCCTGGAATATAGTAGGTGCTTATTAAATGTTGATAAAATAAGTGACACTTAGGAGTATTTTATTACATAACTTTGTGTCCAGTTTTTGGAGCGCTTGGGATCCTTTTGGTGTCAGGTGATGGTCTTAAAGGTGAAGATAGAAGGAAATGGTGAAAGAACTAGATGAAAACTTTTTTCTACCTTATATCCCCATCCTTTAGCTCTTGTTCTATAGCAGGGCTTACCTATGCATTTTAGCTTCTACTAACCTGAATCAATTAACTTAAACTGCACTAATACTCTACTTTCCTTAAACTGAATCAGTTCTACTGCCCTTAAACCTCAGTTATACTAAGTGCTTAAATTTATACTCTACCAATATGAAGGCAGTACTTAACCTAAGCACAGAACTCTATTTAAATGGAATCAATACTACAATTCTAAATGCTTAAGTTATTCACAGAATGAGTACTTCTTTTGTTCCAAATGGAAAAGTATAGCCCTATGGCTCTTTAATACTAGGAAGTAATAGATTTGACCATGATCCTGAAGGTTTGATGGAGTGTTGCTGGATGGAAATAAATTCTCTTGAGTGCTATGTATATGTTACAGTGAAGATGGCATGATGGCCCATGAGACTAGTTCCATTGTCCTCATTTTTCAGATAGTAGACCAGGCTCAGAGGGTGTGAGTGACCTGCCTGAAATCAGCTTACTGAGGGCGTAAAGTCTGGGCCAACTGACGCATGTCTCTGCTGGTTCTCTTCCTCCTCTTGCCTCCCCACTTCTGCCAGGTTGCCCAAGTGAAGAGGATGTGGATGAACTGCATCAGTAAATGACCTGGAGATGGAAAAACCAAAGCAGATGCAGCTTTTGGGCTCTGGAACCATGTCTCCCCTCAACCTTTCTTGGAAAAATGCTGGTGGCGTTCAGTGTCTTTTTTTGCCAAAGCACCTACTAACACAAAAGGACATGAGGGCATGCTGTGGATGGTTCTAAGTTAGATGATTTTGAATATTGGAAAATAATATATCGGTAATAAGCTAATATCCAAATATATAAAGAACTCGTATAACACAATACAAAAACAATTTGAGTTTGAAATGGACAGAAGATTTGAATAGACATTTTTTCCAAAGGAGACATACAGATGGCCAACAGGTACCCGAAAAGATGCTCCACATCATTTATCACCATGGAAGTCAAAATCAAATACACCATGAGAGATCAGCTCACGCAGGTAAGAATGGCTGTTCTGAACAATAGAAGAGGTAATGGGATGTGGCCAGGATCTGGAGGTAAGGAAATCCTGTGTGCTGCTGGTTGAAATGTAAATTGATGCAGCCACTAAGGAAAATAGTATGGAGGTTCCTCAAAAAATTAAAACTAGAACTACGATATGATCCAGCAATCCTACTTCTGTGTATTTAAAAAAGAGGAAAACAATAACTTGAAAAATTATGTACCCCCATGTGCATTGCAGCATTATTCACAATATAGCCAAGACATGAAAACAACTAAGAAAAGAATGAAATCTTATCATTTGTGCCAACATGCATGAACCTCGAGGGTTTTATGCTAAGTGAAATGACAAATACTGTTTTTAAAAAAATCTCATAGATACAGAGAATGGAATTGTGATTGCCAGCTATGGGGAGTTGGTTGTGGAAGAAATAGGTGAACTTTTTTAAAGTTGAAATAAGTTGAATAAAAATTATATTAAAAAGAAGAGGCATGCCAGTGTATTGTAAAGTGGCATGAGAACTAACAGTCCTGGAATTTTTCTTGGATCTGAGAAGGGCATGTGAGAAAAGGCTTATTTTGTATTTAGAGCAGAGATTTTTAACCTTTTAAATTTCATGGCACACATAAACTAATTAGGAAAATTCTGCAGCAGACCAAAACTATTCTTTTTTGCCAATCTAACAATAATGTAGATATAATTTTGATTCACTCACCAGTCAGTTATTGTTGTGTTGGCTGTTGTCATTTTTTGATTTGGTAGTCTAAGGGAAAAGTGGTTAATGAACCTTTCTGAATAGTCAGGTATTGCATGATTTAAAAATTCTCATTGCACAGTGGTTGAAGATCACTGTTCTAAAGAAATGGGGAATTCTAAGAAGTCATGTTTATGGAGGAAGTTAAAATAAGAGCTAGAAAGATCTTCCCATTCACTTATGTGAAATAGCTATCTAGAGGATGCATCAGATGCTAGGGCAGAGGCTGAGGACATATCATCCCCTGAGTCTGGAGAAATTGCCCTGGTCCAGGCAGGTAGCCCATCTTCCTTATCTGGGTCAGCAAGGGCAACATCAAAGAAAACCATCTGGGAGGGAATAAATGTTTCTTGAAGTTTTTAAGTTTTCCAAGGAGATAGAAATGTGAGCAAAAATGTTGACAGAAATACCAACTAGGCAATAATGATCAAGTCCCATATGTGTATATTTTTAGGAACTAAATAAGGACTTTATAAAAGACTAGAGGCCCAGTGCACACAATTCATCATGGGAAGGGGCTCCCTTCAGCTCAGCCTGCACTCTCTTCAATCTGGGACTCCTCAGGACTTCTGGCTCCTAACCACTCACCTGCCTGTCAGCCTGATCCCCCTAATGCTCTCCCCTGCTGGCCTAATCCCCCTAACTGCTCTCCCCTAACAGCCTGTTCATTCTAACTGCTCTCCCCTGCCTGCCTGATTGCCTCTAACCTCCTCTGTCTTGGCCCCGTCAACATGGCTTTGTCAGGCAGGACATCCACAAGGACATCCGGAAGGTCGCCCAGAAGATGTTCAGTCTAATTAACATATTGCCCTTTTATTAGTATAGACACCACCTTGTCCTAAAAATGCAGGTTGTTCCCAGGTTTTCCTATCGTGGAAGGGGAGCCTGCAGTAGCATCCTGGGTTCTGACCAGAGCTTATGTGCTTGTGCTTTATCTCAGCAGATGCAATTCCTAGTAGAAGACTCTTGGATGTACCTTGAAAATTTCTATCAAATTTGCCAAATCATCCTCCAAAAATGTTGAACCACTTTAAACTCCCACCAGCAACCATGCGTTTGTCCTCCATCCCACTTTGATGCCAATATCATTGATTTCTCCCTACAAGCTTCCCTCCCGTCAGCAGAGACTGGTATTGGAGCCAAACTCATTGTTCAGCTGGGGCCTTGATTTCCCAAGATAGAATTAAGGAGGAGGAAAAATAGTTTTCCTCTACCTTTCTGAGTTCTTAGGGGAGGCCCTTGTAATGAAAGACAGATCACCAAGAGAAAAACAAATGTTCATTAACATGCGTACCTCGTGTATATGTGGGAGATCCCAGGGAAAAATGAGTAACTCCTCAAGGTGGTTTAGAATGCAGATTTAAATACCTTCTTCCTACAGGAGATGTAGGCCTCTTAGAGGAGAGTGATTTTTAGGAGAGATGAATGGGGGTGGGTGAAATAGTTTGTAACTAAGTTTGGGTGTGATGTCAGCTTCTCCTCTCCTGTCCTATGACAGGAGTCAGTCTTCTCTGCCTGATGACACTTCTTCTGTCAAGGGGACCTATGACATTGAGCTCCTTTTGGGGGGTCCGATTTTAGACAGATCAGGAGACTTTAGTAAATCCCCTACATGCATTTGCTGTTTTTCAAGCATCTGCAGCTCAAGATCATCAATATAACAACACAGCACATGTTGGGGTGGCATGTTGTCTGACCTTCAGAATAAACCCAACAAAAGCTTTTTTCCTGTCTTAGATGATTTGCCACAGTAGCATTATTCCCTGGAGATGATACTCTGACCAGACCTTCCTGGGAGTGGTCATAACATATCCTGTGGTTGAAAGGTGTGGGCCACATCACTAAATAATCCAGGGGCAGTTTTCTCATCTTATGGAAAGGGAGACAAAGTTATGATAATTTATCTCCCTTTCCACAGGTTTCTTGTGGGTCTGTGTCTCCACTGCCTCCCTCCCACCCTCCAGAAGCCCCAGTGCCTCTGGCTGTGGGCCTTGGGGATGCTGGGTGCCAGCCTCCCTGTGGGTTTGTGTCCCAATCTTGCCCGCCCCCCCCCACAGGCCCAACGCCACCATGGCGGGGCTTGGGGTCACAGGGGGCTGGCCTCCCTACGGATTTGTGTCCCTGATCCAGGACTTGGGGCTGCTGGGTGCCAACCACCTGGCCGCTATGGGCATCACCATCTTTGATGGGTAATTTGCATACTCACTCCTATTGGCTGGTAGCATAGCGGCATGATGGTCAATTTGCATCTTTCTCTTTTATTAGTGTAGATTGCTTTTGATATGATATTCATTTCTCTACTTATCAATTCTCAAGGCACAAATATATCCCTGCCACCAGCTACAATGTGCCGATTTGCTATATAGCCCAGTTGCTTCATTTACAAAGCAGTAATTTTGTGACTTGTAGATTGAGATCATGAATAATAAGCCTGGTTTGGGGGCTCTGGTGGGTGCTCACAAATGGGGGTCTTCTTGTTTTGATGACGACTGTTTCTTGAAACATAACCATCCCCTCTGCTGAGTGGTTTGCCAAGACGAAAGCTGCTTCAGCATGGACGGATGAAGCAGCCCCTCGGCCCTTGTCAACAAGCCCTAGATGATAAATGAAGATGAAGCCAGTGGATCTGGCGTGAAGGCTTCTCGGGGCTCATCTTGAAGTGCTTTGGTGAGGTCTGTTTTGTTTTGCTCTGTTTGGGATCATTTCTTTTGCCACTCCAGCTATGTAAAGATAATAATCGCACCCATAGAACTGCCGACCTTTCACCCTCCCTCCCTTTGATAAAGTCTCATTTTCTAGCACAACTATGACAAATATCTCTTCCTTTGCCTTCAGCAAACTAGCAGATAATCTGTCTATTATGCCTAATATCCTCTTACCCCCCACCCCAAGCCATTGGTATTTGGTTTGGATTCCTCTGAATGGGGTGAACATTATATCTCTAACCTATGAAAAGGCTCTGCTCCTTTGCAGAGTTGGTGGAGCTAAATTTGTTTTTACAGCTGGTTGTACTTGGAGAAGGGTTAGCCGCCGTCTTGAAGGTTCTACCACACCAGTTCATCACCGAGCCTGCTGTGTGGTGGGGGCTTTGAGCTGTTAACGGGAAGCGTGGAGGGAAGTCTAAATTAATCATTTATGATTTATTTATTCTTTTTTCCATCACGGAGGAAAACGAGCAGATGCCAGCATTTTTAAGGGCCAGGGCTGTCTAGATGGTGTGATGTTTGATAACTAATTCTTAATATTTATCCGCCAACAGTACCGATCTGTGGCACTAATAACAAAACCATATACTTACAGAACACTTCACAATTTCTGCCTTGGTTTTTCTATTCTTGGCCTCTATTGATTCCTAGAAAAATCCAGTGGATCAGAGGCAGTATTCTTTTTTATTAATATTTTTCAGGTGAAGATAAAGAACTGGTGGCTTTTTCCCTGGGTGACTATGTGGCTTCCTGAGGTCATACAACTTGTGACGAGCCGGTGAGCATCTTGAATTTCTATCCTGAAACCCTAAGACCTATAGAATTTCCATGACTCCACTGAAGGCGAGATACCATTTGGGGGCCTTCTCTGCAGAGACATATTCTAGAGTCCATGCCCCTTCTGTATTAAGGCCAACAGTTCTCCCTCTTTTGCCCTCTAGTGCTGCTCTTGACTCAAGAATGTCAGTCTTAGTAATCACCTGTGTTGCACCAGGACCTGGCTCATATAGAGGATGCCGAGATGAACTAAGACACAGAAACTGCCTGGAGAAGCTTTCACATCACAGCTGCCTTATTCAGTGTGATAGCCACTAGCCAATGTGGCTACTTCAATGAAATAAAACTAGCTGGTCATCATCCAAGCACTCATCAGCCATCTGTGGCTAGTAGCTACTGTCCTGGGCATCACAGAAAGCTACTTGGGACAAAATTGTTCTGGAGTAAGAATAGGTAGGTGGGCCCAAGGAAATGACTACCCACTCAAGTAGACCAACTTGAAAACACAAATCAAATTTATTATGAAACATGATAACTTCCCCCAATAGCACTCTTTTTGAAGTTTCTTTGTCCTGTGCTAGTGAATGAGGTGATGTGATTAAGTACCGTATTTTCCTGTGTATAAGACAACTTTTTAACCCAGGAAAATCTTCTCAAAAGTTGGGGGTTGTCTTATACACCGGGGGTTGTCTTATAGGGCGCATATATCCAAAACTCTATATTTTCACTGGAAAAGTTGGGGTTCATCTTATACACCTAGTCATCTTATACGCTGGAAAATATGGTATTCATTCAACCAGTAAATATTTCAGTGTCTAGTATATGCCCTGTTCTAGGCACTGGAAATATACTGGTGAATAAGAAAACAAGGTCCAGTCTTATACCAAGGAGAGTTAATATTTAAAGAAATATTAATTGTTAGGGATATGTAGAAAATTAAAATAGGGTGCTGTTTTGAAAAGTGACTGGATGATTTTTCTGGTAAGATGATATTTAAGCTGAGATGTAAATGACAAAGACCTAGCCACGAATAAATCAGAAAAGAGCAATATAAAGGAGGCAGGGGGAGCAGTCAGAATGAACATCCTTGGTGTGTTCAAGGAACTTTAAAAAGGAGGCCTTATCTGGAGCATAGTTTAGAAGCTGGAAAACAGCTGTAAGGATTGAAAAACTAAGCAGGGAAGAACCAGAATTAGGAGTTTAAATTTATCCGGAGGCAATGGGAAGTTTTAAGGCAAAAACTTTAAAGCGGGGGTGTGATATGATCTGATGTATGAGATAAGGGATGGCTCTGCCCACAATTAGGAGAAAGGATGGCAGTAGGATAAGAGTAAAGGCAGGAAAACTAGTTGGTAGACGATGACAGCAGGTCACGTGATAGAAGATGGTAGCATGGACCAGGGCACAGCCAAGGAGGAAGGAGAGAAGTTAGTTTGGGGATATGCTTTATAGATAGAGTCAACCAGATACACTGATGGATTGGATAAAGAGAGAGAGAGAGAGAGAACATATCCTAGATGTTCAGCAGGTGGTGGTGCCATGTACAAAAAGTAAGATGATTGGAAGGTACCCTGAAAGGGAGAAGCCAAGGAAAAATCAAGAGAGAATTAAGTTTGAAGGGTGTATTAGGCAACCAGGTAAAGATACCAAGTAGTACTTGGCTGCATATATGAATTTGGGAAAGAATCCCATGCTTGAAGGAAGATTTTTAGACTCTTTGCTCTATTAGTGGTATTTAAAACCAAAACCTAGTGAGTGAGAGAATGAAGTTAGAAAGATGAAATCTCAGGCCAGCGGTGACAGTGGTTGCACTTGTTCATTTTGATTGACAATAGCATTAGATAGTCATTAAATAACTCAATGATTCTGCAAGTGTTGATCAAACACCAGGATGTTAGGCCCTGGGCTAAGCTTTAGGGACATGGGGATTAATTGCAGTTCTTGTCTTCAAAATGCTTCAAAGTTAGTGGGAGAGATTGACAAACAGATGTTCAAATAGAAGGTGACAAGTATCTAAAGAAAAGTAGACACAACTTGTTCTAGTAGTGAAGAGAATGATGCAGGTTTAACTATGAAGGATTTGGGAAAATGTCTAGGGTGCAATGTTTCATTGGTGAAAGAAACAGTGAATCTGATCAAATATTTCAATACTAGAGGCCTGGTGCACAAAATTCGTGCATGGGTGGGGGTCTCTAGGCCTGGCCGGCAATCAGAGCTGATTGGAGCCTTCAGCTGCTGCCAGGGCCTTCCTTCTGGCCACTGGCTGGGGTTTTCCTGCCGAACAGGGGGAGGGGCCACCCATGGGGAGAGACCAGGGGAAGTTGGCTTGCTGCAGAGGTTGGCTATGGGAGGGCACTGACCATCAGGAAGCAGCTCCTGCATTGAGTGTCTGCCCCTAGTGGTCAGTTTGTGTCATAGCGACCAGTTATTCTGGTCATTTAGGCTTTTATATACAGGCAGTCCTCGGGTTACATCAGACTCCACTTACGTCGTTTCATGGTTATGTCGCCATCTCCTATTTATAGTGTTTATAATAAAAAAAGTTTCATCATTTTGATAGATGTACATATGTGCTTTATGTTTTTTATTATTTATTTACCACAAGTAAAAGTCAGAAATTTAACTTTTAACTTTTTTTTACTGTTTCACTTCAGTACTGCTGTGTCTGTGCTCCATGTGAGTGACGTAGGTGCTTGTGCAGGTGGGTTCTGGCTTACGGCAAAAATTGAGTTATGTCGCACCATAGGAACAGATCTCTAACATAACCCGAGGACTGCCTGTATGTAGATTTGTGAGTGTTTTTATTTTTCTCCTCCATTAATCTAGATACCCTTCACTATTCACATGGGCTCATGACTGTGTTCCAGTTTAATGAATCAATCAATTTATTTCCGTAGATTTGTGCAAAGAAGTTCTAAAAAAATGATTATAATGGACAGTAGCAACATCTTATAAGTCAAGTGATGAGAAAAATTCAACCAAGGGCTGAGTAGAGATGCAGTAGAACATCCTGTGAAATGAATTCCCTGCCCTCTATCTGCTCGCTCCATGGTCACCCATTCACAATGCCATCTCTTTACATGAATAAGGGAGTGATACTCAGAGCAGTTGCAGCCCTTGAATAGTCATGAAGTCAAGATAAGGTTAGAAATGCTAACTCTGGATTCTAATAGCATTAGCTACTGAGTCAACACCAACAGCAACGATCTATTTCCAGACTTCTTGATATGAGAGAACAACAAATAAGTAATTTTAGGCTATTTCTGGTTAGAGGTCATTACTTGCCATTGAAGGCACTCCTAACAAATACAGACAGCAGCAACAACACAAATGACTTCCACAAAAAGTTGGTGGAAAGCTGTGAAGCATCACTGGAGAAAGGCATAATCAAAGGTCCTAGCAAGTAAACACTGTGTTGGATTTCCTGTGGAGAAGGGTCAGTTTGCTTATTTATATGCAGTTTCATAACCACAAGGATTGGTTAGAATTTTTAAGGAAACAGAGGGCCATTTGGTCTACTGACATTTCTTTGCTTTAAAAGATTGTGGACATTTGAGGACTTTATAAAACAAAATCTGAAGAATCCGCTAAGAACACTTACCCCAGGCCACCGTCAGTCTTGTGCCTGCACTGCCTCTCTTCTGCACAAGGATTTTCAAGAAACACTCCGACATTTTTTCCAAAGGAACCCCTGCGGCCCGAATATTAGGAATGCACTTCTCTACCAGGATGTGGTCATCTGTTAAGACAGAAATGTTTTCACTGAGATTTTGCGAATTCATTTTCACTCCCCTCATTTTGGGTAAATTTTGTGTAACCTTAAACTGTTCCATGTTCTCAAATTCCCGATGAAAAGATCAGAACCAATGTTATTTATTTTAAGTATTCACATAATCCTTCCACTAACGGCAGGCAACTACTGCGTGGTATCTTGGAATCAACATACAAAAACAGAGCACGTGTTTTGATTAATAAGAGTGAACCTAACAGAAACCCTTCAAGTGGAGAGGAAAATGTGACCCCACACCATAAATTATTGTGGAAAAATGGATAATCCTTTTTTAAGCTAAAGATAATTTCTTATCGATACACCTATGTGTTGTGTTTTTTTCCCCAAGCACTTTGCAGTGTACAAAACTCATTTAAACCCATTATCTAGTTTGATCTTCACAACTTCATGAGCTAGTTGGATCAGAAGATGGTCCATCTTGAAGATAGAGAAATGGATCTCCAGAGAGGATGTGAAACACCTACCCCACACAGCTGACATGTGGAAGGCCTAACACCCCAATCCAGGGCCAGATGATACTCATTCTGGTCATTGTTTTTATATGGATTATTGAAATTCATTCACAATGCTTTTCTTTTCTAATTAAATGCCACTAATAATTACTTCATATTTTTAATATACGACTTGGTATTCTATGGCAGTGACATGAAGTGCTTACAGCACTTGTATAGATCACTTGTATAAAGTCTATACACAGTATTTAAAAAAAAATCACACAACTATTTAAAGGCACTAGAAAGTAATCCAAAATTGGACAGAAGCCAAATTAGAGTTTATCCTAAAAAATACAAAAGAAAAGAGGAAATGGTAATGATTGCCAGTCTTTGGGACTATAGGATGCAAGTGGAAAGCAGAAATTCACAACCTTCTTAGCTTGAGATGTCAAAAAGCAGAATTTAATTCTAGGGGAGAATTGGGCCCAATATATGACTATATTCTATGTGTAAGTTCTTAGCGTATATTAGTAGTTGGTTAGTGTGTATTAGGCAACCAGGTAAAGATATCAAGTAGTACATGGTTGTATATATGAACTCATGAAAATATAAGCAGAGACCTGAGAGAACCTATCTTTGGTGAACAGAGATGCACTGAGTATGAGATTCATGACTGTGCTAGTTTTTAATGGGTGCATTTTTTCAAATATAGAGCTTATATGGCAAAAAGCTGAAACCTTCCTGGCTTAATAGATCAGAGAACAGAGACTGAGTCAAGCAGAGAAAATGTACAAGACTAAGGAGACCAATAGAGGATAAAACCAAAAGCCTGAGTAGAAGTACTGTCAAAGTATCTGCTGATGGCAAAATTTTAAATAAAGAGGATAATCCGAGGAGATTGGGCTAAAATATCAGGTGTGAAACTATGAAATTACATAGATATTTCCGCTGTTGTATGTCATGGGAGAGACAAGCACTGCAAATTTGGGTTCAAAACAGTTAATTATTAAAACAAAAAGTTAAAATAACAATGATCAGAATGCACAGTGTTGGCTGACTTGGGCTCTGCTGATCTTGGCTGGGCCAATATATGTATCTGACGGTTGGATAGGGCATTGTGCTCTAGCTTAGACTTGGCTGGGGCAACTTAACTGAAAATATTGGGAGATATTTGTCCTTCTCTCTCCAAGGATGAGCAGGCTATATGAATGTGAATGTTGGATTGGACCTTCTTCTCGAAAATGCAGTAGGCTGTAAAGTAAATATACAGTAGTATCTGAACAATCTAGTTTTAAATTTAAAAAAATAGAAAGCTTATATAGTGACAGTAAAATGTGGTTCATACTCAGGGAAAAAGA
Source organism: Lasiurus cinereus (assembly GCA_011751065.1). Classification (NCBI taxonomy): domain Eukaryota; kingdom Metazoa; phylum Chordata; class Mammalia; order Chiroptera; family Vespertilionidae; genus Lasiurus; species Lasiurus cinereus. The sequence continues at coordinate 2,172,117 of JAAGEH010000357.1, forward strand.
CAATTAATAGGAAGGATAGGAATCATGTTCGTATGTTATTTGGCAGATAAAATTTCAAATTATATATTATTAGATATTAAAAAATATGCTCAAAGAAGTAAAGAATGGCCTTAATGAATGTGAACAGAGAAGTTGAACTTATATAAATAAATAAATTGAAAGTCTATAGCTGAAAAGTACAGATAGAGAATGAAAGAAATTCTAGATAGCTTCCAAAGAAGAAAATTCAGTGAATTTAAAAATAGAGTAATATAAATTACTCAATCCAAGAAACAGAAAAGGAAAAAAAAAAAGGTTTAAGAAGTTCAGTGGATAAAAATACTGTAGTATTTACACAATGGAATACTATCCTGCTGTAAAAAAGAAGGAACTCTTATTATTTTCAACAGCATGGATGGACCTGGAGAGCATTATGCTAAGAGAAATAAGCCAGTCAGAGAAAGATAAGTTACCACATGACCTCACTCCTAAGTGGCAACTATGAACAATATAAACTGATGAACAAAATAGATCTTGAGACATAGAAGCATGGAACAGACTGACAGTTTCAGAGGGAATGTGGGGTTGGGAGGCTGGGAGGTGGGAGATTAACTGGAGAATTTCTATGCACCACAAAGGCACATCCTTTTGTCAGGCTGGCAAGTGATGCCACTCCACATCCTCTCCCTGCCAGATGACAGAAGAACGTTAGAACCTCCCAATGGGGATACAACCAAGCTCTCAGGTGAGGAACCCTGCCCCCTGGAATCCAGGCTGGACCAGCCCAGCTGCCCATCCCCAGAGGACAGAATTACGAGGATCCTATTTAAACCTCTACCTGCAGCATCAGGAACTTTTGTGAGTAATAAAGTGCTGTGTGATTTGCAATTACATATGTTTAATGTGGTGTAATCCCTTCAGCAGTTAATTGAATTATTTTGCGTATGCTTAACACTGAAATTAAAACTTCTGGAATTTTCAGTCCTAGGCCTGCCCTTGGTCTTGCTTGCATAGAGCAGCCTCTTTGCTAGCAAGTATTTGAATGTCCCAATACTTACACGGTTAAAGTTTATCTCAAGGGACACTTTAGACAAACACCCCAGATCCTTTTCCGGATCTACTTGAGACACTCTGCTATCCCATGGGCCCATAAACTTTAATGATAAATTCCTATTGTTTAAACTACTGAGTTTTGAGGTAATTAGTTCCATACAAATAGGTCAAATATATATGTGAAAGCTAACTGAGAGAATATTTAGAAGCATCAGGCTAGATGCTTTACCTATATTATTTTGTTTAATGCTCAAAACAATCTAATGAAATCAGTACTATAGTTGTTTTTAAAATTTTCAAGAATACATTTTTAGGTTTTAATAAAATAGGCCTCAAATGTTATTTCACCTTCCAAAGTCAAGACAGCTATGGAATGAAGCCAGGATTCAAATATAGGCAGCCTGTGTTGGGCATTCTGTGTTTATAAGAATCTGCGTCTCATAGTGATCTTTCTATTTCCAAATTGTCAGAATTGCAAGCTGAGTAAGGGAACTCAAACCATGCTATAGAAATAGTGAGCATTTCACAATCCTATCTAATAAAGAGGGGATATGCAAATTGACCATCACACTACCACAAAGGTGGTGGTACCCATAGCCACAAGATGGCGGCGCTCAGTCCTCTCAGCCCCGCTGGAGTGCCCCAGTCCTGGGGCAGGGGAGGAGGGGTTTGGGGGGGGGCGGTCACTGAGAGTAGGCAGCGTGAGTGGCCTGGCAGAATGCTTTCTTCGTTCACCGGGCTGCTAGTATCTAATAATAAGAAATTTCTTTTTAATTCTTCTCTCTGCACACCACTTGCATAGCAGACGATGCACTACAAATGCTTAAAAGAATGAAACGCCAATCTCTGTGCATGTTTGCATCTAGAGGCAAAGTGTGGGAGGAGAAACAGATGCCTGCCACATCCTCGGGTATTAGCTCCTGGACCTTTCGGATGCCTCTCTACTCATTTATTTTTATCACCAGGCTGTTTTATCACCAAGCCCCTCCTGGCTTTTGTTTCATCATTCAGCATTGCTTACAAAATGAAAGAGAGAGAGAAAAAAATTAAATCTCTGACTCCTAAAATTCCAGACACATGGTGGGTGTGAAACAGGTTCTATGGGATTGAGAAGCAGAGGACTTGAACTCTTTACTGATGCCTACCCTGAAGGATCTATAGGGTGTCAGGCAAGTATTTTTACATCTCAGTGCCACAATTTTCTCTCCAGTGGAATGGAGTCACTCTGCCAGTTCTGGGAGCCTCTGAGTCCCATTGATTTATCCATCCTTTCAAAACTTAATTATCGTGCAGTAGCTGAGGGTCAGGCACCCCACCACTCATGGGAAACAGAGAGAGAAACAAGAGTTCTCAGTTTGGGAAACGGGAGGGAGCCAATAAGCAAGTAGTTCCAGAAATATATGATTGCCACTCGTTGTTATTTTTGTTAAACAGAAGCAGTACCTCTACCATAAATTTAAGACCAATCATTTGTTATTAAAGTTTTAATTAAAGCATTTCCTTTTAAATACTATTTTTGTATCTTAAGGGAATAGGACAAAAACGTTTTCACTAAACGAAAGCACCTTGATCATGTTTATATCCCAATCTATATTAGTTCTGTTTTTGAACATCTAAATGTCCAAGACAGAGCGATGCCTTAATAACATCTACAACCCAATCACATATATGTGTGTATATATGTATATATTTCCATGTTTGTACATATATGTGACCACACATATGTGTGTGTGTACATAATATAAATGTTTTGGAAGGGTGACAGAGCAAGACCAATGGCAACGTTGGCTCTTAGGGTGAATAAAGAGGTAAAATGTGTTTTACTTGACTCTGCATAGCGATACAAACGTATAAATAAACATGCTAAATTTTTATTTTCTTTTTCTTCCAATATTCTCCTCGTGGTATCCTTGGAGAAACTGGCAAGACTATGCACTTGCTTTAGAAATACATTGATGCTTGCAATTGCCGTCTGCATGCATGTTGTTTTAGTTAAAAGTAAATTTGGTCGTGACTAATAGAGACAACTAAAAGCTTAGTCTGTTTTTAACAAGATGCACGTTTATTTTATTCAATGGATGAGAACGGATGGTGATTTTTACATCTTTTCGTTGTCACAGAACCCTACAAGATTTTTTTTCTCCATTTGACAGATGAGGAAACTGAGACACAGGGAAATGAACTTCCTCGAGACTTCCCAGCTGGTGAGTGGTGGAGTGAGGACTTGACCACATGCTATGCTGTCCCAGAACCCACCCTTTGGAGAGTGATCGTGCCCCATTCTTGCAGGTAAACCATCCTGTGTGAAGATGGACTCCACAGAGTCCTTAAAAAACCCTTATTTTCATGATTCAACTCGGTCTCCACATTCCAGACTGACATACAGAGCAAGAGGTGAAGAAGAGGACATGTATGACGACATGTAATTATACTAAAAGACACCCACGACTTCTGTTTCCATTGAGACAGTTGTGACATTTTCTTCTACATGGTCACGCCTAGCTGCGGTGTAGCTTGGAAACGTAGTCTTCTTTTGGGGTCCCTGCACACAAGCTATCATTGCTCCAGAGCCATGAAGGGATAGGAAGGGCTATTGGTGACAACCCACATTCCTGCCCACACCATCTCTTTTTATTGTCTTCACTTCAAAAATATTTTTTTATGAAGGTTATACATATTGGTAATGAGTCCAAATCGTTTTTAGATGATCTGTTTGGAAAAACATTCACTTGGTGTGTGTATTTGGAAGGAGACAATCATTGTTTTAAAGTCTAGCTGAGTCATCTAACTTATTTATGCCACTTTCTTTTTTGTTTATGGGAAAACTGAGTTTAAAAGTCCAAACTCATAGATCATCCTTGTTGGGAACCGAGGACTGAAGTATCAGTGGGAATTAGTGAGTTGACCACCCCAGATCTCTGTGAAAACTGTTATAAAACAGTGGAACTGCCAACAAATTATTATGAAATGGTCATGCTATAAAGTGTTTATAAAAAGGACTCTCTTAAGAGTATCTGTCAGCGTTTTCATGGGAACTTCTGATTCTTTGCTCTTCATTCCCAACTGGCTAGCAGTTTGCAATAAATATATTTGATGCATGTCCCCAATCGCTGCTTCCACAGCCAGTAAACTTTTAGGAGATGATAAATTTTAAAAAATAAAATAAGCTTCTTTTGTTTATCTTCATTTTCTAAATTTGTTTTAACTTTCACAATAAGATAAAAATACAATTCCAAGTCACAGAAAATTCTAACTATCATTCATAAAATGCATTGTATAAAGGGTTATAAAAAAAACAAAAATAGCATAGCATGGAATGACATGATAGATCACAAGTAAATAGCACAACAATACACATTATTGCTCAGAATTATCTTGTCAATCAATATTCATTTTTAGAAGAGATTTAAAAAATCATATCAAATATTTGCCTGGAAAAATAGATGTGATCAAAGTGACTAGAAAATCTAAAAAATAATGAACAAAAATTTATTTTCATTAAAGTTTAAACAAAAGGAAAGTAAAGGTGACAATATTAAGTCAAACAAATTAAAATTAACATTGTTAATAAATAGTTATTGAATTATGGTGAAAAATATTTATTCAATTATGAAGTTTTGATACCAGTAAATATATATTAAGTAGCACAGAATTTGACTACATGAGCAAACAATTTTGAAATCTGAGAAGAAACTGACAAGGATACAATATTAAAAGGAGATTTTTATCTTAAAGTGACTGGATAAAAATAGCTAATAATACCGTATCTTTTCTTAGTGTCAGTCTTTTTCCCACAAGCCATTTATAAGTTAATGCATATGTCTTCCCAATAAACAATGATATATATGCTAGATATAAACAGTGGGAGAAAAGATCATGCTGATAATAATGAACTAATAGTTATCTCAGAATCTCATTAAGAATTAAATGCAATTTCAAATATGCACAGATGGAATTATTTACAAAAATTGACCACCACAGAATCTCAATATATTGAAAATGGAGGCATTTTATAAGTCACTTTGACTTACTGACTAATACGTTTCAGACACAAACAGTAAACACTCAGAAAAAAAATTGTCTCATAAAAGAGAGTTGGATCATGGGGGTAAATAAAGACCGACTAGAGAAGAAAACTGGAAATAATAGGACGAAATCAATATCAGAGTAAGGATAATTGAAGAACTTGTTACATCCAAGGAACTTACCACCCAAAAGTTTTGTCCTAGCATTATGGCCCAAGCGCTGGTATGTCTGGGTTTAGAAGGATCTGGCTTTTCTCCTTTATTTGGAGAGAGGATTGGCTTGTTCGTCTTACCCCAGCTTATGGACTGTGTTCAGTCTATAAACTGAAGATAATGCAGTTAACTAGGATATTTGTACCATCCAAAGGGGCTTGTTGAGAATGCTATGATTTATAAATGATAAGGAATGACATCTTCTTATTGGGGTGATCAAAGAAAAGGAACTGTCTTTGAACTCAGGAGTTTTTTTTTTTTTTTTTTTTTTTTACAATTTTAAGTCATTGTAATTCTTTGTGAAGAAATCCTCTATGTGCCAGTTTTGCTAACACTGAAATCCAAGTTAGTTACCAGTGCATCCTATCTAATAAAAGAGTGATATGCAAATTGACCATCACTCCAACACACAAGATGGCTGCCCCCATGTGGACACAAGATGGCCACCATAAGATGGTCATCAGGGGAGGGCAGTTAGGGGAGACCAGGCCAGCAGAGGAGGGAAGTTGTGGGTGACTGGGCCTTCAAGAAAGGGCAGTTTGGAGGGACCCAGGCCTGCAGGGGAGAGCAGTTTTGGAGGACCAGGCTTGCAGGGGAGGGCAGTTAGGGGTGACAGAGGGCAGTTAGGGGCAATCAGGCTGGCAAGAGGGTGGTTAGGGGTGATCAGGCTGGCAGGCAGAAGCGGTTAGGGGCAATCAGGAAGTCAGGCAGGTGAGCATTTGGGAGCCAGTAGTTCTGGATTGTGAAAGGGATGTCTGACTGCCCATTTAGGTCTGATCCTACCTGGATTGGGTCTAAACAGGCAGTTGGCCATCCCTTGAGGAGTCCCAGATAGGAGAGAATGCAGGCTGGGCTGAGGTACACATACCTCCCTGCATAAATTTTGTGCATCGGGCCTATAGTTATATATTGCTCAATTCCAGTTCTTCCATATTTTTTAAAGCCTATTCCAGACCAAGTAATTCTTCTCTTCTAGAAGAGAAAGCTATACTGGGTGATGACTAAATCATGGCCAGCAAGAAGGCCATGCTGTATTATGACCTTTTATGACTCTATTTAGCTACACATAGACAAACGTAAGAGTTGAATATTCTCTCTGTGATCATCACACAAATCTTTGCATATATTTATATTTTGCATCTCGTGGCTCTTAATCTGTGCTCCTACTTTACATAATCTTTATCTCATTGCACTATTTCTTCATGAGTTGGGTTCCCCCAAGGAATTGTATAATGCCACATGACAGTTAATGTATTTGTATTCCAGTAACTTAATAGTGCTCCAAACAGAACTCAACTTTTTTGGAATGAATATTACAATAGACTGAGTGTCTCTAATTCCCCCAATTCCCATGCTAAAATTCTAACCCTCAGTATTATTGTATTAAGAGGTGGGGTCTCTGGGAGATGGTTAGGTCATGAGGACATAGGCTAGATAACTGAGATTAGAACCCTTGTAAAACAGAAGCTGTGGGAACCTCTTTCACGTCCTGCATTGTTCAGGGTTCCTGATTCAGGGTTTGGGTTCTGGAAGAGGCCGCACGCAAATGAAAAGAGAGACTAGAAAAATACTGATTTGGCAATATTGGGGGGCCAGGAGGGAGTCTTCCTCTATTGGAAAGACTACTCTCTGCTCTGGCCTTTCTATCCCTTTTATTAAGACTATGGGACATACCCATGACCTTTAGGCAGGAAATTTCAAGAACAGAAATTTACATGAAACAAATAGGTAGAGGCTGCTTCAGTTAACAATGTTTCAACTAAACAGTGAGCGATTAGCTCTGACCTTACAGAGCCATTAAGGTTGACCAGCCTTCTGGTCTCCTGATCACATCTTTCTATTAGTGAGACAATGTTTGGTTTCCAGTAAGAACCCAGAAAGGTTACTTGCCCCTTTGGCCACGTGAGCAGTCTGCCCTCTCTGAATAAGAAAGCTAGCACTCTCCAGGCATCTACTCTTGCAGTGCCTTGATCTTGGACTTCGCAGCCTACAGAACTGCGAGAAATAAATTTCTGTGGTTTATAGGCCACTCAGGCCCTGGTATTCTGTTGGGTACCCTGAGCAGTCTGCCACAGAAATTGATACCAGAAAGCATTCCAGGCAGATAGAGCAACAAGGACAAAGGGGCTGGGTGTCAGAAAGGCCAGAGACCCTCAGCTCTCCACAGTGTCACCACCACCTGTGACAGACCCTGCCTTGGAGCCAGGTATTGGGTACTCTCCATTCTTTCTTTGTCCCACTCTGCCTCCCTGGACGAGGAGAGAGGGTTGTTGACCCCTTGGCCAAGAGCGTTTCTCTTCTGACTGGGTGTCCTCTTACCTGTGGTCCCATTACCAATCCCCCAAAGCCTTGGGGTTTCCCGAAATGCACAGGGTGGAGTGGTGATTAATGCGGCCTGGGCTGCAGAATGGGGATGCAGCCTCCTCACAGGCAGCCCATTGTTTCTCGGTGAGACCGGGTCCCGCCCTCTCACGCACCACCATGGCTTCCCCAAGCGGAGTATTTGTGTGTTGAGTGCAACACTCCGTGGACTGCAGGGGCTAATGAGGTGTGAGAGGGGCCTGGGGTTTATCATCTTGTTTTCAGCTGTGCAAACACACACCCTTTGCGCCTTCCACCCAGGGTCTAAGTTCAGGCCATCCCAGATAGCAGGGGCTGCGCGGTGGTGGCAGGGGCTGCACCAGGCAAAAGAGAGGGACCCAGCACCTTCTACCACCAAGTACATTCAGATGTTTATTTTCTCACGCCTCACCTAAGCTCTCAGGTAAACATCTTGCTTGGTGGTTGATATGAAGACTCCTCAGAAGCTTTGTTTAAAAGCAGCAAGATGGGCTCTCCATTGTCTAAATCAAGTAGAGTCTGCTTCCCCCAAATGTAGCAAGAATGAGTGAATGAACAAACAAATGAATGAATGAATGGATTTTCTCCCACTATCATGACTTTCCTTCCCCTCTTTCCTTCCCTCCCTTCCTTCCTTCATCCCTCTCTTCCTCCTACCTTTCCTCCTTCCTTCTCTTCCTCTCTCCCTTCCTCCCGACCCCTTCCTTCCTTCCTTCTTTCCTTCCTTCCTTCCTTCCTTCCTTCCTTCCTTCCTTCCTTCCTTC
>JAAGEH010000357.1:2180500-2197695 GCA_011751065.1 Lasiurus cinereus
TCCTTCCTTCCTTCCTTCCTTCCTTCCTTCCTTCCTTCCTTCCTTCCAGGTGTCAGAAAGGCCAGAGAATCTTCCCTTCCTTTCTTCTTTTTGTTATTAGCTTATTAATGGGGACTTAAGACATCTTCCCCACAAGTGGAACCTTTGGGCTGAGCATTAGGATGGTCCTCCTTTCTGGAACAGAAGCAGAACAAAAGAAACAGAGGACCAAGGGGCGAAAACTAGAGTTCACTGAACAGTTGGGCATCTATCACCATGTTCTCCCACTTAACTCCCACAGAGATGTGGAAGATAGGAGCTCTTTTCCTCTTTTATGAGTGAACAAACTGAAGGAGATGACCTACAGTGTCCACCAAGGTCTATTGAGACCCAGGGCCCATGTTTTGCCTCCCTCAAATCAGCTGTTCACCACCAGCTTCACAACATTTTTTTTCCCAGAAAGAAAGAGGTGTGCATAGCATCGCGAACTAACTTACCATGCAGCATGTTTCAGTGGAAATAGCCAACAGTTGGTATCAGAAGAAATGGCTTTAAGTCACGATGTGCCTACTTAATATGGAAACAAATTATGAAATAAGCTATACTTGGTTGCAATTAGAAATCATTAGTATTTGCCTCTACTAAACATTAAAAAAAAACAGAAAGATGAGCAATTATCTGTTGACTTTAAGCACTAGCTATAGCAGGTTGAGATAATTATCCCAATAATGTATTAGTGTGTGCCAAGCATGCATCTAAGTGCCTCATGCATTCTTATTTATTTATTACTAGAGGCCCGGTGCATGAAATTTGTGCATGGGAGGGGGGGCATTCCCCTCAGCTGAGCCTGGACTCTCTTCAATCCGGGATACCTCTGGGGATGTCTCACTGCCTGTTTCAGGTTGAAACCAACAGTCAGACATCCCTCTCACAATCTGGGACCACTGGCTCCTAACTACCCACCTGCCTGCCAGCCTGATCACCCCTAACCACTTCTGCCTGCCAGGATAATCGCCCCTAACTGCTCCCCCTGCTGGCCTGGTCACCCCAATTGCCCCTCCCGACCGGCCTGGTCACCCCTCACTGCCACCTCACTGGCTTGGTTGCCACTCACTAACCCCCTGCCAGCCTGATCACCCCTTACTGCCCTCCTTTGCAACCTGGCCACCCCTCACTCCTCCCCCCGTGCTGGCCTGGTCACCCCATGCAGCCTGCTGGTCAGTCATTTGGTCATCCCTCGCTAACCCCTCTGCCAGCCTTGTCACCCCACAAAGCCTGCTATTCAGTTGTTACTATGAAAGTGTCATGACCAATTTGCATATTACCCTTTTATTAGTATAGATTTTTAGCAGTTATGTAAAACTCTTTAATATTAAGAAATAGTTCTAACTTTTGACATCGCCCAAAGATTAAAAATACTCACCTACTTCATTTTCTTTCTTTTTAAAAAAATTTTTTTATTGATTTTTTTACAGAGAGGAAGGGAGAGGAATAGAGAGTTAGAAACATCAATGAGAAAGGAACATCGATCAGCTGCCTCCTGCAGACCTCCCACTGGGAATGTGCCTGCAACCAAGGTACATGCCCTTGAATGGAATAGAACCTATGACTCTTCAGTCCATAGGCCGATGCTCTATCCACTGAGCCAAACCAGTTAAGGCACCTACTTCAGTTTCTTTTCATAGATCCCTGGTAGGCATGCAAGGTGTTAATAAGTCCAAGGTCTCAGGTATATTTCTTTCTTTTTTAAAAAAAATTATTGTTATTGTTAAAAGTATTACATATATTCCTTTTCCCCTTTTTGTACCTCTCCACCCCACACTGCTTTCCTTCTCAGAACATCCTATAAGATACCAACACTGATTATTCACCTACACTGTGTTCTCCATGTCATAGTTAGAGACATGTTCTTGAGGTAGGGAACGTGGGCAGGACTACTCTCTGGCTGCATTGTCTTGGGGAGAAGTGGCTTTTCTTCTGATCATCAGTTGTGTCACCCACACAGTGGAAGTAATCATAACAGGAGCCTGTCAATGTTGTCATGAGTTTCTGAGATAATGAAACTTGCAATTTGAACAATCATCCCTTTGCTCTTGGAGGTGGTCTGTCTTGCCCTTGGGTTGCTGTAGCAAAGAAATTAAAAGCTTACCCTTGCCCTAGCCAATTTAGCTCAGGGGATAGAGAACTGGCCTGTGAACTGAAAGGTCCCAGTTTTGATTCTGGTCAAGGACCCATATCTTGGTTGCAGGCTCCTCCCAAACCTGAGCTGTGGTCAGGGCTTGTGCAGGAGGCAACCAGTCCATCTGTTTCTCTCACATCGATATTTCTCTTTGTCTTTCACTCTCCCACTCTCTCTAAAAATCAATGGAGAAATATCCTCAGGTCTGAGGATTGAAAAAAAAAAAACTTAGCTAAAAAAGGCAGATGATTCTGAGTTCAAATCTCAACTCTGCTACTTACCAGTGTATTCACTTTGTATCATTTATAACTTCCCCATGTCACGGTCTTCTCCACTGTGAGATGGGGCTAATTCTCTCATAGGGTTATTATGATAATTAAATGATTCATGTGAGTGCATAGCCAGTACCGGCCAAATAGAAAATGCTCAGCAATCTCAACTGCTATTAACACGAATATAATAATAGTTCTTTGTACATAAATATGAACCATTCTGTGCTGGGATGTGCTATACAGGATGGCCCCTCACACTTTCTCAATAATAAGCTACAGAGGCTTAGAAGTCCTGGGTTAAGACTGACATAGACAGCAGAAGCAAGGTGTAGTCAGGGCCGATCTGGTCCCCAGCCAATTGCTGAGACAGTGTGTAGTGTAAGAAGGTGGGTGAAAGAAGATGTGAGGTATATAAGGTACTCCCATTTCACATATTAATGATGAAGTCTGGAGGACCTCAAAGCAATGTTCTACGTGCCTGTAAAGGGGTGGGTCACTCCATACCAGTAGGAAGAAGCCATAGTACAACTTGACCCTGAGTAATGCCCCAGACTGTGTCGCCTCATGAACTACAATTCCCAGGCATTACTTAGAGACTGCAAAATGTATTCAATCACGTGAGAGCCTCTGGAGATACTGATTTAGATGGGAGGTGCTCTCTGTGCACTAAGCACTTTCTCCTTCCTGCTGCCTGGAAGGCGGACACAATAGGTGGAGCTGCAGCGGCCATTTTGTGACCAAGAAGCGACATGGGTGATGGGAATCACTTGCTAAGGGTGGTGGAGTAGAAATAGAAAAGTTCCTTGGGTTTCTGATGAGACCTGTGAGGTGCTATCACCCCAGCCTGGTCTAACCGTTCCTGGACTTATTTTGCCCAAGAGAAAAATGGAACTCTTATCTTATTTAAGGCACCATTATAGGCAGACACGCTGAATCTTTGGTGAGAGAGCTCAGCTGTGAGTATGTGACCCATTCTTGTCTCTCCAAACAATGGGAGTTGTCTTACCTTCTTTGGGAGTTCGTTAAAACCAGAAAGAAACAAGGTCAATCACTTCTGTTTAAAGCAGAAGTAAGGTATTATTTAAAATTAGACCTGTGCTGAGTTACAAAGGGAGATCTTAGCCACCTGAAGGGAGAATGTCATCTGTTTGGGCAAGTTCCATCCAGAGTCTCCCAACCAGGCATCTTTTCTGTGTAGACTTCAATGATCTGAGTCTGGTGTGTGTCTGTGAAGAATCTCAGTCGGGACATCAGAACTAGCTCTCAGGAGGGAAAGTGACAGTGACTTGCAAGTCCCTGACCTTGGAAAAAATTCTGGTTTCTTTGTTTGGTTCAGCTTCTGTAGGACTGTAAGTAACCAAGAAGCTCACTATGACTTCTGGATGTAGTTCCTTGAGTGACAAGCCAATAACGAAGGGGTGGAGATGTTATTCAGCAGCTGGATGGAAGTGGAAGAAAATTCTGGAATGGCTGCTGGCTTTGCAAAACTATTTGCCCTCACAAGAGGGCTAATAGTCACTAAACTTGCCTTTGTCTCCCAAGAACTGAGGGATTGAATGCTGCCATTATTTCGGAGGGCTGAGAGTCTAATTATTTATGGTTATGAGACCTTGAGGGACATAGTTCTCAAAATGGAAAAGAGCAAACTGGCGTATGCGTGTCCACACGAGGGTGCTGACAATTAGAAAAAGCTGCACAAAATACTGCAAACGAGTTGAATGAGTACTCGAGTTAGTTTTTCAAGTTGGGCAATGCATCTCAGTTAACTTTTTAGTACAGTAGAAAATGGTCGATTTTATTTTGACCAGTTGAAATAAAATACATTCAAAAATAGCTAATATTTATTATGTGTTGACTTCATGCCAGGTCCTGGAGTATGTAATGTTTATTATTTCATTCAAGCTTCATTCCAGCCCCGTGGCACAGGCACTATAATAACCCCCACTTTACAGATTAGGGGACAAAGAGAAGTTTGTCTCGTTTCCCCAAAGCCACACAGCCAGGAATCAAGAAAGCCTGTTGTGAACTTCAGGGGTAGGTGGTGTGATTAGCAGTGCCCGTGGTCTTGACTGTGTGCACAGAGAGTGGGAGCCCCTTCGTATCATACTAGGCCTTCCTGGGTGCTATACCTTGGATGGGGCCTGTGCAGCGATTATAAGTGGGTGCTGGCCGGGGCTCTTAGGATGCTACTGACATGTTGACTCTTCTCTGTTTGCACAAAGCATTTGGCCTTGCTGCTAGTAGATGTCTATCCTTCCTTCCTTTTTTCATCTCTTCTCCAATTTTTTGGCCGCTTTGTGCATGTTATGACTGACCATGAAAGTGCCTTGAAAACTGATTTTGGGGGTCACAAATACATTTTAGTGACCAGGAAAGTTCACAAATAGGGAACCCGCAAAGAGTGAGAATCCACTGTTGTGTATTCCAAGTACCATGTGAGTTATTGGAGATCCAATAGTAAACAAATTCCATAAATTGTTCCTTTCTCTCATGTAGTTTATATCCAGATAAGGCCAACAGTAGATAATAAGAAATCACATAAACATAAGTTAAAACTTTTGGAAGTACCACATAATACAGTGGCACCTCGAGATACGAGTTTAATTCGTTCTGTCACCTTGAGGCGTGGGATACTATGAGACGTAAACTGGTCGGTCGTGTGCAGCCAGCCGATCCATGCGATTACTCCTATCTCAAATGTTGCTTGTATTTCAAAGCAAAAATCGCTCGCTCGATGGCTCGTATCTCAAAAATCTAATATATTAGGGCACTCGTATCTCGGAGTACCACTGTATTGTACTTTGATTGACTGATCATTCCTTTATTAAGAAGGCATTATAGTGTAGTCCCTATAATCGAGCACTATGTTAGGCCATCATAATATGTTATTACTGCTCATTTATTTGTTGGATCTTCTTTCCCCCTTAAGATGTTAGCCTTTTGAGGGCAAGAGGGCCAGTTTACATATTTTTATTTCATTCATAGACAATTATCTGATGGCTGTTACATCAGGAGCCCACAAGCTTCTGTGATTTTTCTCAGTAAAATAAGGCAGTTTGACGAGACAGTCTCTGTAGGCCCGTTCAGAACTGAGTCTATATGAGGCACTCAGTAAATATTTGCTGAATTGATTTATGGGAAATTCTCTCCTGGTGGTATCAGGCAAGAAATACAGTGGCAAAGCTCTCTGGTACTTCAAGCTTAAAAGGCGTGTTTGAGCAGCGATGGAGTTGAATATCTGACTCTGAGAATTAAGCCTCTAACTTTTCCTGACGTGGGCTCCATGAGGCCGAGTCAATAATCAAGATGCTCTGTAAACCAAGCAGGCAGTCCTCATGGGGAATATGAAAGCGCGGGAGCCATCTTTGAGTGCATTATGGGTAGTTTATGGAGCACATCAGTCCATAACATGAGACAAACTGGCACCGGGGACTCCCATAGACACAGGCCAGTGGACCACCAAGGAAGAAAACGGAAGGGAAGGTCAACTAGAGGAGGCCTTGATCTCTTCCTGGAGTTTGAGTGTCTTAATTCCTCGAAGTGTTTCTTTAGCAAAAGGTTTACCCTCTAACGACTTGATAGTTTCTGATTTTTAAAAATATATTTTTTTATTGATTTCAGAGAGGAAGGGAGAGGGAGAGAGAGAGAGTAAGAAACATCAATGATGAGAGAGAATCACTGATTGGCTGCTTCCTGCAAACCCCCACTGGGGACTGAGCCCACAATGAGGGCAGGTTTCCCAACCGGGAATTGAACCGTGACCTCTTGGTTCCTAGGTGGATACTCAACTGCTGAGCCATACTGGTAGGGCAAGTTTCTGATTTTTGAGTAAGATATGCAGGCATTAATTTCTTCAGTCATTTATTTATTCGTGCATTTAATGAGCAAGGATTTGAGCTCCTACAAAATACCTGCCATATGGCAGGCCCAGGGTTATAGGGGTAAAGAAAACTCCTCATGGTCTCTGCATTTGTGGAGTTTAGAGTCTACTGGGAAAGTTAAGCTACAGGAGGATACATGGTGCCATACCGGCACAACCTAGCCCTCTCTCTCATGATCTTAGGTTAGAGCCAAAATTGTCATGGTGAGCCCTAATAGGTTTGACTCAATGGATAGAGCACAGCCTGTGGAGAGAAGGGTCCCAGGTTCAATTCCTGTCAAAGGCATGTACCTTGGTTGCTGGCACATCCCCAGTAGGGGGTGTGCAGGAGGCAGTTGATTAATGTTTCTCTCTCATTGATATTTCTAACTCTCTATCCCTCTCCCTTCCTCTCTGTAAAAAAATCAATAAAAAATATATATATTTTAAAATTAGCATGATGAGCAAAGGTGGAGAGGGCGGGTTGGGGAGAAAAACCTTGAGCATACAATACATCTCTGAAGACAGCACTTGACCCTGTAGACTGAATGGGAGTTTGTGATGATGCTGGGGAAGGAGGTAGGGTCCCAGATACTCCAAACTCTTCTTTTCTCTCACTCTCATTTAAACTACCTTCCTTCTTACCAAATACTGCATGTTTTTTATAACTCACCTAACGTCATTTTTGAGATGAGATGGGATATATATTCATTACATTAAAATATTCTTATTGAATAACAGTGTTTCTGTCATTAGATTTATTATTATATTAAATAGAGATGGAAAAGCAAATAGATAAAACTAACCCATGAAACCTGATTTTATTTGAAAAAGTTAAAAAAATATGTCGAGCTCAAAGAACTTTATCATTTTGGCATGATTGGAAAATGAAATCAAATGGCTAATAAATAACTTCTTCTAGTAGATGCTTTAGCTATGGGTGCAGATTTATATCAGCATTTATTATTTGTTGATAAGATTTCATTTGTCTATAGACCAGCGGTTCTCAACCTGTGGGCCACGACCCCTTTGGGGGTCAAACAACCCTTTCACGGGGGTCGCCTAAGACCATCGGAAAATGCAGGTATTTACATCACGATGCATAACAGTAGCAAAATTTCATGGTTGGGGTCACCACCACATGAGGAACTGTATGCAAGCGTCGCGGCCTTAGGAAGGTTGAGAACCACTGCTATAGACTATGCTACAATTACTGTGAGCCACTCATGGAATACAGGATAGAGGTTCAAAAGAAGAAAATTATAGGTAGCAGAAAGTTGTATTGAAGGACACAATTCTCTCCTCACAAGCCTCCTGGGGCAGAAAAGTCAAGAGGAGGAAACATGATGCTTCAAGGACCTTGACCTAACAGAGATTGGTAGCTAAACCTCCCCATATTTCAACTGGAATCCGGTCCCTTCCTTTTTCTTACTCTGAAGTGGCAGGAGGCATGGAACTGGTGGTGGTGGTGGTGGGTGGAGAAGGCATCAGGGATGCAGAAACATTCTTTTTTTGTAGCTGTTCTTTCTTCATTTTATTTTATTTTTTTATTAATGTGTTACATGTATACATATCTTCCCATTGCCCTCCCCCGCAGGCATGCCCTAACCCCCCAGTGTCTTGTGTTCATTGGTTAGGCTTATAAGCATGCATACAAGTCCTTTGGTTGATCTCTTATCTACCCCGTCTCTCCTTAACCTTTCTGCTGTAGTTTGACAGTCTCTTTAGATGCCTCTGTATCTCTCCTTTTGTTCATCAGTTTATCATGTTCTTTATTATCCACAAATGAGTGAGATTATGTGGTGTTTCTCCTTCATTGACTGCCTTATTTCACTTAGCATGAGGCTCTCCAGTAGCCGTTCCTTCTTTAAAACACTTTCATCCCTACTGAAGTCCCTATAGACAGTGGGGAGCATTGTCCCTGGTCTAATGATGGTTGCTTAATAGTTCTGAGAGATAGAGGGAATGGTTCACAGATCTGAAAGATCTCTTCAATCATGTCATCATCCTATGTGAAATTACAAGCTAGACTGTCAGAGTCTTATCAAGGAAAAGAGCTCAGCCATGTTTCCAGCACGCTGAATCAGTGCATGCTGTAGTAAGCCCCGCATGAAGAGGACACCCCAACAAACTTATATTCAAACTTCAACACCCAGCTCTATTGCCCTTTCTCTGTGAAGACGTTGCCAACTTTCCCCCAACCCCTAGTCATTTCATAGCTTCTATTCATCCTAGAAACTAACACAAAATGCGTTGAAGGAATGACTACAGGGTATTTGCCTATGAATTTAAATTTAGACTTTGACATAATGAAGTTCTCAAATTGCCACAAAATACTGAATTTCTTTATAATGTCACAAATTACGTTGGCAAGATTGAAGAAAGACATTTATTACACATTTAAATGTTCACTCTATTCAAGCTCAAGCTGCATATCCCTAACTTTCAGTTTTATATTCTTAACAAATCCTGGATTTATTTTGTGAATGATGCAATTATGCAGCAGTATATATTTTTTATAATTTTATAATTTTAAAAATTTTATTTTATTGTTGACATTATTAGAAATGGCCCCACTCCACTCCTCCCAGCTCCTGCCACAACCCAGACCTTCACCACATTATTTTCTGTGTCTATTGGTTATGTCTTTATGTGTAACAGTTCTTTGTTTAATCTCTTCTAGTCTCCCCCTACACACCCCTCTTAGATATATCAGTCTGTTTCCTTCCTATGCTTCTGAACTATTTTGTTCATCAGTTTATTGTACTCATTAGATTACATTTATAAGTGAAATCATGTGATATTTTTCTTCCTCTTACTGGCATGTTTCACGTTTACTCAGCATAATACTCTATAGGTCCATCCATACTCTTACATGCTTAAGAAATCATTCTTTTTGTTGCCGCATACTATTCTATTGTGTAAATGTACCACAGCTTTCTTGTATCCACTCATCTACTTATGGGCACTTGGGCTATTTCCAGGTCATAGGTATTGTAAATAAAGCGTGTGTGTGTTTTTTTTTTTTTGGTCATTTTTATTTAGCACATATATATTTTTATTTCTTGGATACTGAGAGCCCCAAACATGGAAATATGACCTTGGTCTCCTAGAGATTTCTGAGAGATCTCAATTCATTCTTTTATGGTAGGGGTTATTATCATGGTATCATGATGCCTGTGTGTGTCTGTTACCTCATTACACATGACCTGTTATATGACAAGGTCTGTGACATATTTATCTTGGCAGATAGATACTTGCCAGAGTAAAGTGAACAGAGTGGTGCTTAAACTGTGGTGTGTATAGGCACAACTTTGGAAAATGAGCAAAAATTCATATTCCCAAGCCTTAACCCGAGAAACTCAGAGTCACTAGGATTGAAGTGGGACTCAAAGACTGCATTCTGCAAAGGTGTCACGGTTACCCTCATGCAGGGATCTTGAACACTTTCATAATTTAGCCCCAAGGGTGAGATATACCTGACCCCTTATGCCAATGCTGATCAATGGGTCATGGCTGACTAGAGAAGCTTTGAGAGTGGTAGAGTTTCATAGGCTCCAGTGGGAGACATTTTGAATCTAGAGGAATGGGGTGGAGTTGGAATGGATATTTGTATGTACTGTCAGCTTTGGTTTTAGCCAAGAAGTGAGAAGAAAACTAACACTTGCTCATTGTCTTCTATGAGTCAGACTCTAAGTTAGATACTCTACAAAATTATTAGTTATCTCCTTCCAACCCTATGAAACAAGAAGGAACATATGAGTTAAGTGATGTGATTAACATCTCATAGGGAGGTCATGTGCTGGGATTTGACTCCTTTCTATCATCAGTTCATGTCCTTGTCACTTCATAGCAAAATTAAGAAGCTCTTTCATGACAAGCAGATGACAAATGTTTTCTAGACTAATAATTCCAATATACAAAGTCAGCTTGACCAGATACAATACTAAGTATTTTATGGCTTTTTAAATGAATTTGTCAAGGACTCTCCATGTTATTATTCTGCTTGCCTAGGGCCAGCAGTCTGAGCTGATAAATGGTTTGGCTGGGAGCCTGGGCACTGAGTGGGCTTGGAAGCAGTTTTATTTTATTCTGGAAGCCAGTTTCAATGCAATAAAAACCTTCTATTTCCAAAATATCCTGTGCTGACCTGTCTTCTATAACTTTAGAAAATTGGATATTGAATTTGGCTATTTTGTGTTTTAATTCATATGATGAAAATATTCAAAATATGAAAAAAAGCACATGTGACCTTTATGACCGGGTGCATGAACTCGGTGATCAAGCCTGACTTTGTTTACTGGTGTTGGCTGTTTGTTAGGTAAAGAAACAAACATTAAATATACTGGGAAATCTGGTTCACATATGTTGGAACTATCTAATGGTTAAGATAAAACTGGAAATAAAGTAACAATGACAAATATACACATGCATTTATACAAATCAATGCAAACTGGGCTAGTTTATAAATGTGGCATGGGATGGGGATAAATTTCAGTCATTTACTGAGAGTCAGGAGATATTATAGAAATTTATTTACTCAACTGAGTGTACTGCATGCCAAGAATGATGCCAGGCATTGTGAATAGTCAATTATGTCATTCACGAGTCTCTGCCTTCACAGGGAGCATTATTTTGTACAGATAATAAGTCAGTCCATGAGTCACACACCGTGCACAGAGGCTGAGATACAGAGATTATAAATTAGATTTAGGTGTGTAGGAGGACCAGTGAGGGTGATGCTTCAATTGACAAAAAAGGGGGTTTGGGGTAGGAGAACAAAGTGCATCTCAGATGAAAGTGTCAGCCTGTTAGAAAGGCATGGGATAGAGGACACAGTGACAAAGCCATGAGTAGTTCAGGATTGTTTGGGTGATAGGCAATAGCTTTGGAAAAGAAGGCTCAGAGATCAGGTAGAACCCCTCTGATCACATAGCTGCATGATTACTGACTTCATGTCTCTGGTCCTCTGTTCTTTCATACTTGGAGGTTGAATAAAAGGAAGGAAGGAAGAAAAGAAGGAAGGAAGGAAGGAAGGAAGGAAGGAAGGAAGGAAGGAAGGAAGGAAGGAAGAAAGGAAGGGAGGGAGGGAGGGAGGGAGAGAGGGAGGGAGGGAGGAAAGAAGGAAGAGCACTAACTGATTTGGATAGAGTATCTGCCTGTGGACCAAAAGGTCCCGGGTTTGATTCCAGTCAAGGGCATGTACCTTGGTTGCAGGCTCCTCCTCTGCCCTGGTCAGGGCTCATGCAGGAGGCAACCAGTTGATGTATTTCTCTCGCATCAATGTTTCTCTCTGTCTTTCCCTCTCTCTCCCACTCTCCCTAAAAATCAATGGAAAAATACCCTTTGATGAGGATTAACAACAACAACAAATGAAAGAAGAAAAGAATGAATATTAAGGAACATGGAAGTATTTTTTTAGAAATCCTCTTGATTAAAAAAAATAAACTGTTTCATCATCTTATAAATCTCCATATCATAGATGAAGAAGCTAAGGTTCAAAGACATTAGACAATCTTTCAAAATGCACCGAACCAGAGGTGGTGGAAAAGGGGCTCACGACCCCAGGATTATTTCATTCATGATCCAAGCACATAACGACAATATAAGGCCACCTTTACGACGAGAGGCCCAGCATTATGCCAATTCAAGAATAATAAATCCACATTCTGAATCAGTTGAAAAGCAATACAAAGGAGTTAAGGCAGATATTTGCCAAAAATCATTTCTGTAGATACAGAGACAGAGAAGCATCAGACAGACCCTCAAACTTCAGAAGGAAGGCAGCGGGGCTAAGAGATCAACCGAAGGACTTGGATGCATGCATATAAGTATAACCAATGGACACAGGCACTAGGGAGGGTGAGGGTATGTGCTGGGGGGTGGGGCTGGCCAGGGAAAGGTCAATAGGGGAAAAGGGAGACATATATAATACAATATGTAATACTTTAAACAATAAAGAATAAACAAACTCATTTCTATAATAAAGCTCACCTGAGAGACAATGACCTCGGAATATGGACAAAATCCTCTCTAATGTTACCCTCCAGCCAGACCGGGTCACTGTCCAATTAGGACAAAGGCTGAGTGGAACTCCCTGGAGAGGACAGACCCTCTAAGCCAAGGGGAAGAGAGGAGGGAGTGACCGCACTTGCCATTTTTTACTCTGGAATGACCAACCAGGTAGTCACCCCCTCTTGTTAGAGGGAGAAGAAGACAGGAGGGCTGTGGGAAGTTCGCTCCTGCCCCAGGAAGGGACCATCAGAAGAGAGATAAACTCCCCACCAACACCAGGGGAACAGCAGGGCGTCACATCCTCAGTGGAACCTGGTGGGGTCATCATGGCGAATTGGAATACAGAGCCTTCCACATCATACCTTGACTTCTGTTGTAGAGCTTGAATGGTTAATTTAATTGAGACTTAGAAGGAAATGCCGGTTGGGGTGATTAGAGTCATAATACTCTTTCTTCTTTTTTCACTTGGCGAATTACTGTCCTTCCCCATCACACTCCCTTTCTGTGCCCCTGATTCTATTACATTCACCAGTTTTTTCTGTTCCTCAGATTTTTTATTCACTTGATTTTTAGATTTACTGGTTGATAGATATGTATTTGTTGTCACTTTGTTGCTCATCATTTTTTAATCTTTATCTTTTTCTTCTTCTTCCTCTTCTTTTTTTAAAATATATTTTATTGATTTTTTTACAGATAAGAAGGGAGAGACATAGAGAGCTAGAAAAATCATTGAGAGAGAAACATCGATCAGCTGCCTCTTGCACACCCCCTACTGGGGATGTGCCTGCAACCAAGGTACGTGCCCTTGACTGGCATTGAACCTGGGACCCTTCAGTCGACCTGCGGACTATCCACTGAGCCAAACCGGTTTGGCTTCTTCTTCTTCTTAAAGAGTACTCTTCAGCATTCATACAATACTGGTTTGGAAAAATTATACTCTTGATCTCTCCCAGCTTTCTCCGAAGGGACTTGCAGTCATTTGCCAGGGGGACTGCGCATTATGGAAAGGGAAATAAACTCTGATTACCATGCAAAGCCCTTCCCCCCCCATCCCCCCATCTTTCCCTGGCCCAATGCAGCTCATCTCACACAGCTCTGCATTACCTCAGAACCAGGTGTGTGCTCCGGACTCTGCATGCACACACACACAACACCGCATTCATCAATCATTTCTTTGACTTTCTGCCTCTGAGATGGCTGATGGTATCAGGAAGAGATACAAGCCTGTCTGTGTTTACATGCCGGCCCTCTAGCAGGGTTCCCAGCGTATCGCAGGCTCCTACTCTGGACTCTTGACCGAATGGTTGAATTCTGAAGATTGAATTGAATTCAATGAGGTCTTTAGTTCGGTCCCAGAAGAAACATAGTCATGCCTGATTCTCTCAAATTAAATGTGAGATAATGATCATGTTATAAGAAAACAGATGAAACCATTAGCAACACCTCTTTAATGAGCAGCTGCATTTCTTATTTTAATGGAAAGGAAAAAGATCACATGTATGCCATGAAATCTTAGCTTTCACCCTTTCTCCTTGGAGAGTTCGGTGGCACCAGATAAGCAATGGCAGTGGATACAGACAAAATGACTGATCCTTGGTTGGGATGTCTAACGTGTTCAGCTCTCTGTACGATGTTAAGAAATGAGTTATATCTGCTTATGTAAAAGGCTTCAACGTTTGGCGACTCTCCCCTCCTCTTATTTTTTTCTTCACCCCTTATTCACATTAGGGAAAAGCTCCCCTCGTTTTCCAGATGGGAGCATAAATTTTCAGGTCAAGTAATATTAAAAATAGATAATAACCAAGACCCCAGGAATCTCTACAGAAAGACTAAACAGTCACAATGGGGAATATCATTGTTTTGGTTTTCTTTATGGGCTTTTATGTACTCAGCTGCGGCTCAGGCAGACTTTTACTGCGGCGGGACCTGGATCATTCTGCATTCCCGTTCCACATCACTTCCTCTTCTTTACACTCAGCTCCATGCCACACAAGTCAAGGGAAAAAGCCCTACAGCTGTGCTCAAGTCCTGAATACACTCCCCCCCTCAGCCCCCCCCTCTCTCGCCCCACCCCCAGGAGTCACCTTGGTTTAGCTCTTAGAGTCAGAATTCTACAGGTTTGATTCTCTGGGCTAATGTTTATAAGCACTTTGCTGTTTGAAGCGATTTGGACTGATAGAGAAAACTGTAAAGAGAGAACCAAATGATTTCACATTAAGTTAAACCCTTGTTGGTTTTCTTGAAAGAGGATAGTGATTGTTCTCGATTCTGATGAATACCTGATCTTGGCTAATATGCTCACTACGAATCTCCAATGCTACTCCTTTCAGGAACTTGCCCAAACCCTGAAACTCTAAGTGATCTCGTTATTGCACTTACTGGATTTCATCTTCATTATCATGTCTGTCCTTGAAGCACTTGCTGCATAGAGTACCCTACATCTGATTCTTCTTAGTGTTCTTTCCAGTGGTCAACCATGATGAAAAAAGGGATTCAATTTACTAGTATACTAGTAAAGTTTATGAAAAGCAATTTGCATGATGTTCATTTTGATGCTATTATATCTAAACACATTAAATTATTAATGTTGAATTTACAACAATGCTTTCATTATTTTAATGAAAATCAGTTTCCCTTTTGTTACCAATGTTTCTTTCTAGGGCCCAGAATTCCTACAAAAATGAAACTACGGCAGAATAAAATACAACAATAAGTAATATTCTATCAAAGGTTTATAAAAAGGAGAACGAAGAGGGGCCCAGAGATTTCTTACGGACTAAACTTACTTGATCTGTGAGAAATAGGAGGCTTGAAGACTTATGCCAGATCACACACTAAATCAGTGATTGACTCTAGGCTAAACGGAGGTTTTAAAGAAGCATTACCTAATGCAGTCAGACAGGTGTGGGCTTTCTTGAAATTTCATTCCTATTGTGTGTCCCTGGGCAATTACCCAAAATCCCAGAGATTAACTGTGATATTGAGATTCAGAATAAGAACTATCTACTGGTCTTGGTTTCTATCCTCCTTTCTGTCTCAGAGCTTCTAAAACCCTTGGCATTTCCTACGTGATTGAGCCATAAAGATGTCTTGTTACGTTAATGAGGTGATTTTTGGAAGGCAACTGAGGTTGGGGGCTGGCTGCCAGTGAAGAGCAGGTTGGAATGTTCAGCCCCACCTACCAGACCTCCAGTGGCCAATGA
This sequence comes from Lasiurus cinereus, assembly GCA_011751065.1. Taxonomy (NCBI): domain Eukaryota; kingdom Metazoa; phylum Chordata; class Mammalia; order Chiroptera; family Vespertilionidae; genus Lasiurus; species Lasiurus cinereus. Next base: position 2,196,008 of record JAAGEH010000357.1, read on the forward strand.
TATTTTTAAAAAATATATTTTATTGATTTTTTACAGGGAGGAAGGAAGAAGGATAGAAAGTCAGAAACATCAATGAGAGAGACATCTATCAGCCGCCTCCTGCACATCCCACACTGGAGATGTGCCTGCAAGCAAGGTACATGCCCCCGACCGGAATCGAACCCGGGACCCTTCAGTCCGCAGGCTGACGCTCTATCCACTGAGCCAAACCAGTCTTGGCCAGTGGCCAATGATTTAATCAGGCATGCCTATCCAATGAGGCCACCATAACAAACAAGAAGGACTTGGTTTGGAGAGTTTCCACTTGACAGACACATGGAGATTGAGGGAGATTGTCGTGATCACAGAGAACGTGGGAGCTCTGCACTCTTTCCCCAGACCTTGTCCGCTGCATCTCTTTATCTGGCTGTTTCCACTTTTATCTTGAATAATAAATAGGTGATCTTGTTGCTGATGGGATTGAGGTTCTTCCACCGAGTCATGGGAGAAACATTTCAGGGGACCCATGCATGGAGGATGAGGTATAGTGGTAAGATGTATTGGGGTAGAAATAAATGACTGCCCCCAGCTGCCCAGTCTCTCATTCGTGACCGGATGGCTCAGCTCTGTCCATCTGCTGTGGATGAGGACTTCATCAAGCCTAGAAGAAGGACCAGTGTCCAGAGATGATGTGCCATTACTGGCATTCAGCAGGGCATAGGAAGCTGCTGTAATTTAGTCCTTGTCCAAGCTTAGTCCAGCTCAGTCTCCGTCCCCATCCAGCTAGCTGAGTCTCTGCTCCTGGCTGCCCGCTGGCTGGCACGGTGCTGCCATATCCAGCCCTGCCTCCCTGCATGGCTCACATGGTTCCAGGGCCTACAAAGCTGCTGTGGAGAGAGAGCAGTGAGCATGTGGATGCATGAACCAACTGAAGCATGCTACCCAGGGAGAGGCCTTTGTTAAACTTTATTATATCATGTAAGACTTGAGAAAGATCCAACTTTCCTTCAAATGATCAATCTCTTTCCTAGCTCTTCCTGAGCTTTTGGGACCCTTTCCTTATCCAATCGGATCCTTTTCAAAGGCTGGATTCCTCCTTCTGTGCCTGTCCCAGTAGAAGAACCACCCTCTGTAGCATCTTAGCTTCTACTGGGCCTGCACCTAGCAGAGAAATGTCCTCTTTATTGTTTCTTCCTTCACTTCTCACCTGTAGTGGTTCCCTGGGGTGATTGGAAAGCTGGTTTTGGAGGGATGTTAATCCCCTTGGCCGGGGATGTGGCTTTCCCTTGGAGCCTGTGAAACTATAGCTTCCAACCTAATTCAGCTTACCCAGTTTTTCTCCCTTTTCTTTGATTAATATGTAGCTATTTGCACTAACAACCTGATAAGTATAATGATCTCTAAGCTCTGTGTGCTTGAACAAGTTAATTGAACTCCAGGAAGGTATCCAATCTGTAACAGGTTTATCAGAACCATCGATCAAAACCATCAATCTATAACAGGTCTATCAGAACATTCCATCAGAACCATCAATCTGTAACAGGTCTATAGAACCTTCTATCTGTAACAGGTCTGTCAGAACCTTCTATCAGAACCTTCAGTCAGAACCATCAATCTATAACAGGTCTATTAGAACCTTCAATCTGTAACAGGTCTATTAGACCTTCAATCAGAACCATCAATCTATAACAGGTCTATAGAACCTTCAA
>JAAGEH010000357.1:2216985-2292139 GCA_011751065.1 Lasiurus cinereus
TTCTTAATAAAAATCTTCTCCTTAATAAAAATCACTTGGGTCTTTGGGATTTCTCAATCTTCTCATTCACTGTCTCAATTTGTGACATTCTCAAGAACTTGTCACTTTTCTGAAAGTGGCAGCAAACGACATGCCTGACCTCTTCTCCACCTCATCTCACCCAAATCCAAATGCCCAAGAATAATTTCGGACGGGACTCTGGCAATTTCCCTACTGCTCTGTCAGCCCTGGGTGGATCCGCAAATTCATCCCCAGGTCAGCAAAACTGGAGGCCATCCATGAGGACATGCTCTGATGAGCGTTTCATGACCTTCCACACAGCGCTTCCCGACCTGCACGGTTAGCATTTCGCTAATGAGATCATCCCCACCCTCAGCTGAGCATTGCCAGGGCCTTCGCCGCGCATGGTCTCTGGGGAAACAGAAAGTGCTGGAGGAAGGAGATGGAAGGCACGGTCAGGAGTGTCGGCATCTGTCTTTCTGAATTTTCAAAATTTGTGCCATTTAGACTCTAAGTACAAGGTTAGAGAATCTAGAAAAATGTCTGAATGCTGTGCTGAGGATGTTTTCTGTAAATTCAAATCTTAAAGTGGATAATAGGTATATATATATATATATGAACACATGTTCACATATATGTACACACACATTACAATAATGACATCAATAAAACTATGTTATAATTGAGTGCTTTGAACCACCGTCAACAATGATAAACAAACTGGCAGCTCCTCCTTGCTTCCAACCAGCCACATGGGAAGTCGGGTTTCTAATGATAATAACAATAAAAATAAGAAATATAATGCTACATATTAATAGAAAATATTATAGAATTATCTATTAACTAGAGGCCTGGTGCACAAAATTCATGCATGGGGGCAGGGGAGTGGGACTGTCCTTCTGCCCAGCCTGCACCATCTCTAATCTGAGACCCCTTGAGGGATGCCCGACTACCCATTTAGGCCCCATCCAGGTAGGATTGGGCCTAATTGTGCATTCAGACATTCCTCTCACAATCCAGTACTGCTGGTTCACAACTGCTCACTTGCCTGCCTTCCTGATTGCCCTTAACTGCTTCTGCTTGTCAGCCTAATTACCCTCTAATCATGCCCCTGCCAGCCTGATTGATGTTTAACTGCTCCCCTACCAGCCTGTTTGCCCCTAACTGCCCTCCCTTGCAGGCCTGGTCACCTCCAACTTCCCTCCTTTGCCAGCCTGGTCACCCCTAACTGTCCTCCCCTGCAGGATTGATCACCCTCAACTGCCCTCCCTTGCAGGCCTGGTCCCTGCTAACTGCCCTCCCCTGCTGGCATTCTTGTGGTGGCCATCTTGTGTCCACATGGGGGCAGCCATCTTGTGTGTTGCAGTGATGGTCAATCTGCACATTACTCTTGTACTGTATTAGATATGATATATTAATAACGATTATGATATTTTTCTAAGTTACTCTGAAGGTTACAGAGTCATGGTATTACAGCAATTTGGAGAAGAAGAAAAAATGATTTCCTACTCTACCATTTTAACATAATCATAGTCAGTGTTAGATTTTATTTTCTACCTAATCTTTTTTTTTTAATATGTTTTTATTGATGTTTAGAGTGACAGTTAGGGAGATGGAGATAGGGATATAGATTGGAGAAACACCACTCTCATCACTGATAGGCTGCCTCCTGCATGCCCCCTTCTGAGGATTGAACCTGTAGCCCAGGCATGTATCCTGACCTGGAATCAAACCCGCAACCTCCTGGTGCATGGGATGGTGCCCAAGAAACTGAGCCACACCAGCCAAGGCTCCTACCTAAGATTTCATTAGGCATATTGTATCTTATAGGCATATCCATCATGACCCTGTAGTTTTGTGTTCCAAGTTTTTTTTTTTTTTTTACAAACTATTGCAAGCACATTTATGCTGATTATTTGTAATAGTTTTGTAATCTTCACCCAGAAAACATAAAGTTTAGAAACAAATCCACCACACCACGCTGTTTTTCTGTAATAATAAAAACCTTTATAATGGTAGAGATTGTGATGCCCGAAACAGTGCTCACAATTCCACACCAAGGTTTAAACACCTCTTGTCCAGCTTTTCAAGCCTCAGGTGAGCAAGCCTGAAAGAGGGTGTCCATGACTTGAATACTGTGGCTGGCTCACCCACACCTTTTACACCTTCTTTACCATAATTGGCAGGTCTCTGCGATCAGGTGTGGTGACACCTGTTTGGCTGACTTCAAAGTGAGCACCGTATACAGTGAGTCATGAGAGCATACCACAACACATGTGGCAAATCACAGCACCATTGAGTTGTTGTCATCTCATGCTACTTTCTGTAAGGCTCGTGCTGTGCCCTTAAACTTGAAAAAGCTGGGAGCCTCATTGAGCTTTCCTTGGGGTCTCAGGAACTCTTCATCATGAAGGCCATCTTTCTCTTCTCATTGTACGCTCCCTGATCCTCTCTCAGCTGAGGTCCTGTCCCTTTTTGTCGGAAACCAAACATTGTTCTCACTAAATGGATGTAAACAGGAGACCAGAAGGCTGGTCAACCTTAACTGCTCTGAAAGGTCAGAGCTAATCACTCACTGTTTAGAGAAAACATTGTTAACTAAAGCAGCCTCTACCTGTTTGTTTTATGTTAATTTCTGTTTTGTTATTTCCTGCCTAAAGGCTAGGGGGTGTCCCAAAGCCTTAATGAAAGGGAGAAAAAGGCCAGAGCAAGTGGTAGTCCTTTCCACTAGAGCAGCAGTTCTCAACCTGTGGTTCACGACCCCTTTGGGGGTCGAACGACCCTTTCACATATTTCCCATGGTCTTAGGAACCAACAGACTGCTCCTCGGTGTAGCAAAATATGGCAATGTAGTTTACTGTTGTTATATGAAGACTGTTGCCCATGCTACACCACGATTCAAGACAAAATTTTATTTATTTGTAATTAGAAATAAATATTTCACAATATATAATTACGTATTGTTTTTGTGATTAATCTATGCTTTAATTATGTTCAATTTGTAACAACGAAAATACATCCTGCATATCAGATATTTACATTACAGTTCATAACAGCAGCAAAATTACAGTGATGAAGTAGCAAAGAAAATAATTTTATGGGTGGGGGTCACCACCCCATGAGGAACTGTATTAAAGGGTCGCGGCATTAGAAAGGCTGAGAACCACTGCACTAGAGGAAGGCTCCCGCCTGGCCCCCCAATATCGCCAAATTAATGTTTTCTAGTCTCTCATTTCGTTTGCATGCGGCCTCCTTCAGAACCCGAACCCTGAACCGGGAACCCTGAACCACAAGGGACGTGGAAAGAGGTTCCCACACTTTTCATTCTCAGTCTGATGGTCATTTAATCCCACCTGGTTTTCTGCTCTGAGCTACAGAGAACCTCAGCATCATGAGGACCGGGAAGAAAGTAGAAATAAGCCAAGGTACATGGCTTTAAAAACAATGAAAGAACCAGAACTTTTACTCTGTTGATGGATTCTGGGACATTATTATATGCAGAATATCTCTCTCTGATCTCAGTAAGTAGGAAAGCATTGGAAATAAACCCTACTTTACCACTTTCCTGTAACCACAGAACAGTAGACACAATTAAGTGTGGCATACCAGTGAATGTTGTTATAACAAGAGCATAAAGTGAGAAAACAGAGTTAAGAAACCATTGATGAAAGCAACTTGCAACACTGGTCTTAAAAGTGACAGCAAGGTGGCTACCATCTAATAATGACATCTTATCATACATCTTTCTCTGGCTCAGGGACACAGCACAATCTGGAGGGGAAAGGGAGAATGAATAACAATGAGACTTGCCGCTCACAAGTAGCTTTGCATGGTGAGACATTAACCCGTTTCTTCCCATTTGTTGACTTTCAACGCCATTTTGCCCGTGTTTAGAGAAGGAATGTCTCCCAAATGCCTTTCGGGAAGTTGAGTTTCCTTTTCATTTTTCTGTCATCCACCCAAATCCATTGAGCGACTGTCACTCGTGTTGCTTTTGGCCATGGGTGCAGAGATAATTAAGCGCCTACATTTCTGCTTGCTGCTTTCACTTTCCAGGACCCCTTGCAGTCAGGTTGGGCCAGGTGACACTTTTGGCCAATAAGCCGAGGATAGAGGTGACCATTAAGCTTGGTCCACCCCCCTTCATCCTCCCCTCCCCCCGCCCTCCCTCACCCCTGTTGTGACCTAGAAGTCAGGCCTTCCAGATGGTGATTCAAGATGGAAAGAGACACCAGATAAGAGATAACAGTGGGACCCACATCAAACGAGCATGTGAGTGAAAAAATGAACTTTCATTGTGTCAGCCTCAGATTCCAGAGTTTCTCAGAGGCACGAGCTGGCACTCATTAACCCTGCTAATCAAGCCTGGCAGCAAAGCAGGTTCCGAGGACCAGGTGGTTTGGGCTGGGGACATCGCGTCTTGCCGGAATTTTGCACATCAAATCAGAGAGACACAGCTGCTGCCTAGATTATCCAAATACACCGCTGAATTATTTCCAAGAGAGTGTTTGTATAACGTGGATTTCCACAGTGTCCATAATCTCCTCTCTGCCTCTTCCCAGGATGCTTCAGTTCTGAGTGAGGTGAGGTGGAAGAGGCTGGGAGATGCTGAAGAGTTGACATTGGGCGATAAGTGTCTGTACCCCAAATGACATCCTCCACCACTGTTCTGGCAGCAGGTAGGTGATGCCAATTATGCGCTTCAGAAGTGACTGAGTGAATGAGTACATGCATTTTAAATACAGTGGTACCTCGAGATATGAGTTTAATTCGTTCTGTAACCTTGAGGCGTGGGAAACTATGAGACGCTTGAGTCGAGGTAAACTGGTGGGTCGTGTGCAGCCGGCTGATCCTCGAGATGACTCCTATCTCAAATGTTGCTCGTGTTTCAAAACAAAAATCGCTTGCTCAACAGCTCGTATCTCAAAAATCTCGTATGTTAGGGCACTCGTATCTCGAGGTACCACTGTATCTATCTGATTTTCAGAAATGGCCATTCACTGACTCGTTTCTTCATAGACAGACAGCCGAGGGTGTTGAGGCTGCGATGTGCAGTGGAAGAAAAGAAGCTGCAGAGCCAGAAGTTCGGAGTCTAAATCTCGACTCCCTGGGACCAGCGATAAGACCTCTTGTGAGATGTCCATCCTCTCCTCACCTCTTCCCCGCTCTCCTGGAAGCAGAAAATGGGGGGCTATTTCACCGAGTTGTTGTAAAAATGAAATAGATGAAAGCACTGACAATACAGGAGATTTAATTAGACACACCGTTAAGAAATTTCTCAATAGACCCTAGTTATTCTTTATAAAAATTAGATTCCTTCTCCTAATCACAGCCTCACCTGAGATAAGGAGAAAAAAAAACTATGGTTTGTGACCACAAGGTGGCACCATCGAGTCAATATAAACCATTTTTCCTGAAAGGAAGTGGAAAAATCTCAATTCTGAAAGTCTAAAAATGTGTATTTATCCAGTGTGATCACAACATAGATATTTGCTAAATAGCATGAGATCTCTGTGTTGCATCTTTTCATGGGTATCTTTTTCTTTCTTTTCTTTCTTTCTTTCTTTCTTTCTTTTTTCTAATACTTTCCAACAAATTGACCATTAAGTTATTATTAACATCACCATCATCATTATTATGAGGTAATGGAAATGGAGACTTTGTAATTTCTTAGCCCAGTATCTCTTTCTAATACTTCCAAACAGATTGACCATTAACAGTTATTATTAACATCGCCGTCATCATTATTATGAAGTGATGGAAATGGAGACTTTTGAATTTCTTAGCCCAGGCCTGTGGATCAGGCTTTCAGGTGGAGAAAAGGAAAGTTTCACCTTCCTCAGCAGAGCACAGACTGGTCCCTGGGAGACTAGAAGAACTCACTCCGCTCTCCGAGCAGCTGAACAACATACATGAGCAGGTGTAGCCCCTCAGGCACGGTCAATGTTCTCAACTTCTGGGCACCTTCTCTCAGTCCCCAGAGACTTTCCTGGAAAGCCCTGTCCCCTCCCCATAAGAACCCCACCACCTCATAAACCCTGTTCCACAGCCCTGCCTCTGGACAGGTTGACAGTAACTGAGTTTGGCTCCTTCTCCAGGTTCTGAGCAGACAGGGTTTCAGGAGGAAAGCGGGGAGAGCTGATTTTCTCTCAAAGCGAAAATGGAAAGCGTTAGAGCATTTAGAAAAGCAGGCAATACAACACCTGCGTCCTCGCCACCGACATCTCACAAATGTTCTCATGCATCATCTTTATTCCAGCTCTTTGGAAGAAGCATTGCAGACAGCTAAAGTTGCCACCCGCCGTCCTATTTCCTGCTTTCTCTCCCCAGAGAGAGCTGTGCCCCGGGAAATCGGCGCACATTTCAATTCTTTGGCTGCTTGTTTGTAGGATGGCTGGAAAGGTAATTCTGTACAGGGGGCCTGCTTTTTCTGCCTTGGAAATATCGGGAATGAGACCGGCACAGGTGAACTCATTTGGTGCTCACTTAGCCTTGCTCCCTCCCTCCCCCCAGAACCCTCTGCTACTATTGCCGGACCCCATCTCTCTGCCATGCTGTCATCTCTCAGGATGCTTGCTGAGAGAGGAGAAGGCTACCTCATCTCAAAGGACAGAGGCTTAGTCCCAGCTCTTCGAAGAATGAACTCGAAGACCTTGGGCAAATGACGTCATTTCTCTGAGCTCCATCAGGTGTTCACTGTAAGCTGTCTGAAATAATGCTGTTTCCATGGGGATCATTACCCTACAATCACATACGTAGGTTTTTATTGCACTGGAAAAGTATGTGTTTCTCATGATTGATTGGGGTCAGAAGCAAACTCAAGGCAGCATCGTCAGGAAAAAGTAGCCTTTCTTGTGTGGAGATCAAGTGTATTAAAAACAACCGCTCTCAAAACCGTGTTGGCTCAGTGGATAGAGCGTCGGCCTGCGGACTGAAAGGTCCCAGGTTCGATTCCGGTCAAGGGCATGTACCTTGGTTGTGGGCACATTCCCAGTAGGGGGCTTGCAGGAGGCGGCTGATGGATGTCTCTCTCATCAACATTCCTAGCTCTCTATCCCTCTCCACTGAGCCACACTGGTTTCAGCTCAACAATAATTTTTCAAAGGACACTATGTTAGGCCTGTTTTCTAGCTAAGAAAGCTGAGACTCAGAGAGCAGTCAAAGCATCCAAAGTCCCAGAGACATGAGGACTACAAGCCCCTCCCATACCCTCTCCACAACCCCTGGTCAGGGTGGGGACTGGGGCTGGGGCACTGGATTGTGACCCTAATCCCCACTCACTCCCTCTGAATCAAAGCCACTTGGGGAAAACTCTTCCAAGTCAAAAACGGCCTCATTGTATCAGCCAACTTTACCTAAGGCACGGTCAATGCCACCTCCCACTCCTCCTGAAAGCTCCCAGCATCCTGGCTTCTGAGGCACCACGGCTCTGGATTGTCCTTGTGCTTCTCCTCCATCCTCTCAGCCTCCTCAGAGGCCCACGCCTTGTGGGTGGTCACATCCGGGTCCAGCTGTAAGCTATGGCTACTTTCACTCCACGTGAGACTTTATCTCAGGCCCGTTAGCTGTCCTCCCGGTTTCATCCTGAACTCTGTGCCCAGAGCACGTTTCCCTAGCGTGGGCTCATACAGAGCTTCGTCCTGGGCGAAGCATAAATACGGGCACAGTGATGAAGAACAGATGGTGACCTTCTTTCCAAACTTAGCTGAGTGTTTGCTGAGCCCTAATGTCCATGCAAACATTTCACATACTAGTCATCAATTTTTAGGATGCAATGAACACATAAACATTCCCGTTAGAAAAGTATGAAGTGCCACCTAGAATCCCACCACTTCCCACCACATCCCTGTGGACTGGACCACTGTCTCCGCTCCGACTTGGTCCTTAGGACACACTGTTCCTATGGTAAGGCCTTTCCACAGGGTCTGACTGCACCGTCTGCGTGTTTCTAACCCAGTCATCACAGTAACCCCTGGGGTCTGATTATCTCTGTTTTCCGGGAGAAACTAGAGGTCGGGAGGGGAAGATGGGCCGTGCAGGTAAGTAGGGGCCAGGATGAGGAGTCTGTTCTGGGTGACATTCCTGTGTCCAGGCTTCAATGTTGCCCCATGGGTTATGGGTAAAGCCCATGTGCCTTAGCATGCACAGAGACTCCATTGGCACGGAGCCTGCCTCTGTCCTGTCTCATCTTTCACCACCGCACCCCCTGGCCTGCTGGCTGAGCCCCCATCCTCTGGGTGAGTCCTGTGAGCGCCGTCACAGCAGGTAAGAAGGCTCCTCATGCCCCATCTGTCCTCACTTATGTCTCCCCCTTTACACTGATATGCGGCCTCACCTGCTGTAAGACTCTGCCCCCGCCAGGTCCTTCCTCCCTCCCAGCGGTGCATCTTATATTTCTCCTGATGCCTACGCTGCCTGCATCTCTGTCTGGTCTCACCACACCGTATTGCAACCACCTACCATGTCTCCGTCGCCCTCCTGGGAGGCAGCATTCCCTGCACTGGGGACCTGTGTTTCTTTTAATATATATATATAAATAAATTTTTATTGATTTTAGAGAGGAAGGGAGAGGGAGAGAGAGAGAGAGAAACATCAATGATGAGAGAGAGCCATTGATCGGCTGCTTCCTGCATGCCCCCTACTGGGATCAAGCCCACAACCCAGGCACGTGCCTTTGGCTGGAATCGAACCTGGGACCCTTCAGTCTGCAGGCCAACGCTCTATCCATTGAGCCAAACCAGCGAGGGCAGGACCTGTGTTTCTTCATTCACCTCTGTCCAGTCAGCCTCACCTAGAGTCAGGGTCGCTGAATCACACTAAACACATGAACATTCTCTCTATTTAATGAAAAACGTCACAAGAACAGAAACTCAGACCCCTTTGCATTTGTTTCCCACAAAGGCCAGAATTTGATAAAATGAAGCAATAAACAACCTCTTAGGTTTAAGACATTATGTTGTGATCTGATCTGATCTAAAACTCGACTCTGTGTTGAAGGAATTCAATCAACTTTTGGAGGAATAATTAAATCACGTGGTCATCTCTTTTGACCTTCAGATGACCTTTCATGGAGAAAGGGCCCACTCTTTAGATCTTTGTGGGGTGTCCGCTGAAGACCCGGGCCTGCAGCCTTCTGAGAGGCCACACTTTTGATTCCGGTGATGAAGACGTGGTGGGGAATTCTGGCTGCTCAGCGTTTGGATTCTCGCCCTGAGCTCAATAACTCTTTTTAATTAGCCCCTTGGAAATCTTCCCTCTTTCCAAAAATACCGTTGTGCCATTGGGGAGACAAGGACAATCTTTTTCCCGGAGAGAGAATCCCGGATCCCTGCCGCAGCATCAGATAAAAGTTGCAATGTGTGGGAGAGGCCGTGGTAATCAGAGGGCATATGCCAGACCGTCACTGTCTACCTCGGCACGGTTCATCAGCTGGAGGCTTCTGCGGGTCATGTGTTCTTCATTTTGAGTCAGGCTGATTTGGCAGTCGTTTTGATCATTTAACCCCCAAATCATGGTTCTTTCCAGTTGGTTTGCCTTTTCTCTTCTGGATGAGATGGGACCCAGACCTGGAGGTTTAGTGAATGTCAATCCACTTTAGATTTCACATATACTAGTACCATTCACGAGACCTCAGTCCAAAGCAGTTTTCTCCTGAAAGGGTGAAGCAGGCAGTATGTTTTTTTAAATCATTGCCTGAGGATATTTTCAATTGTGGGTTTTTTGTTCTTTTTTTTTTTGTTTGGTTGTTACTTGTTTGTTTTTTAGAGAGAATGGAAGGGATGGGGAGAGACAGAGAGAGAGAGAGAGAGAAAGGAAACCACTCCCCTGCCAGCCTGATTGATGCCTAACTGTTCCCCTGCCAGCCTGTTTGCCCCTAACTGCCCTCCCCTACAGGCCTGGTCACTTCTAACTGCCCTCCCCTGCAAGCCTGGGTTCCCCCAACTGCCCTTCCCTGCAGGTCCAGTCACCCCTAACTTCCCTCCTCTGAAGGCCTGGTCATCCCCAAGTGCCCTCCCTTGCAGGCTTGATCACCCCCAACTGCCTCCCTTACAAGCCTGATCCCTGCTAACTGCCCTTCCCTGCTGCCCTCCCCTGCTGGCCATCTTGTGTCCCCATGGGGGCAGGGTCTTTTGACCACTTGGGGGGAGTCATCTGTGTGTTGGAATGATGGTCAATCTGTATATTACTCTTTTATTAGATAGGATAGAGGCCTGGTTCATGAGTAGGGGCCAGCTGGTTTACCCTGAAGGGTGTCCTGGATCAGGATGGGTGTTCCCTTGGGTGTAGGGTGGCCTGGGCAAGGGGCCTGTGGTGGTTTGCAGGCTGGCCACGTGCCCTGGGCATGAGAGAGACACATCAATTAGTTGCTGGGGATAGAATCTACAATCAAGGTATGTGCTCTTGATCAGGAATCAAACCCAAAACCCTTTAGTCTGCAGGCCAACGCTCTTTTCACTGAGCCAAACCAGGGCAGGGGGAGTGGTATTTAATCTCTAGAGAACCTTCTAGAATTGAGCTCTGTTTGTAAATTTCTCCTCTGCGAACAAGCATGTTTCTGAAAGACATGGACCTGGCCTCCTTTTCCCAGACTTCCACATGGGGGGTTGTCTAAAACTGTGTTGGGGTGAATGGAGACCAAGTGGTTGGTCTCTTAGTGCCCAGGTTTGCCCGTCTCTGGCAGAGGGAACTTTATTATTATTTTTTTAATATATTTTATTGATTTTTCACAGAGAGGAAGGGGGAGTGATAGAGAGTTAGAAACATCGATGAGAGAGAGACATCGATCAGCCGCCTCCTGCATGCCCCCTAGTGGGGATGTGCCCGCAACCAATGTACATGCCCGTGACCGGAATCGAACCTGGGACCCTTCAGTCTGCAGGCCGATGCTCTATCCACTGAGCCAAACCGGTTCCGGCCAGAGGGAAGGACAGACCATGCGGGCTGACAGAGCTTCTCTGCTGGGGTCTGACTCTGCCCCCTGCTCCATTTGCTTTTTGTCTTGCTCTTTTCCTGGAGCTTATGTGGGACAGCCAGAACCCCACTGCCACGCTGTCCTGCCCATACTCTGCTCTGCACCTGATGGCGTTCATCACATCCTCACTCCTGATCATGTAGCAATTGATCTTGGAGGGAGGACCCGGATTCTGGTATGCAAAGCTGACTTCTGGGTGCTGGTGTAGCCCCTGGCACAGAAAAAGTGGGAAGCCAGACAACATTTGCTCAATGCAGGAGTAGTAACCACAGGGGCCCACATACTTCACTCGGGTGCCCTTGAACCTGCTTCCTCATCTCTTTCACCTGCACACCCAAACTCACCCTCTGCACTGCCATCCAGACACAGCTTTTCCAGCTCCTTCCCTGGGCCCTTGGACATGCCACCCCCCCTCCCCTCCTCTGCGATCCCATAATGCTTTGCAAGCATTTCTCCTGGTTGTTATCACACCACGGCAGGATCCTGGGCTCTGCAAAGGTGGAGGCGTTAGCGGCCTCACTCAATGCCTGCCTACAGGAGGCGCTGAGGATAAATCTGTTGAACATGCCCAAGAGGCTGTGTCGTGTTTTGTGACTGCTCTACGTCCCGTGGACGTGGAAAGTCAGCTCAAACAAGAAGGATCGATGGAAATACCACTGTCCTCTGGTGAGCTGCAACTGGGAAGAAAAGGGACGACATCAATAAAGGGACGGAGCACAGGTCCCCATGGTCTGGGAAATGCATTTGTGAGTCCTCCATCGATTCGCAGAGACCTGTGGGGCCTCAAATGAATATTGATGGCACACAGACACACACAACAGGGGAAATAAAGCCTCCTGAAATATATTCAGAGTCCAGTGTCTCCAGCAGGAATATCGGCAAGCGATTCCCCACAAGAGATGATGGCTAATGCTAAAGGGACGAGGGCATGAGCAAAAGGTTATGAGTTAGTAAGAGATGACTCCACAGTATCTGACCATAAACGATTGTTCTTAAAAAACGTTTATAATGCCGGACTCTTTTGGTGTTCTGAGATCAATTTCACAATTTCAGTGTGGTTAGCTTTTATATCCACAACAAACAAGTGTTCAGACACCAGCTGGCTGTCCTTCACTGCAACACCATCCTGACACTGTTTACCTGGAGACATCCTCAGATCCCACAGGTTAAGGGTTCAGTCCTACAAGTCTACCCCATCTCCAACCCTCTCCCCACATGCCCACAGGTTTCAAATGCTCGTGGAAAGCCCAGGGTCAGCAGAAACCGGTTTGGCTCAGTGGGTAGAGCACCGGTCTGCAGACTGAAAGGTCCCAGGTTCAATTCCGGTCGGTCAAGGGCATGTACCTTGGTGGCGAGCACATCCCAGTAGGGGGTGTGCAGGAGGCAGCTGGTCGATGTTTCTCTCTCATTGATGTTTCTGACCCTCTATCCCTCTCCCTTCCTCTCTGTAAAAAAAAAAAATCCAATAAAATATAATTTTAAAAAAAGAAAGAAAGAAAGCCCAGGGTCAAACACAACTTCAGTGCAATTCCCAGTCGAGACGCTTTCCCTCTGACCACTTTAGGTTGGTTCACTCACTGGTCTGGCACCTCAGTAGGGATGCCTGGAAGGTTCGTCTGGGATTGCCTATCTGACCACCTGCTGATGGCGGCATCTTCAGCGCGGCGGTTGAAGATTTTTTGTGTTTGGCCACTCAAAGCCATGTTTCCAGAATCCAGGCAGAACCTGCAAGGCTTTTTATAACTTTGCTTCCCATGCACATTCATTTGTCAGTCAAGCCCCCATGTCTAGCCCCAATGCCCAGATCCAAAGGAATTAGACTTCATCTCTCAATAAAAGAAGCAATACATGGTTAGTGACTATCTTAGTCATGTTTTTTAGATAGTAGACACACACACACACACACACACACACACACATTAACGAATGAATATTCTGCCTCAATGTGTCATAGGCATCTCTGACACACCTCATTCAAAATGGAATTTATGTTCTTTCTCCTGGTGTTAATGAGAGAACATCCTTTCAGATCCTATAACATACAAATCCTAAGAAGTTAATGACTCACTCTGTTCAGTGTGGTCACCAGAAGACCTGTGCTCCAGGCAAGCACTCAGGGACCCAGGCTCTGCTTACCTTCACTCGTGGCTCCAAGACTTCATGTCCCCTTTAAGCCACATTGGCTGGCAGGAAGAGGAAAGGAGCATGGAGATCAGCTGGGAGTTTTCAGGGCCTGGACCCTTGCCTTCCATACGTAAGACCAATGTTACCTTCTTCCTAAGGGATCCGACTCAAAACCCCACTGAGACATTGCATCCATCACAACGCCCAGGTCTGAAGGTCACGTGCGTCCTTTCCAGCAGACCAGATACTGCTCCTTTGTGGCTCAGTGACCCAGGAATGCAAATACAAGTTACCTTTACTCACAGGTTTCCCCATCAGCCAATAGAGAAGATGCAGGGTAATTGCACTAGATAGAACTTGCACTTGGCCACGGGCAAAGAAGACAAATCAGCTCCTAGGCCAGAGTCACCCGGGGATGGAAATTTTTGAATTTTTCTACTGAGGGAGGGAGAAATTCTGACTTGAACCCCATTCTGCTCTTATTATTTTTTAAAAATATATATTTTATTGATTTTTTACAGAGAGAAAGGGAAAGGAATAGAGAGTTAGAAACATCAATGAGAGAGAGACATAGGTCAACTGCCTTTTGCATGCCTCCTACTGGAGATGTGCCCGCAACCAAGGTACATGTCCTTGACCGGAATTGAACCTGGGACCTTTCAGTCTGCAGGTCGATGCTTATCCACTGAGCCAAAGGGGTTTCAGCCGCTCTATAGTTTTCTAAAGTCATTGGCTCCACCTTAGAGTCCCTTCATGTCTGTAATCTGCCATGGCCACATCTAAAGTGAGATCCTATTCCGCTATTTCAGCCTCATTCTTGTTCATGGCAGATTGGTGATTGCAGTTATTCTGAGTCATGGACAATTTTTTTTTCTATTCTGTTATTATTGTTGTTCCAGTATTATATTTCCTTTGGAAAAACAATTTTCTTACCAACTTTACAGGCTTCTGATTTATTTCTTATTAGTCAGTCTCACACCATCGTTAAGGTACTCAAAGTTTGCTTGTTTTTCTTTTTGTAAGTCATGGTCCAGGAATCTACTTCTTCACTTCCTCACTGCGAGGGCTTCTCCTTTCTGGAGTGAAGAGGTTATCCTCGCTTGAGTATTCTGAAACCGTTTCCAAGGAGGGCTCCCCTTATTCTGATCTTTGCCATGGACTGAATCCTCTTACTCCATTCGGGAGTTGGGGCTTTCACATACAGCTTTTTAAAATCGCATCTACTACATGCGGGGCCCAGGAATAGCTAGCTTGTCCAACTCTGGCCAATCCTGAGCTTCTGAACTTTGCTATTCTCTTTCTTTTCTGCTTGCCAATGAGCCGATTCTGCCCTGAGCTATTTTTTCCCTTTTATTTAATCTTTGCCAAATGCACCCAATAACAACTACTACACACTAATAAAATCTGTGTATAGCCTCTTTTTCAGCTTTAGAGGAGCATTAGCTGCCTTCCAAGTAATTAAAATAATTTTACCAAGGGCCTTGCTACTGTATAGCATGGATCTCCTCTATCAGTCACCTGCCAATCAACCAGAGCAACCAAACCCAAGTTTAGTTTATTGGATTTGGTTTCTGTTGTTTGCCTGGTTTTGATTTTACAGCAACTCCATACTTCGAAGTATCAATTTCTGATTTAGGCAAGACATACTCACCAGTAACAGCGTATCTCACTGGCGTAGCATCGCCTAAGACTAGTCTTCACTCACTTGATGGTCCGAGGTCTGTGTAGTGGTTTCCTTTCAGCAGTGGCTCACAATCCCCGGCTGCTTCCTTTCTGTGGCTCCAAAATCACCCTCAAATCCCCACTGGGCAGCAAGAATCATGGGAGATCTCAGGGGCTGGGACTGGCAGAGGCAGATGTAAGTTAGGGCCATATTTCATTGGCTAACCTCCACCACATGGGTCTACACTTTAGTTTTCCTGTGCGGCCAGGAGGAATAGAAAACAGATCTGCTGCATGTATAGTGCTGTCTCGATCACAGCCTCCTCAATGGTGTCCTTCCCACATTTTGTGTCTAATCGAGAGATAACATCGTTTACTTGGCCGCAGAGACAAAGACCAAGTTGTCAGCTAAGGCTTCCGTATCCAATATTTCACGAAGTCCTGTCCCAGGGACATCTCTTTACGGCATGTTCTTCTTTGTTTTCCTTCTCTGGCAATCGCTGTTTTAGTTTAGCTCCTCATCTTTTCCTTGCAGGGGATTTTTCAGTTACTACCTACTTGGTCTGCCTACCTACTCTCAAGACCTTTATCTAAGGTCCACTCTGCTGTTACACTTGTTCTAATGAAGCAAAAATATGATCATCTTTCCCCAAAGCTTTCAAACTTTCACTCCCTTTATGTGTCTTATTGGATAAGCACTACATTTGTCAGAAACACAAAGCCCCCTTATTGACCAACCCCTACTGCTCATCTTGTTTTACCTTTCGCCTCTCTGCTCTTTCCCATTCCTTCTTCCAACCAACAGCAACAACTTTTTAAAACGAAACATTTCATTGCGACTTGATTATACATTCCCAGGTTGTTGTCAGAAATAACACTCCCATCACATTGAACTTCTAACATCCATCCTGCCTCCACCTGCTCCACAGCCCTCCAGAGGACTTTTCTATCTGACTCCCTGACAACTTAATCCTTGTTTCAACTCTTCTATTCAGTGGGATTTCCTTTCTCCTCTCCCCTCTCAGTGTGTACACAGCCTCACCTTCACACACCCTCCTGGCGTGTTCAAAATCTGCAACTCCAGAGAAAGAACTGAGCATCAGTAGGCTTATGCCTTTGGAAAGTCCTGTTTGAGGCATGTTTTTTTACGCCTGAGGCCTGGGTCCATTCTAGATGGTACAGTGGTACCTCGAGATACGAGTTTAATTCGTTCCATAACCTTGAGGGGGGGAAACTATGAGACGCTCGAGTCGAGGTAAACTGGTGGGTCGTGTGCAGCCGGCCGATCCGAGATTACTTCTATCTCAAATGTTGCTCGTATTTCAAAGCAAAAATCGCTTTCTCGATGTCTCGTATCTCAAAAATCTTGTATGTTAGGGCACTCGTATCTCAAGGTACCACTGTATATGCTAACAGCTTTATTTACCCGGAGGCCTCAGGCCAAGCTGTATCCTTTGATATCTGAAGGGACTGGACGCTGAGAAACTTAGGTCAGCTCGGTGGGTGTTCATGCCTACGTGACTGACCACCAGTGGGAACCTTGGACACCAAGGCTCAGGCGAGCCTCCCCTGGGTGGCAGTAATCCATCCATGATGGCGCACATTGTTCAGGGAGAATTAAGAGCTGTCTGAACCACTCCATGGGGAGAGGACAGGCGAAGACTGTCTCTCCTGAACTCTGCCTCTTTGCCTTTGCTTACTTAATCTCTATTCTGTGGCTGTAATAAATGGAAACTCTAAATATAACAGTTAGCTCTGTGAGTCCTTCTAGCCAACTGTTGACTTTAGGGTAGACTTAGGGACTCAGCATGGCACTGAATTTGCTTTCAAAACCAATTAATTGTGTGACGATAGACAGGTAAGATCTATAGGCTTAGGGATATATAACCTATTAGGTGGGGTGATAGGAACAGTGGTTGGCTCACCTGGATCTTGTAAGGGGTCAAAATTGCAATTAAAGCATGGACTCATAGTGATCAATTAATATTAGCTGTCATACCATGAGAATTTCCATTTTACTTTGTATTTTATAGTGTTTTATAAATATCTTAAACTGTCTGTATCCTCTTCCATTAAAGATAGCACATGGTTTAGTTAGCCAGCCTTATGTTGGTAAGAATTTAAGTCTTTTTTTATTACTTAAAATAATGTGGTGCTGGGTTTACACTTTAAAGATTCTATATTTAGGATTAAGAAATATTCAAAGAATTAAACGTTGTAATGTGATGCATACCAACAGGTTGCTCTCCAAAATACTTGTACTATTTTGCACTTGTAAGAGCAAAGTGAAATTTTGCCCATTTTCTTAGACCCAGGAGGGCACAGAGGAAAGAAGTTATTTCTTTGGGTCAAACATCTCTGAGTAACTGATCATCCTAATCCTCTAATATAGTAAAGAGGTAATATGCAAATTACCTCTCACGCCATCACAAGATGGCTGCACCCACAGTGGAGGCTGGGTTCCTGTAATGAGCGATAAGCAGGGACCTGGGGCTGCATGGTGCCAGGCTGGGGCAGGAGACCTGAAGCCATGCCCCTTGCCACAGCACCAGGCAGGGGGACCTCAGGCTGAGCACCCCACTTGGCGGGACTTTACAGGGAACTTTAGGCCATGCTCTTTGCCCTGGGCTGGGGGACCTGAGGCTGTACCCCCTACCCTGGCACCAGAATCATACACCTGAGGGTGCACTGGGTACCTGAGGCTGCAACCCCACTCAACGGGGCATGACAGGGGACCTGAGGCTGTGCCCCCCACCTGGCAGGGCTTGACAGGGGTGGGGCCAGCTGGGTCTGGATCTTGCCCATTGGGGGTGGGGCTGGCTGGGGCTGGGTCTCGCGTGATTTTGAGGCACACACAGGTGGGCAGGGACTTGACTCTGGGTCCCATAGTGTGCCCCAGACTCTGACAGGAGGAAGGTTTTCAATATATTTTACTATTTTTCTTTCATCTCTAACACTTCTATTATAGAGAAAGGGCAAATAACAATATTAAAAGTATTTTCTCTAATTAATTCCCTTTTAATGTACATGAATTTTATGCACCAGGCCACTAGCGTGACCATAAATTTCCTGAAAGTGAGCCAAAAATACAAGTCTTACTCTCTCTGGTCCTTAAATGCAAGGTCCGTATTTTCACAGACTGCAATTAAATATATTCTCTCTCCACTCCTCCATGCACAAGTTGAGAAGCCACCTAATCAGTGCATCATAATGCAGGAAAAAAATAACTCCTATTAGCAAATCTGCATCTATTAGAGCAGATTAAGGGGAAAGGAAAACATTTTTACCTTTAGTTTCACAGAAGGAATTAATTCATTAGGCAGAGTTATGCTAATCGCATTCATGCGTAATGTGATAGCCTTGACGTTAATGTTTGCACAAATGGGAGGCAGGAAATGAATATTTTTCCAGGGGTGAAATTTAATTTTGGTTTCTCAAGTGCACTGCTGTCATTATTGCGTTCCTACCTTACCTAGACACCTCTTCCAATAAAACGGGGGTGACAGGCCAGGGAAAGTCTGTCGCAGCCAGCTAAGAATTTCTTCCTTTATCTTCCCATGGCAACTTTTGAAGTGGTTCAGCGCCCGCTGAATGTTGGCATGGAGAAATACAACTCAGACGTCCTGTGAGCTCACATGGGAGAGCGAACCAGGCATTCCTCCCAATGTGTTGAGATCACAAAGTAGCCTCCTGGCATCGCTGGGTGCTGTCAGAGAGGGAAGGCTTTGCAGGCGCCCTTTGCCCTCCCCCATGCCACCTACCCTGTTTTCCCGAAAGTAAGGCATCCCCCGAAAATAAGACCTACTTCCAGTTTGGCCTCTCGCTGTCATATAAGGCATCCCCTCGAAAATAAGATCTCCCTGATAATAAGGCCTCTTCGGAACATGAGGCCTTCCCGGAATAAAAGGCCCGCGAAGCTGCTATAAGGCATCTGACTCCTGATTTAAAGAGACCTCGCCCTGCCTGAACAGCTCAAGCTGCGCTGCGGCCCATCAGTGAGCTGGTTTGTGATGACCACGACTACCGTACCGTAGACAAGTCATAAATTTCCTTTTTTTTTGTTGTTTTGTTCAACAATAAATGTGTACCGTCTTCTTCTTCATGGAAAAATAAGACATCCCCTGAAAATAAGACCTAGCGCATCTTTGGGAGCTAAAGGTAATATAAGACACTGTCTTATTTTCGGGGAAACAGAGGAGCAGCAGAAGACACCTGTAGCAGGATACTGAGGGGGTCCCTAAGGTGGAGGCTCCTAGGGGTGCAGTACAGAAGTGGCGGCTATTGAATGAGTGCAGAAACTTGTGGGTTTATCCCGTCTGCCTCACCAAACTCACCACCCTCTGTTCCTTTAAACCGTCCCCGGGACATGCATCTGATGCTGCCTCAGGCCCTGTTCTTGCCAATGCGTCTCCTTTTCACTCTGAGACAGACCGGTCTAAACATGCCCGCTCACTGAAGATGCCCAGGATTCTTCCCATCTCCCTCTGGATGTCCCACTGGCACAGCACCTGCAAGATCATGTCACGATGATTTTTTCTGTGCATGTCCACGCCCTTATTTGAGCTATCACGCTCTCAAGGGGAGGGATTTTTTTTTAGATTTTTAAAAAAATATACTTTATTGATTTTTTACAGACAGAAAGGGAGAGAAATAGAGAGTAAGAAACATCGATGAGAGAGAGACATCAATCAGCTGCCTCCTGCACAACCCGCACTGGGGATGTGCGCGCAACCCAGGTATATGCCCTTGACCGGAATCGAACCTGGGACCCTTCAGTCCGTAGGCCGACGCTCTATCCACTGAGCCAAACCGGTTCTGGCCCAAGAGGAGGGATTTTATCGGATTTACCTTTATATTTCCAACAGAGACTTGCACATAGCAATTGTTAGAGAAGAGCCTGCTGAATGGATAAATGAGTGTAAATAGCTACTTGGACTATCGCATAAATGTGCACCAGAGTAGGGGAGAAATTCTGGCTTTTGAGACATTCATTCATTCATTCATTCATTCATTCTTTCCTTATATATTTACTATAGAAATATATATTTATTGTGTATATATTCCTTGAACATGAACTATGTGTCAAGCACATCTCAAATCCTGCTTCTTCTAATAAGCTGTGTGATTTAAATAAAATACTTAATTTCTCTGCGTCTCAGCTTCTCATCTGTAAAAAGGAGGGGATCATCTCTAACACCGAATGTGAAGTTTTATACAAAACTCAGCCTAGCATTTGCTTTCCTTCTTCCTTGCCCTTCTGACAAAAAGAATAAACCAATCAAAACCACAATGCCTTTCCTCCTCAGCACTACGAGGTTTTCTATGCGTCAGGTAAAAGAAAACCAGAATCTAGGAAATTGCTCAAAAAATAGCCTAATTTTGGCTCCTGGAATAAATCAAGGCTCTTTTTCATACGACAATCTGAAACAATGTATCTTTATTATTCTGTGACATGCCATAGCCCAGCAATCCTGGGGAAACTGAGGCTCAGAGGCACCACCTGGCTTCCTCGTGGCCGGATAGACAGGAAGCACCAAGGCAAGAAGGCATGGCCCCTGCTCCTGACACCCAGAGGCCCCTTCCCAATCTCTGAGACCTTCACCTGCAGGAGGTGCTGTTGCCTAACCATGAACTTCAGCGGAGACTTCCATTCAGCAGGCCTCTCCTCTGCGGGTCCCAGCCTCCTGCTTCTGGAATCTTGCAGGGAAGGAAGTCTTGGGAACTGAATCATCAGGGCGGCGTGTCCTGAACCCATCAGCCTCTCCCTGGTGTCCTGACGCCGTGGGAACCTGAGGCTGGTGAGCCTAATGGGAAAACAAGCGAGCCCGCTGTCAATGGCCTGGAACCTTCTGCCCCAGTTCATGTGTCCGTGGGTCTGCTGGCTTCCTGCGGCGGCCTAAGCTGTTTTGGCGTCTGTGACAACAGTTTCCACGGATTTGCTTTCACCCCTCATCAGGCTCGACACGCAGGCCTTCTGTTCTAGAATTTCCATGCAGGCAGCGCTTGGGGTGGAGGTTTAAACGGCTGCCCTGAAATGAGCCAGGGCATTGACATTGCTGCAGGAAGGACTGATACCCCCCTTACCCTTTGCCAGTCGGGCGGCACCATGCCCTGTGCTCACCTCTGGAACATTTCTTTAAGGAGGTCATGCACTGGAAGAAGTCTGGCCCTGGAGCCTGAGGACTGGCTTTTATTCTTAGGAGAGGATGTTTCTAGGGAACTACAGACAGTTCACTTTAACTATGAATTTGTCTGACCTTGAGAATCACTTGGGACAACGATCCCTTTAAACACACAATGGGTTCTTGAGTTTGTCCTCAGAGGATCGCATCAGACTCTCCAGGGGGCGTCTGGGACCCTATGTTTTGAATGATGTGCCAGGTGATGTTTGCACTCGAGATCTCCATGTTCCCTGGCAGCTGTGAACCCCAAGGTCAGTGTCAGAGAGGAGATTGGTGTGCACACAGCAAGGGTTATATTGGTCACTTGGCTGGCTCTGGCACTTTTTGGTTCTGGCACCCATTAGTACTTGATATAGCTCTCATTAAAATCTGTGTAATTTCTCGCCGAAACCGGTTTGGCTCAGTGGGTAGAGCGTTGGCCTGCAGACTGAAGGATCCCAGGTTTGATTCCGGTCAGGGGCATGTGCCTCGGATGCAGGCACATCTCCAGTAGGGAGCGTGCAGGAGGCAGCTGATTGATGTATCTCTTTCGTCGATATTTCTGGCTCTCTATCCCTCTCCCTTCCTCTCTGTAAAAAAATCAATAAAATATATTTTTTTAAAAAATCTGTATCATTCTTTTAAGGCAGCTGGCAGTGGTCTTAAAACATGTTGAATGGAAAAAGGAATTTGTTACTATACTCATGATGGAAGAGAAATAGAACTTTAAAAAGACTCCACAAATGAAACAAAAGTCAAATTTGAAAGCATCTTGCTTCGTATTCTGCGTTAAGGGCTAGAGAAGAGTAACTCAGAAATCCGACTTTCAAACATTTTAGGAGAAAGAAAAAACCCTGCACTGAAGGGACAGTGGCTGGTAAGAATCTGAAAAGGGAGCTGAGTGAGGAAAGCAAAAAAAGTTTGACATTAAAAACCGCGTAGGTGGGTGTCCATTGGCATGGGCACAGCAGGAAGAAGAGCTGATGATGCAGAAAGACAAAGTAATCATTTGTAGGGAAAGGAGTTGGCGAGAGGAAAACGGGTAAGGAGGTGGAAGTAATGACAGGAAGGTGATGGATGGAGAAGGCAAATAATCAGATGGAATCTTCAGAGAGTTGAAGATCTAATCAAAACACCTGGATGAGATAATAACAATTAAGGTATAAATTCAGCAACCCTCCCTGAGCTCAGAACACTTGCACTTATTGAGCAAAAATCTTAGCTTGGCAAAAAATAAAATAAAATAAATTAAAGAAGTACACACCTACAAAGAACATGTAGATTTTTTCCAATATTTATTATACCAGGCAAAAAATTTCCAACATATAGTACAATAATTTACAAACATTACAGTGAATACCAAATGCATATTATTTTGATACTACCCCTCGAATATTACTATAATTCCTTAACCAATTCATTTCTCTATGCATCCATCAATCTAGCTTATTTTTGAAGCATTTTCGAGTAAATTGTAGGTATTTGTGCACTAGATTATTAATAATGCATATTATTAACTAGTATTTAATATTTGCTTTGAGTGGTTTTATCTTTATTTTTTAATAATATATTTTATTGATTTTTTACAGAGAGGAAGGGAGAAGGATAGAAAGTCAAAAACATTGATGAGAGAGAAACAGCTATCAGCTGCCTCCTGCACGCCCCCTACTGGGGATGTGCTTGCAACCAAGGTACATGCCCTTGAGGGGAATTGAACCTGGGGCCTTTTAGTTCACAAGCCAACACTCCATCCACTGAGCCAAACCCGTCTCCCCGGTTTTATCTTTAGATACACAATTCATGTTCGATAAAAGAAATGGTTATAACTATACAAGTCCAGGTACCTATTTAACCCTAACCCCTAGCCTTCCTTCCCTCCCTGAGGCACCTACTGTTCTGATTATTTCCACCTGAGTTTTGCCTGTTCTATAATCTCATATCAATGGAATCACAAAGTTTGAATTCTGTTAGAGACTTCTTTCACTCCCCAAATAGTTTGAGACCCCCCTCGTTTTTGCTCATATCATTAGTTGGTTTCTTTTCCTTTCCGAGTGGCATTCTTTTGCACAAGTGAAGTCGTTTGTCCATTTTCCTAATTCCAGTTTTGCTCTGCACCAACTCAAGCTGCAATAAACGTCGGTGAACATCTTTGGCCCGTGTTTGTGAAATATGTTTATGTTTCTCTTCGGTAAGTGCGTAGGAAAGAAATGCATAGGTCGTCCGTCTCGGGATAGTTGTATGTTTGCTTTTATGAAAGGTCACCAGAATCTCTCTGAAGTGGCTATAAAAAAACAACACACTTCACATTCCTGATAATAATGTATTTTATAGATCCAGTTTCTTCTCATGTTTGCCAAAGTTTGGTGTTACCTATATTTTTAAATTTAGACAGTTTGGGGCATATATGGTGGTATCTTATAGAAGCGTTTATTTAAATTTTACTATGGCAGATGTTAAGCAGTTTTCATGTGCTTATTGGCCAATTATATATATTACTAGAGACCCAGTGCATGAAACTCATGCACAGGGGTGGGGGTGGTGTCCCTCAGGCCAGCTTGCACCTTCTACAATCTGGGACCCCACAAGGGATGTCTGACTGCCTGGGATCAGGCCTAAACAGGCAGTCAGACATCCATCTCACAACCCAGGACTGCTGGCTCCCAACCACTTGCCTGCCTGTCTGCCTGATTGCCCCTAATCACTCACCTCCCAGTTTGATTGATGCCTAACTGTTCTCCTGCTGGCCCGATTGCCCCTAACTGCCCTCTCCTGCAGGCCTTGTCACCCCTAACTGCCATCCCTTTCCAGGCATGGTCCTTCACAACTGCCCTCCCCTACTGGACTGATTACTCACAACTGCCATCTCCTGTCAGCCATCTTGTGGTGGCCATCTTTGACCACATGGGGGCAGCCATCTTTTGTGTTGGAGTGATGGTCAATCTGTATATTACCCTTTTGTTAGATAAGATATTGATATATGTATAGGGGCTGTTAAAATACTTTTGTCATTTTTAAATTGGGTTGTTTAACTTCTTAATATTGAATTTTAGAGTTCCTTATTAACCTTGGGAACCAGGATTAGATCAGGTTCCGAGGGAATTTAATCTGTTCTTGAAAATCAGACAAATAAAAACAAAAGGAATTTTTTTTTTCTTAGTAAAGGAAGTAATTTCATTTTATTAAATTTACTGGGTAACATTGGTTGATAAGATCATATCAGTTTCAAGTGTACAGATCTATGTGTATTGCATTGTGTGGCCACTGCCCAAAGTCAAATAATCTTCGCTCACCATATATTTGACCCCCTTTACCCTGTACTGTCCCTCCACTCCTCTTCCCTCTGCTAACCACCATACTGCTGTCTGTTGAGTTTTTGTTTGTTTTTCTTGTTTGCTCATTTGTTGCTTTCAGTTGTATGAAAGCCTTTTTCAAAGCTAAACATATCCACCCATAGAAGAATAAAAGACTGTGTACTTATTAAATCTCTACAATAAGAAGCACAAACAAAGGCAAGAAAAATCACAGATTCTATAACACCTGAAAACTATATCATAATCCTTACAAAATGTTTCTGTGCTTATTTCCTGGTGCTGCGTGTGAAAATAGTAATGTGGAATTCTCATGCTGTTTGTCTCTTTTTATATTTTTCAAATTCTTAGCTCTGAGCTAAGGAAATTCTGTTTAAATCACGTTGGAAAAAATATTTAAAAGTAATTCATGTTTGGAACTAACTCGGAATCACATTTGATTAAGAATTCAAGTGAAAATGTACTCTTCTTAGAAAGGATTCCTTTTCCCCATTGCCCTGCAGAGCTAGCTGTGACCTTCTCAGGACTTCTCATATTTATTTATGCTGCTGTTTTTCAGAATAAGATCAGACCTGAAGACTCCCCAAAGCATAACTTATTCTTAAGTCATTTAAAACATTTAAATGTTGTAAACATTGGAAAAAAATTCCTTCAGATATGCACAATTACCATACAACTTGAGGAAAATACATAAATATTCATATATGTATGAAATATTAGGATAAATGATTATCCTAATATTTTATCCTAAAAGATTATCCCAAAATAAATGAATTGCTAATGACTAAATATTTGTTTTCCAAAATTTATATGTTAAAAATCTTAACCCCCAGCGTTATAGCATTCAGAGGTAGGGCCCTTGGGAGGTGATTAGGTCATGAGAACAGAGCCCCCATGAATAGAAGGGGTGCTTTTAGGAAAGAGGCCTATGGAGTTCCCACCCTCCTTCCACCATGCAAAGTCACAATGCAAAAACAGCGTCTAGCCGAAACCGGTTTGGCTCAGTGGATAGAGCATCGGCCTGCAGACTGAAGGGTCCCAGGTTTGATTCCAGTCAAGGGCATGTACCTTGCGGGCACATCCCCAGTATGGGGCATGCAGGAGGCAGCTGATCGATGTTTCTCTCTCACGGATGTTTCTAACTCTCTATTCCTCTTCCTTCCTCTCTGTAAAAAAGCAATAAAATATATTTTAACAAACAAACAAACAAACAAAAACAAACCAGCATCTACAGAGTAGGAAGCAAGCCTTCACCAAATACTGAGTCTGCCCACACCTGTGAGAAATTTCTGTTGTTTGTAAATCACCTAGTCCACGGTATTTTGCTATAGCAGCCCAAATGGACTAAGACATACATTTAGGATCATCTCTTTAAAATCTTTTTAATTTTTATTTAAAAAAATATGTTTTCATTGACTTCAGAGAGGAAAGGAGAGGGAGAAAGATATAGAAATATCAATGATGAGAGAGAATTATTGATCAGCTGCCTCTTGCATGCGCCATCCTGGGGATTGAGCCCACAACCCAGCATATGCCCTGACCTGGAATAGAACCTTGACCTCCTGGTTTATAGGATGATGCTCAACCACTGAGCCATGCCAGTTGGGCTCTTTAGAACCTTGGTTTAAACTTCAGACTAAGTTGGAATGGCAGTTTTTAAAAGCAGAACCTAATCACCAGGGAGGCGGACTTTATCATTGTTAAAAACCCAAAGTAAGTGATGATCACGTGAGCTCTTCCAGCTGTCCTCAATATCCAGCTGGGACCTTTCTCTAAAAAAGGCCAGAGTTCTTTGGGAGTTGAGAACCGGTACATGCCTTAGGAACAATGGCAATGTGAAGAGTGAGGATGGATGACCTTTGGGGCACACTGGGCTGTGCCATAGGGCCAGTTGGAACTGGCCTGCACTGTGCCATCAACCCAATCACTCCAGGGGAAGAGACTAGGTAGCAAAGGAAATTTCTCTCTTTGGCATGTGATGCAGGAATACAGGTCACCTGCTCTGGAGGGAACTGGAGGGACACTGATGAAAACATCCAGAACTAGTTGGAAAGAAGTTGATAGGGAGGTGGGGTCAGACATTCTTCAATCTTTTAGGATAAAAGTGAATGTCAAAGACATGTTTAGGAGGAAACCCATCTCCTCTGCTTGCTTCTCTACAGCGCAGTAGGCATGCCTGGGCTCCATCTGCTCTCGGGGAGAGGCTGTGGGAGACTCATGGCCTCACTTTGCTCCCCAAGGCGGAAGGAGTAAATATCCTGCCTGTACTGGGATGCATTTCAATAAGGAGTAGAGACAGCGTGGAAAGGCCATGCTCACAGCCTCTTGATCTCTGATCCCAGCCTGGTCTCAGACTCGCTGGGTGTCCGGGCTTTCTTGCCTTCTCTATTGACCTTACATTTTTTTCTCTGTTTGTTCTATTGATCAGGCCTCCGTCAGTACATCCAGAGTCTCTGCAGCTTGGCATTATTTTACCGGTGTAGCAATTCTGTAAGACCCGCACCATGCCCCTCAGGGCTTTGGAGTTGAGAGTGAAAATACCTATTTGTTTTCATGTTAAAGGCTTGTCCTCTGATAAAGTTTATCCGAAACTACACATTCGAGAGTAATTTTATTCTGGTTCAACCATTAATAAACCTGAGATCTTGAGCTCCACTTGACAATGATGTCTATCTTTTCTTATGGGTCAGGATTTCAGTGGGAAACAAGGGTAAGCTTAGCCTGTTTCCATCTAAAATGTCCAGTGGTGGTCTTAAGATAGACTATCAGCAATCTTTTATTAATAAAGGTATCTGTTGATATTTAATCAACTTACTTATGATAAATGTACTTACATTAGAGCAAGGACCATTAATCAGGGTCTTAATAATTTAATAAGGACATGATGTTGCATATATTATGGCACCGATTGCTGAGTACCCAAAATTTGTTCCAAATGTGGTGAACCCTTATTGATTTGTCTTTCTCGAATTGCATCTACTTCAGTGAATTGTTTCTTCCAAACATATTTCAAAAAAGATCTGTCCCGTCTCAACTCCGTCTGGCACGACTGAGTCTGATCCAGAATAGCTCAATGAGAAAGCTTCTCCAGAATGTTTCACTTTGGGGCTAAGAGAGAAGACATTCCTATTGGCTTGAGGACTTTATGCTGCTGTAACCCCAAGTTTCTTGTGACTATATATGCCTTGCTCCTTGGAAAAGTCAGAATATGGTAGGAGCATATGGAGACAATATACTCCCCTCCCCACCTTAGACAGTATGGTGACAGTGCAAGAGAAAGTCCTAACTATTTTCAATCATCTGTCTCTAGCTTGCCTGACTCCTGCTTTGGGGAAGTTTAGTTGTTTGGCTCATCTAGGAGATACTCATGTATTCTTCCAAAAAGTTTCCTTTGTGGAAGTTGTTTGAACTGCGTTTCTGTCTTGTGGGAATCCTTTTCAAGTTCCACGTGGTTCAGGGTTCTCGGTTCAGGGTTTAGGTTCTGGAGGAGGCCGCACGCAAATGAAAAGAGAGACTAGAAAAATATCAATTTGGCAATATTGGGGGGTCAGGCAGGAGCCTTCCTCTCGTAGAAAAACTGCCCTCTGCTCTGGCCTTTCTATCCCTTTTATTAAGACTGTGGTATACACCCATGACCTTTAGGCAGGAAATTCCAAGAACAGAAGTTTACATGAAACAAACAGGTAGAGGCTGCTTCAGCTAACAATGTTTCAACTAAACAGTGAATGATTAGCTCTGACCTTTCAGAGCAATTAAGGTTGACCAGCCTTCTGGTGTCCTGTCCACATCTTTCTATTAGTGAGACAATGTTTGGTTTGCAGCACTGTCTCTTGCAATTAGAAGTCACAATAAATACACCAGATGCTTTAAATTAATTTGTGATATCCCCACAAGGTAGATATCCATCCTATCTATAGATGAAACAAGTTAGGCTAAATCACAGTCTCAATACAAAGGCCATGCTTTTTAAATGGTTTTTGGAAGTGTTTTTGACTGAAAGTAATCCTATGCAATAAGAGAGGACTATGCTAATTATCTGTTATTCACCCAGTAAACAGTGAGATGGATGGAGGAGTGGAAGTCAGGCAACCAGAAGACAGCATCCAGCGTCTGATGTGTTGGGGAGCAAAGAGCAGTGTTGGATTGGGTGTGAGGGTTCTGAGGCAGCAAACAGAGCCAATGGTAGTGTAGTCAACTGACAGAGCTCAGGGAGGTGGAAGAGAAACAGGATATAATTGTTGGGATGCAATGTTTCCATTCACAGGGAAGACCATAGACCTCCCTGGCAGGTGTCAGACCTTACCAAGTAAATCATCACAAAGTCACAAGCAGAAAAGAGAACATGGTCTCTTTTAGTGAGAAAAAAGAGATGATGCTCAACTCAGTATTTCTCCTTAAGCTCTTCAATCAGTCACAGTTTGGGGGAGGAGTGAAGACTGAGGGATAAGATACCAAAAATTTTAACAAATGGATATTCCTTATTTCACCTAGGTAAGAGAAGGAAAGAAAAATAGTTTCCCTTCCTTCCTACCCAACAGAAACCCCTGCACATTCTTAAATTAAACAATTTCTTGCATTTGGGGGTGCAACTTTTTTCACCTACCTATATCTCCTACTAGACTGCACTATTCTTCAGGGACATTCGCATCTCCTGAATCACAGGCAGCTTTAGGAACATGGTAGGTGTTCAATAATTACTAAGTGGGTTTCAAGGTCAAAGACTGGCTAATGAGCGATGAACTTTACATAAGCCTCATAATCCTGGAAAATAGTCCTAATTAAAGAAGTCTCCCCCACTCTGTGTTTCTTTTCTGTCCTCTTACAACAGTCTGTTTAAATGAAGTTCCTCTTTACAGAGTCCACATTATTTGCATTTGACACTAAGCACGCAGATGATTGGATATTCAGTAACAGGAGTTACAAATATGAGAGGCTTTTAATCCCTATGATGAAGGGCAGGGATTGGGACAAGATTCTGAGGGAACATCTAGGCTCCAGAGATGTTGGTGGCAGCCAGAGGAGAGGACAGGAAGCAGGTAAGATGATGTACAGCAATTTCATTTGCAGTTGTGATCCTCAGAAACTCCTGGGAGCTTTCGTCAATGACCCCACTCAGATCGCTGACTCTAAGTCTTCCAGCTGAGGAGCAGGAATCTGCATTATTAAAGAGCCTCCCTTCAGTCAGCTGAAGAAATCTTTAAAACTTTTCCTCCTTCATTGGAATCCTCTTTATTGAGTCTGCCAGTTCCTCAAATTATGCATTTCCATATTAACAAACTTGATTTGTGCAATTTAAAATTTTAACTCCTAAACATTTAAAAGGAGGCAGAACTGAGACTCACACACAGGTGTTCAGCGTTGAGCATCTTCCCCCTGGTGGTCAGTGAACATCATAGCCATCAGTCATTTCACCCGTCATTCCACCATTTGGTCGAATTACCTATTAGGCTTTTATTATATAGAATATGTCTC
This sequence comes from Lasiurus cinereus, assembly GCA_011751065.1. Classification (NCBI taxonomy): domain Eukaryota; kingdom Metazoa; phylum Chordata; class Mammalia; order Chiroptera; family Vespertilionidae; genus Lasiurus; species Lasiurus cinereus. The sequence goes on from JAAGEH010000357.1 coordinate 2,246,685, forward strand.
ATCATCCTCATAGTAACCTGCCTTGAAAGAGAGCAAGGATTGCAATGAGAACACCTGTGTGTGAGTCTCAGTTCATGGATCCCTCCTTTGAACATGACCTTTATTTTAATAGTGATGGAATTTATGAAATATGCTTCATTTCCCCGATTTACTATAACATAGCTGAATTTGTGTTGGGAATGAATAGATCATGGCTCCATACTAAATCATTACTACATACACACACATACAAGTGAAATGTTTGGGTTCTCCTAAGCCCATCCAGTTAAAAACATAGATAATAGAAATCAAATTTTCAGTTAAATTTCTCCTTTTTATGACTCAACAGAGCTTGTCATCACCATAAACAATCTAGGAACAGATAAAGGAGGGGGACGGTCATAAAGAAATGAAAACAATCTTCATTGAATTAGGTTAATTGTTTGATACTGTTGGCAAATGAGCAACTTGACATAATTTCTTTCTGGATCCATGGGTTGTTTTGGCACATAGTAGATGCAGCCTTAGGCTCCCTGAGATGAATATGCTTTGGCCCCAGATTTATTTTTTCTTTATTTCCTTATTCATATCACATGCCAACATGGAAGGCAGGGAAAAGCAGCGGGAAACCTATGCAGCCAAATTACACAGGAAAATACTGGCCACCTCTTGAGTTCAATTTCAGACCCATCAAATGGCGGTTAATATTTTTTAATATTCACTCCAAAGAATATTAGTGCTCAATGTGGTATTTTTGAGTCCTCTCCAGGGTAGATAGAAAAGGACAACAATAAAAACTAACATGGTTGTGGAGATGTGTACTTTCTTGTAAAAGATAGGGTGGGTCCAGAAATGCAATCCAACCAAACAATTATATAGTTGAGATAGAACATTGGAACAACTTGGTGTACTCTATATTCCAGACACTAAAAGCCACTTCCTTCATTTTATCCTTGCAAAACCCTGCCAAAAAACCTGTGATAACTTTTACTTCACAGATGAGAAAACTGAGGCTGACAGAAACTAAGAAATGTGCCCTTAATTACAAATTTAGTAGGTTGTTGGGTTCAGCTGCCCTGCCAGATCATTCAATTTCAGTATTTACTAAATTAAAGTGGTGTCCTTTTGCATGCATATTCTCATTTAAACCTTATAAGAATTCTGTGGAAGTGGGAAGGGTCATTATTACATTCCTGAAACTTAATAAAAAGGGAATAAAACTCTTATTCTTCTTTAATGCCTCTGTAAGAAGGATACTTTCTTTTTCATTTTTATTTATTTCAGAGAAAGGGGAAGGGAGAGAAAGATAGAAACATCAATAATGAGAGAGGATCATTGATTGGCTGCTTCCTACACATCCCCTACTTGGGTTCAAGCCCACAACTCAGGCATGTGCCCTTGACCAGAATCAAACCCAGGACCCTTCAGTCTGCAGGTTAATCCTCTATCCACTGAGCCAAACCAGTTAGGGCTGCAAGAAGAATACTTTCATACTCTTTTTTTTATTACCCTCAAACCAACACATCCTCAATGTACATTTACTAGAGGCCTGATCCATGAAATTCATGCATGGGTAGGGTCCCTAGATCTGGCTGGTAATTAGGGCCAATCTGTGGGGTGACCAGTGGGGCAAATGGAAGCCCACACGGGCATCCATTTTGGCTGGCCTGGTGCCTGCAGTTTGGGGACAGCTCCTGCCTTGAACATCTTCCCCCTGGTGGTCAGGGAATGTCATAGCAACTGATCATTTCACCCATCATTCCGCCATTTGGTCAAATTACATATTAGGCTTTTATTATATAGAATACGTCTCATCATCCTCATAATAACCTGCCTTGAAAGAGGGCAGGGATTGCAATGAGAACACCTGTGTGTGCGTCTCAGTTCTGCCTCCTACTATTGCTCCTCTCTGAGGTTCAGGGACATATGCCATAGTTCCCGGCACACTATGGGTACCTTCAGAACACACATTTTAAATGACAAGACAGAGACCCAGAGAGGCTCAAACTGGCTGTGGGCCAGAGTGATGAGCCGCAGAGCTGAACTGTTGACTAAAGTCTAAGATCAGATGGGGAACGAGTCATGAAAAGCATTGGTTTAGCCAAGAGTGTGATCGAAGCTGTCTCCTAGCAAGGATGGTCTCTTCTGAATTGTTCTTGTCTGAGGCAGTGTTTTCCTTTTGATATATCCGAATGGCTCCTTAGCTCCTCCATGCACTGCTCTGGCCGCTCTATCCATCACTTTTGTTGACAGAGTAACAGCTCTGGCTTCTCCTGACAGGAAGACCTTGGCACCGCTTTTTACCCTCATTCCTGGCTGGGGCTCTTGGCTTTGCAGACCTTCCCAAGTTTTTTTTTTTTAATATATTTTATTGATTTTTTTTTACAGAGAGGAAGGGAGAGGGATACAAAGTCAGAAACATCGATGAGAGAGAGACATCGATCAGCCGCCTCCTGCAAGCCCCCTACTGGAGTTGTGCCCGCAAGCAAGGTACATGCCCCCCGACCAGAATCAAACCTGGGACCTTTCAGTTCGCAGGCCGACGCTCAGACGCTCTATGCACTGAGCCAAACCGGTCTTGGCCCCAGATTTTTTTTTTTTTTATGGAAAAAAAAAGACTCAGTAAAATATGTTCCATCACCATGGCAGTATTTTGACTGAGTATTGAATGCAGATGTATGTGTTTCTTCTTTAAATGCTTAATTTGAGAAGAATTTCACCTAGAGTATTTTAAGCAAAAAGTCATATCTAGCTATCATATCACTAATATTCTAAAATTATATATTTCATGCTATATTATAAACCACATATACCAGTAAAAAAAAGTAACTGACATGTATTAGAAACATACTACAGTGGTACCTCGAGATACGAGTGCCCTAACATACGAGATTTTTGAGATACGAGCCATCGAGCAAGCAATTTTTGCTTTGAAATACGAGCAACATTTGAGATAGGAGTCATCGCGAGGATCGGCCGGCTGCACATGACCCACCAGTTTACCGCGACTCGAGCGTCTCATGGTTTCCCACGCCTCAAGGTTACGGAACGAATTAAACTCGTATCTCGAGGTACCACTGTATATGCAGATTCTGTGCTGAAGATGTATAGTAGTTTCCCAGGACTGCCATAACAAAGTACCCAAGACGGAATGGTTTAAACAACAGAAAGATATTGTCTCATAATTCTGGAGGCTGGAAGTCTGTGATCAAAGTGTTGGCAGGATTGGTTTCTTCTGAGGTCTCTTTCCTTGGCTTGGTGATGGTCCTCTTCCCTTTGTGTCTTTACATGGTCTTCCCCTACATGTGTGGGAATCCTAGTCTCTTCTGATCAGGACACTTGATCAAATTGGCTGAGAACCCATTCTAATGGCCTCATTTTAACTGAACCACCTGTTTAAGGATCTTGTACACGTGCAGATACATTTAGATGTACCAAGGGTTAGAAATTTAGCATATGAATTTTGGTGGAACACAATTCAATCCAGATAGACATTTATATGGATTATTTTGTATACTTAATTTTATTTTGTATAATTATCCACATTTGAGAATGAGAAAAGAGATTTTGAGTGTCCATCCTAAAATCAATTAGCTGACCAGTGACCAAAAAAAAAAAAAATAGAATTTAAAGCTAAGTCTGAGAAACTTTAAAGCTCTTAATAACTAGCCCAGTGCCCTTTCTCTTACTACTATATCTTTTTTCCAGGTGTCCTCTATGCAATAGGTTAATATTTATCTCTTCCTCAGCACAGGCAGTTGCTACAGACTGATAACATCTTGCCCAAATGATGTTAAATTTTGCCTGAGCAGTAGACATCTGCCTTCAGGCATTATGCAGCAGCTGTCTCGACTGGTTTGATAACATTTGATACAAGTGGAGGATAGAAAAGTGTTTTGTTCAAGTTCACAGAATTTTAAGTACTAGTAGTTTTGTGTGAGATACCAGTTTCTTGTTGAAATGATGTTGAGGTGCAGTTTGACTCAGATCTTAGTCACTCCTGGCTTCTATAAGGAAACATCATAGACGAGGTGAATTAAACCACAGAAATGTGTTTCTCACAGTTTTGTGGGATAGGAAATCCAAAATCATGGTGCCAGGATCTCCTTATAAGGAGGGCCAGTCCTTGTTGGCAGATGGCCATCTGCTCATTGTAACCTCACGTGGCCTCCAGACAGAAAGGAAGCAAGTTCTCTTCTGTCTCTTCTTACAAGGGCACTAATCTCTAAATGAGGACTTCACCCTTTTGACCAAACTAGGTATCAAAGACCCCACCTCCAAGTATCATTACATTGGGGTTACAGTTTCAACATATAAATTTTGGCGGGCACAAATCTTCTGTCTACAGAAAGGCTGACTTCCACAGATGTGTGCACCCTAATTTCACGTGGGCTGTCGTACATGATCTCATCACAAAAGCATTTAGAGGTATAAAGCACCAGGATCCTTATGGAATGGTCCATTTGCACAAGTTTTCCTTCTAAGCTTCTCCATGCAGTGGTGAGAACAGGCTCACAGATGGTTATAGGATTGATTAGAAGATGGTTATACCAGGACTTAAAAACTAGCAATGCTGACTCGGGTTAATAGAAGTTAAATAGACACAAAGAATAGCAGGAAAGAGGCTGGGAGAATTGATGACATACATAACTCATGGAAAAAAAGAGCTTTTACATGTGTCTTTTTTACTGTATTTAGGGCACATGTCACTTGTGGAGAACTCTGTTCGTTTTCATTAAGATGAATTATAAAGGCATAAATCACAATCTCCGATTCTCCACCAGGAAAGATGAATGTGCACATTCTGCAAAACAAGCAAGCTTGCAATTAAATTATAATGAGAGCTTCAATTGTTTTCTGTAGAAATGTTTTCAGCTTCTTTATCAGAAGAGGGATTAATTTTAGCTACAATGACCAGTCGAGACAAAGTGAAATTTGACTGAAACTTGAAGGGCATTAAAGGAAGGCCATAAAGTCAAGACGGAGAAGGAGAGGGCGGGACTCTGGGCTGAGTGCACTAAGACTGGTCAGTGTAAAGTGGGTGAGAAAATGGCAAACTTCAGAGGAAAACAAAAGGAAAAGCAACAGTGAGAAAGTATAGCGTTGGCTCAGATACGCCTGGGTCCCAGTGTAGCAGGGAGTGCAGGAGAGGGTTTCCCTGACAGATAAAGGGATTAAAGCTTTATTCAGAGGGCGGTAAGGATGGTCTGTTCGCCTTTCACAAGACCAAGTGTCACTTTTTTTTTTTTTCTAAAACAGCACACATGATTTTGGAATGAAGCCAATATCACCTGCCTTTACCTTTCGGATTCTTCACTTCAGGACTGGGTCCCAAAGCAGTTGGGCCAATTACTACTTTGAAAGGAAAACTTCTATAATGTGATCACTCTCAAACTATAAACATTTGGCTTAAAAATAAAAAATAAAAACTCTTGAAAAGTACTTCTCGGGGGTAAGCAAGCTAAAAGCAAGAGTCTAAGCGCAGATAAAGATGATCACCACAGCAATATCACCTGTAAAATTAGAAATTACTTTAATTTCTAGAGAAATAGTTAAATTCTGATATATCTATTTGACAGGTTAAAATGCAGCCATTTAAAACATTTTGATGATATGTGTAAAAATGGGAAAGGAGCAGGATACAATATTGTGATGAGAGAGAGAGAGAGGCATCAATCAGCTGCCTCCTGCACACCCCCTCCCGGGGATGGAGCCCACAACTAAGGCATGTGCCCTGACTGAGAAGCACACTGGTGACCTCTGGGTGCATGGGTTAATGCCCAACCAACTCAGCCTCACTGGCTGGAGCTTTTTAGTTTTTATTTGTTGGCTTCCCCGTCCTTTCTCTGTATCACAAGCTTGGCTGCCCACATCAAGAAGACTTCTACTGAATATCCAAAGCAATAGGAGTCATTTCTGACAAAGCAACACAAACCAATGAAAATGGGATGATAGACAATCTTGACCTTGGAAATTCCCTGCTCTTTTCCCATCAGAAATTTCTCATGGATCACCCTTCTCTGTAGGCTCACTTCCTAGACATCTCTTTTCTGAGTTCTTCCTCTTGTCTATTTTTTCTCTTGCCTGTTATATCCAATTTACCACGATAGTCCCATGCACTTCTGTTTAACTCTTATTTTGTTCCTGGTTTCTTCCTATATCTTAACCTAATACATTTCCTGACATGGACTTTTAACATAATCCTTATCTTTGATTCTCATTATTTTGTTTTGTTCCATTATGTTATTTTTAAAAAATATATTTTATTGATTTTTTTTTACAGAGAGGAAGGAGAGGAATAGAGAGTTAGAAACATCGATGAGAGAGAGACATCAATCAGCTGCTTCCTGCACGCTCCCTACTGGGGATGTGCCCGCAATCAAGATATATACCCTTGACAGGAATTGAACCTGGGACCTTTCAGTCTGCAGGCCGACACTCTATCCATTGAGCCACTATGTTTCGGCCATTATGTTATTATGAATGAACCAGCAAGTACCCCGACTATCAGTAAAGCAGGGGTTTGAAGCCCTTTCCTCCTGCCTACCTCCCAGAGTACACGTTAGTGACTTATTTTCCTCTAGAGTTTAGGGCACCGCTACTCAAGGTGTGACCCCAGTAGCAGCAGCATCTCCTCTGAATTTACAGAAAAGCAAATGCTCAATCCCATCCAAGTCTTACTGGACCTGAATTTTGGGGGACAGAACCCAGCATTGTGTGTTTTAATGAGCCCTCTGGGTACTTATAATGCATTGAGAAATTTGCTAAGTTCTACTCTATCCTATCCACAATGCTTTTGTAATCCTGGTTTTGTCTGGCTCTGAGCACTGAGGTAGCAATGATATATAATGTTCATTTGTAAGGGCAGTTTGAGAGTTTAGTGATCTAAAGATAATAAAACGTGGAGGGATGTTTCAATAATAAATATAAAGATTATGAATACACAATAGGTACAAAAAGTATTAATTAAAGGAACAGACATCACAACAAGTGCCACTTTTTAACAATCTAACAAATACTACCAATATCACAAAGTATAGAAAATAATATACAATTCTTTTTTTCCCCTACATTTTTGGCTGCATATTCACCACTTTATATTACAAAAAATTGTAAGGCAATTTTTATGGATGGGGTAAAAAGATAATTGCATTTTTTCTACCATGATTTTCTATATTCATTATCTCCATGAATGATTCTTTGGAAATATTTCAACTTAACAATATACTAGAGGTATATTTTGATCTGTACAAATATTTAGGATTATTGTAAAATTTGGGAACACTTTTAACTGAGTTTCTTTCATCCGTGAACTATTTGCAGATATAATAGTTTTTAGTCCTACTACAGATTCATGCCTTAAGCACAGATATTCTGATACATTTTGTCATGCTATTGCAATAGAAAGATAAAAATTTCAAGATGAATATTTAATCATGTAAGCTACATTATTGAATATATCTCTTGTAGTAGTAGTCCATCTGATTTGACTAGGCATCAATGAAGACTGAATCTTCTACTTACATTTTACTTATCTGATGAGCAGAAGAATTTTCCTGGCCTCATATATTTCATTTGGTTTCTCCTGTTCTACCCAGACACTTCTGGTTCTGGACACTGTAAGGTCCATTGAGCATGATATGAACCTCTGGTCTTGAATAGGCATGTCACCAGTTGGAGTGATTGGCACTGGAGCAATAGTGATGTTTCTAAAAGTTGTTCCTTCATCAATATCACAGAATTGCTTGAGAGTGACATAAATAGACTCAACTTCTTTAAAGACTGAAACATTTCTAACTAGAGTTGCCCTTATAGGGAACAAAAAATGATTACTTTAATTCATGGTTACTTTAATTCATGAAGAAAATGATAACAGAAGGAAGTCAAAGTAGAAACAGATATTTGCCTTACTTAATCCTTTGCAATCAAAAGTATTTTTTGGAAAACAATTCCAGAAACATACAATCATGTGAGCCCATGGACAAACCCCTCCTAGGATGTTTTAATAAATTCATGCATCTTTGTGCTACATACCTCTATCCATATGAAATTTATCTCAGTTGAGAAGGCCACATCGGCATTGGAACAATATAAATATTAAATCCTTTATAGTGAGTGTCTGCCTTTCAGGCAAAAATTGAAACCTTAAGAAGGAAGCTTTATGCTCCAGCTCACAGGCTTAAGAAGTTGTTATATTGATGTCAGATCTGCCACCTCATATAAGCAAGACAATGGATATATTCATTCTTGTTCCCATGTATACATTTTAAAAAATCATATGACACAAATAAAACAAAACAAAATATCGCCTCTTCCTCTGAAAGGTTGTATCATGTTTTCCAAGTGTGAACCACTTTTCATCCGGTGATCACTGGTGGGAAGTTTGGGGGAGGAATCAGCCTATTATTTCAGCCTTTATCCCTAGTCCAGGCATGTTTTGTGGTGGAAGCTGAGTGGGGGTGGGGCCAGCCTTGGGGAGGGGCTGTTGGTGGTACTGTACCTCTAAATGGGCTGGGGGGCTGATCAGGGGCCAGTGGCCTAGGGGAGAAGTGATCTGTGGTTGGCTGGCTGGCCCTGCCCCTGATTGGAGTGAGGGGGCTGATCAGGAGTAGAGTGGGCTTGGGGAAGGGGCCGCAGGCCAATGGGGTGATGGGACCCATTGTGGACAGGGCTGGCTGGGGGCAGGGACTACCAGTGGTTGACTAGAGGCCCTGCCCCTGATCAAGTTAGGGGGGTGTCAATTTGCGGTGGGGCTGGGTGGAAGGAGAGGCTGCAGGTTGACTAGCTGGCCCCACTCCTATTGGGGTAGGGAAGGCAATCAGGGTGGGGCTGGCCAGGGGGAGGGGCTACAGGAGGTTGGCCATCTGACCCTGCTCCCTATTGGGTTGAAGAATTCAATTAGGGGCAGGGTCAGCTGGGGGGAGGGGCCATGCTACCCCCTGATTGGGCTGGTTTGCTGGCTGCAGTGGGCATCATAGTGACTAGTCCTTCTGGTCCTTAGGGCATTCTGGTCACTGGCTTTTATATATATAGATGGAGAGAGTATAGTAATAAATGAGGAAGCTATCTTGAAATTCCCCAAGATCCTTAAGAAGGTGGTGTTATCTTACCATAGAACAACATTTTCTTTAAAATACATAAAATGCTCTGTTTTGACCTCCTATACTCCAGTGCTCACAGGGACCCAGAGGAATTGAACCTTAGTCACAGCTTGCCGCAACGGTGTGGGTGGCCACGGACGAGGTATGACATCGATTGGAGACTCCGTTTTATTATGTGTAACATGAGGATCTCAGACTTGCTGACCCTGAAGTTACTGTTTGAGAACTAGCCAGAAAATGACAGGAGGATCAATAAAGTCTGCATTGCTGTAGTTTTCACTCCAACTTCAGTGTGTGTTGCCAGGCACTGGAGCAATGTCTGTGACTCCAAGGACAAAGGACAATGGAGACTCCACTCTGGACAGCTGTCCGACACTCTGCCCCTCGCATCTCTTTGGAGTGACTTCATTTTTGTATCTTTTCTCTGTAATAAACTATAACCTGACAATCATAATTCTGAGTGACCTCTGTGTGTCTTCTTAGGGAATTATAGAAACTGAGGGACCACGGAACTTGCAATTGGTGTCAGATGTGAGGGTCGCTTGCGTGGACTGGGCTGTCTCTAAATTTGCAGTTGAGGAAAACTCCTGCAGGAATTCATAGCTCTGCCCCAGGAGATGAACTTTATTTAGAACATAGCCTGAAGGACTCCATGACTAACCGCACTGTCAGAAACAGTGAGGACTTGATGGGGAATAAGTAAATGGGGACTAGTGGTTCCACAGTGTGAACAAAATAGTAGATCAGCTCCAAACTGGATAGAGAGAACTAAGGGAAGAGGCTGCAATGAAGGGCCCTTTGTGATTCAGAACCCACGCCTCACAGGGGCCATGGACAGCATCTATGCACAGGTGTTAGGTTGTACCTACCCAGGGGGTGTCATTGAAAGATGCGGGGCACACCTTAGAAAGCATCCTCAGGCCATGCACAGACCCTCATCCACCAGGCAGCAGTCACCAAGGCACAATGAGCTTAAACACAGCCTGTGATCAAGCACTGAGTGAGCTGCCAACTGCTCTGGCCCAGGGATGACTCATAGGGGCCCAAGCATGACAGTGAGTTCACACCACCCCTGAGAGTCTGGAAGAGTCTGTTCATGCCAGGTTTACCTTGTTAGCAGGGACCAGTAAAGGAAGCCAAGCTACTTGTCTCTGGCTTCATGTTGGACAAAAATATTAACCTCTAAACTGTAGTAACAGTCTTGAAACCATGCACGCATTAATAGTAAAGGGTAAAAATTTGACTTATTAAACAACCTTTAGCCAAACAACCTTTATGTCAATTCAGGAATGACACCTAAGTATCCAAGATAAAAAAAAAATCTGGATATGGCTATTTACCATTAGAGGCTATGGAGAAAACAGACTTTGTAGAATTAGTAGAGCCAGTTCTAAGCATATAAACAAATGACCAAGCAAACAATAATAGCCACCCCTGGTGGGTTGAGGAATAAAATTAATAAGAGGCGCCATGAAATTATATTATCAAAAGTTACTGTTAACAACAAAATTACGATACATGAAAGAACCAGAAAGGTGTGACCAAAATGCATTTTACAAAATCAAGCAATAAAACTGACTCGGGAGGGGCCATGTTGTCAAAATTCGTAAAGGCTTCAAAACAGCCATTATAAATATGTTCAGAAAGACATCTAAAAGTTACCATGCCTAAGAAATAAATTATTATGACAACATTTATTCAATATAGAGATAGAAATCATCCTACATAATAAAAGGCTAATATGCAAATCGACCAAACAACAGAACAACTGTTGGCTATGATGCACCCTGACCACAAGGGGGCAGATGCTCAATGCAGGAGCTGCCTTCTGGCGGTCAGTGCACTTCCTCAGGGTGAGCACCTCTCAGCCTGGCTCACAGCGGGCGAGGGCAGTGGCGATGGCAGAAGCCGCTCTCACCTCTGCAGCGGCACTCAGGATATCTGACTGACAGCTCAGCCAGCAGACAGACATTCCCTGAGGGCTTCCTGACTGGGAGAGGGTGCAGGTCGGGCTCTGGGATCCCCTCACCCCTGAGTGCATGAATTTCGTGCACCGGGCCTCTAGTACAAAATAAGCAAATAGACATTCTGTAATTTAAAAGTTCCATAACCACCATGAAAAAAAAAATAACAGAAGGGATAAATAGATTATGTGAACCGGCAGAAGAAAGAATCATCGAACCTGAATGTAAAGCAATAACGATTATGCAATCTGAAGAGTAGAGAGAAAAAAATGAGAAGAAAAAAAAAAGTGAACAGAGGCTCAGGGAAATGGATGATGTCATTGAGTGTACTAACATAGGTATAATGGGAATTTCTTTTTCGTGATTGATGAGATTTCATTATCTGCATACACCACAATTTATTCATTTATCTCTTGAAGGACATCTTGGTACTTCCGCATTTTAACAATTATGAGTAGAGCTCCTATAAGCATCTGAGTGCAGGTTTTTGTGTGGACATAAAGCTTACTTGTTGTTACAATTAACATTCAGCATTATTTTATATTACTTTCTGGGTGAGCATAGAATGCTCCGTTTCTCTAGTCAGACTCAGGCAGCAGTATGAACCGGGTCCCTGAGTTGGGGTAGCTGTTTCTATTTTTTTTTTTATTGATTTTTTTACAGAGAGGAAAGGAGAGGGATAGAAAGTTAGAAACATCAATGAGAGAGAGACATCGATCAGCCGCCTCCTGCACACCCCCTACTGGGGATGTGCCCACAATCAAGGTACATGCCCTTGACCAGAATCGAACCTGGGACCTTTCGGTCCACAGGCCGACACTCTATTCACTGAGCCAAACCGGTCTCGGCCTGTTTCTATTTTTAATGCATGACCTACATTTTCCCAAGGGATTCAAATGAGTGCCATGTGCTAAGAATTTTGAACTGTTGTTTACAAAAGAAAACGAGCAGCTCAGATGTAGGATTCCGTATGTACCACGTGGTGCAGGTGTCCCAGACACTTATGCGACCTCTAAACTCCTTGACCAGGTTCCCTTCCCCTGACTTTGCCCACAGGTCAGTTCGTGTTTACACAAATGAGAAAACAAATCAGTAGTTAACAGGAACACCGCCGCGCTGACACATTGAATTTCTCTCTAAAGCGGATGATTTCCACAAGAGCAGGTTGCCCCAGTGGGGACCGTGCCAGGCAGGGAAGCGTGCAGACTGTCCCCCTCCTGCCAGGATGACAAAAATAGATCCATCTTTGTCAACACAAGCCAACAGAAGTGTGGTGGCTTGTGCTGCCCATGGGTGGGGATGGTATCTGACAGGGCTGTGGGTGACCGGATGCAGGTAGACACGCATCACAGGGCTCCTGGCTGCATGCCAGCCATGCGTGTTAGTTTCTTACGGCTGCTGCAACCACAACCTGGGGCTGAAGACATCAGACGTGTGGCTTCTCACAGAACAGAGGCCAGAAGTATGGAGTCAGATGTGCCAGGGCTGGTCCTCTCTGGAGGCTCAGAGGGGGACCCTGCCCCAGGCCTCCCTCCCAGTGCCTCTCTCCTGGTGGGCTCCGCAGTCCCTGTCATTTTCTGGCTGAGCAGCACAGCTCCAGTATCTGCCTCTACCTTGATGCTAAGAATGTCTTTCCTTCGTCTGTGTTCAGATGTTTCTTTTCTTTTTCTTTTAATATATTTTATTGATTTTTTTACAGAGAGGAAGGGAGAGGGATAGAAAATCAGAAACATCGATGAGAGAGAGACATCGATCAGTCGCCTCCTGCATGCTCCCCACTGGAGATGTGCCCGCAAGCAAGGTACATGCCCCCAACCAGAACTAAACCTGGGACCTTTCAGTCCGCAGGCCGACACTCTATCCACTGAGCCAAACTGGTCTTGGCAGATGTTTCTCTTCTTATAAGGACACCAGCCATTGGATGAAGGCATACTCTAATCCTATATGACCACCTCTATAAAGACCCTATTTCTTTTCTTTTCTTGTTAATCCTCCTGTAAAGCAATAACGATTTTGGTCTGCAGGCCAGGACTCTCTACACCGAGCCAACAGGCTAGGGTAAGACCCTATTTCCAAATAAAATCACATTTACAGGGACCTGAGTTAGGGCTCCAAGATAGTGCAGAGGTAGACAATTTCATCCACATCGATATGTCTATTTGAGGATGCTGGGGAAGGCAGTGACCCCATTCTGTATCTAGGTTTGGGGGAAACAGGAAGAGGGAACAGTTTGGATGGAGTGAGAGGGAACTCGGGGAAGATGATGGGAGTCTGTACGAGGCCTGGTTCAAGTTTGGGCTTGTCCGTCCATAGATGTGTGTTCATTTTCACCCTGACTCAGACAGTGTGCTCATCTGGACCTGGGCCACGGCACTTGGTCCCCACTCCTGAGAGGGACAGGAGAAGAGAGGTGAGTTCTATGAAATATGGGTGAGCTCATATTGAGTTCATAATATGGAGTCTTATGCAATCAGGGAGAAACTGATTGCATAAGACTCCAAACTTATGCTCTCATGCTCTGGTGGAGTCCCTCGGCCTGGCCTGTGTCCTCTCGCAATCCCTGACCCCTCAGAGGGTGTCCGATAGTCAGTTTCAACCTGATCCCTGCAGGCCTGATCCAGACAGGAGGGAGTCCCATCCTGTGCACTGAGCATCTGTCTCTAGTGGTCAATGCGCATCTTAGTGACTGGTCGGCCAGTTGTTAGATAGCTTAGGCTTTTATATATATATATATATAGAGAGAGAGAGATAATTATTCCAATAAATCCTTATCAAATTGACTGCCTCAACTCTCCCCCATGTGCATTTTCTTTCCTGCAGCAAATGCAATCTGGCTTCTCAGCATTCTGACAGCCAGCGGTTCCCAGGGAGGCAGGAGGTATTGTAAACAGGAAAGATTCTTTCAAGGCCTCAGGGCAAGCTCAGAGCTCCCAGGTGGGCTTGGTTCACCTTCCTGGGGGGAGGCTCTGTGCACGCGAAATCCTCTTGCAGGATTCCATGCGCAGTCCTGTCAGCTGTGCAGGTTAGGGAGTGCTCACCTCTACTTCCTTGTGCACGCTGTTGGCAAGGTCGGGTCTCTGGCTGCTAAAATACAGTGATACCTCGAGATACGAGTGCCCTAACATATGAGATTTTTGAGATACGAGCCGTCGAGCGAGTGATTTTTGCTTTGAAATACAAGCAACATTTGAGATGCGAGTCATCTTGCTAATCGGCCGGCTGCACATGACCCACCAGTTTACCTCAACTCGAGTGTCTCATAGTATCCCATGCCTCAAGGTTACGGAACGAATTAAACTCATATCTTGAGGTACCACTATACAGCATTGCAATTCTTTTTTCTAAAATTTTCCAGTTTTACTGGAGACAAAGAGTGTGAGTTTTTAATCAATACCTCCCAAGAATCTGCTGACCACCAGCACCTGGGAAATACACTTTTCTAGTCTGGAACATGAATGCTTCTGTGATTACTCCATCCGGGTACCTTTGCAACACCTTACCAAGCTGTAAAAGTTTGCTTGGATTTTACATCCCTCAGAAAACCTGCCCAGGTTACCTTTCCTCCTAGCCTGAGTGAAATAATTTTGTTTTTACAGAGAACTCTGAGTTTACCTAAAGCAAATGAGCAAAGTTAGAGCATGAACTTTATATTTAAATCTCTAATTCTTCACATTGAATATAAATAAGAAGAGGATTATTCTTCATACGAACACATAAAGAGTCGCTGCCCTCAAACTGTTGGGTGACATGCTTTCAGTAAGGAGGATGCAGGCTTATCTTGCTAGTATTTCTGTCTCTTCCTCTGAACACTTGGTCAAATCTTAGTTCCTTCGTGCCTTCAAGATTAGGCATGGCCAGATAGCTTGTCTAGCTCAAAGAAATATCCGGGTCTCCTCTGAATAGAAGTATATAAGATCTGGGATATAATTCTCCATCCTGACACTTTCTGTGCTATGGAACCAGATAATTTAAATGGTGAGACTCTGAATTCTAAGTCAGAAATGTAGTAGGATTATATTCCTGCCAGCCCACAACAGAACAAGAAGCTGTTTTGTTGCCTTAAGCCCCTTAAATTCTCTGGTTATTTTTTTATGACAGCATAGCTAATGCCTTTCTGACTGATACACCATATTTTCCGGCATATAAGACGACTTTTTAACCCAGGAAAATCTTCTCAAAAGTCGGGGGTCATCTTAAATGCCAGGTGTCGTCTTATAGGGCAAGTATATCCCAAACTCTATATTTTAACTAGAAAGGTTGGGGTTCATCTTATACACCCAGTCGTCTTATATGCCGGAAAATACGGGGAATAAGTATTGTTTATAAAATTAGCATTTCAATGCAACTTTCTTGGTTTACATTGATAATTAATTGTTCTTATTTATGATGGATGCTGGGAGGGATTTGGGATAATTTTGCTTCTTGGGCACTTACCAAGGTACAGTTTCCTCCCACACCTGTGGATAAAAAACAGGTGGGAAGATGTCTTGAATTGTGCATACCATAACAATACAAAGACCCACTCTATTCCCCTAAACATTTTATAACAAGAGAAGGGCTATCTCTGTACCTTACCCTGTCACTTCAGAAGTTTTGCTTGCTCCATGGTGTGTGTGACTTCTGTTCGAGACTATCAAAGCTCATTTGTCAGTGCTCTAGGTGAGAGAGGAGCAACTGTAATGGAATTTCACCATTGTTGGTCATCTCAGGCACACAGTGGGGTTTCAAGAAGGGTAACCTCAACAGTTAGAAGTGACCAGGTGTTGTACATTGTGTTTTCCTGTAGATAATGAACTTCCCCCCCAAAACACTTATGTTTGGGGAATACAAATCCTGCTTAATTCATTAAAATTATTTCAGAAGAAAAATCTCACCTATCAGGGCTGAAGAACAAGCGAAAGCTAATATCTTGTTATTGTTTAATATGATCTCGAGCAAAAATACAACTCATTGTGGAAAGTGCCGAAGCCTTCTAGAGTCCAGAATGTTCACCCAGTGACCCGTTAAAAACAGTGTAATATGTATTTGAGACCCTCACCTCTCTTCCAAAAAAACAATGGACCTTTCTGGATTTTTGCTCTTCCCGAGAGAAAGGACCAAGGCAGGGGTACTCCTGGGCCATATTCAAATTACTGAATATTTGAATAAAATAACATATAATCTGCTACACATAGACATTCAACGGTAAAACCACCACACAGACTCAGAATCCCTAATTCCAAGCAGAGTGATGATTTCTCTGCAGGTAAGTGACAAGCGACCCATCTGACATTGGCAGGCTTAGAAAAGAAACCAAACACTCAACCAACCAGTCTGCAGTGTGACAACACTGCTTTGCCTTTTCTGCATCGAAATTTCTCCTGGAGTTCCCATGCCCTCTGAAGACACTGAATTTGAACAAAAAGATTATAATGATTTTTGAACAGATAATCGGATGCCCGACATTATGCAGACCCTGAAGTCCACGTGGAGCTAGTGGCTAGAGCTTTCCTCTTCCTTTTTCCCCAGATTCACCCCTGAGAAGAATTTTCTTTAAAATGTCCCCGACTCCCATAGAAATGCATGCAGACCAGTTTACTCAAGCTCAGCATTATACTCAATCTCCCTTCCTGTCACTGAAATGTGTTCCCTCGGTGGAAATGGAATAACTTTCAGGGTTCCTCAGCCTTTCTGCTCTGCTCCCCCATACCAACGGTGCACCATTTACATAAGCCCGCTATTGACTTAGAACTTAGCCTTCTTTATCCAGTTTGAACAGGAAAAAAGCCTTCGGAGGAAACTGAGGGATATTTTCCCAGCCTTCGAATCATTATTCTTTTTCTCAGTGGGAGACGTGCCAGATTTTAGCTCTGGGTCTGGCCCTTCATATCTAAAGGAGTTTTCAGTTCGGGTCCCTCTGTGGTCTCTTTCACGGATTTATCCCAGCTTCCTAGATGTAACTTTAAAAAAAATAATAAAGAGAAGAAAAGGGAACTAATATTATATATTCCACTCATTCTTCCTTTTTCAGGCTCTTAAATATGCACAATTTACAATCAGGTCTTTTTCTAGTCACTTGGCCAGGGTTTAAAATACCTCTAAAAGGAATTACTTTTCAAAGTTCCCATTATACACCAGCCATTCTACTCACCTGGACTGTTATTCCTGAAGCTGTTTGTTGAAGATACTTTCTTTTCTTTTCTTTTTTAATGTACAAAGTTTAACCCATCAGTGTAGATATAACCTTGCCAGGGTCAAAGAGGAAAGGAAAGTTTCAAGTGGGAACAGACAGTCAGCCTTAGGTAAGACTATGGAGTTGATGAAGGTTTCTTAGTTCTTGAGCTCAAACCCCTGACCCATTGCTTCCTGGAGGTTGGTGGGGGGGGTGTCCTCCTTCCCATTCATTTACCCATCACTGCTTTGTCCATGGAGTATGGGGAAGCGATATGCCACTGGTACAATCTCTGAACTCTGACAACCTGAGGACCAATTTCTAGCTCAGCCACTTCCCTGATCTTCAGTTATGAAGTCATTCCAGCACTCAGTTTGTATTTCTATACCAAGGGGTACATATCAATACTTATATTCTGTGGTTATTGCCTCTATGAAGTAAGGCAAGGAAGGTATATTGTGTAACATACTGATCGTCACATAATTAATTCATATTGTTAATTGTTATTAATATAATGTTGATTAGGACACTGCTATGTTGTAAACTTTCTATGCCCCTGATTCTACTATATTCACCAGTTTATTTTGTTCATCAGATTTTTTATTCACTTGATTTTTAGATCCACTTGTTGATAGATATGTATTTGTTTAAAGATAAAAAGATAATTTTTATCTTTACCTTTTTCTTCTTCTTCCTCTTCTTAAAGAATACCTTTTAGCATTTCATATAATACTGGTTTGGTGGTGATGAACTCCTTTAGCTTTTCTTATCTGTGAAGCTCTTTATCTGCCCTTCAATTCTCAATGATAGTTTTTCTGGGTAGAGTAATCTTGGTTGTAGGTTCTTACTATTCATCACTTTGAATATTTCCTGCCACTCCCTTCTGGCCTGCATAGTTTCTGTTGAGAAATCAACTGACAGTCGTATGGGTACTCCCTTGTAAGTAACTGTTTTTCTCTTGCTGCTTTTAATATTCTCTCTTT
The DNA here is from genome assembly GCA_011751065.1 of Lasiurus cinereus. Lineage (NCBI taxonomy): Eukaryota > Metazoa > Chordata > Mammalia > Chiroptera > Vespertilionidae > Lasiurus > Lasiurus cinereus. The sequence continues at coordinate 2,264,863 of JAAGEH010000357.1, forward strand.
GTCTTTTGCTCTTGGAATTTTAATTATAATGTGTCTTGGTGTGGTCCTCTTTGAATTCCTTTTGTTCAGGATTCTGTGCACTTCTTGGACTTCTAAGTTTATTTCCTTTACCAGGAAGTTTTCAGTCATTATTTCTTCAAATAAGTTTTCAGTATTTTGCTCTCTCTTGTCTTCTGACACTCCCATAATTCTGATGTTGGTACGCTTGAAGTTCTCCCAGAGGTTCCTTATGCTATCTTCATATTTTTGAATTCTTTTTTCTTTTTGATTTTCTGGTTGAGTGTTTTCTGCTTCTTTGTATTTCAAATCTTTGACTTGATTCTTGCAATCCTTTACTCTGCTGTTAGATATCTGTATAATATTTTTATTTCAGTCAGTGTATGCTTAATTTTTAATTTGTCCTTTTTTATATCCTCAAGGGTCTTGCTAAATTTATTGGCCTTTTCTAGAAAATTCTTGAAAATCCTTATAACCATAGTTTTGAACTCTATATCCAGTAGTTTGCTTTCCTCCATTTCTTTCATTTGTGATCTGTTTCTTTGTCTCTGCATTTTTGCTGCTTCCCTGAGTTAATAGAGTGGCTTTGTGTGCTAGGTTTCCTATAAGGCCCAGTAGCTCAGCCTCCCCAGTTACCTGAGGTGGACACTCTTGGTGCACCCCTTTGTGTGCTGTGTGCACAGTCTTGTTGAGGTTAAGCCTTGATTATTGTTGGTGTCACTGGGAGAAATTGACCTCCAGCCCAATTGGCTGTGAGGATCAGGTATGTCTACGCTGGGAGAACTTCCGTGCTGGAGACACCCTTATGAGACAAGACTTGCAAATGCTTCTGTGCTCAGCTTGGATGGGGCAGAGTTTCAGGGCAGAGCAGACAGCATTGGTTTCCCATCAGCCCTGCCCTAATAGGGCCCAGTGTCTCAGTGTCCCATGGTAATCACTGCAAGCACCTCTGAGAGAAAACTGCCCTCAAGTTCAGCCCGCTGCCTGACAGTCCAGTTACTCCCCTAATGAGTCTGGGTCCCCAGAGTCTCACCCTAAACTGGAGTTCAATGCAGTCAGGATCTTTTGTCTTTCTACCTCTTGTGAAAGCCAGCCACATACTCAGTTGCTTGCCCTCTCCCCGAAAGCGCCTCAGTACATCTGCCTTCTGCAGTTCCTCTGAGTCTCAGTGTGCTTTTCTCTTTCCTGACAGTTTAGTTTCACCCTACAAGAGTCTGGGTCCCCAGAGTCTCTCCTGCAGTTGGGAGCTTTTGTCTCCCTCCTGACTGAGAAAGCCAGCCGCACACTCTGTTGCCAGTCCTCTCTGTGCCGCATCTCAGTACCTCTGCCTCCTGCAGCTCCTCTGAGTATCAGTGAGCTTTTCTTTTTCCTTCTAGTTGTAGAATTCCCACTCAGCCAGCCTTCCTGTGGTTCTGGATGATGTCCATTTTGTCTTTTAGTTGTAGCTTTGAAATTGTTGTGTGAGGCAGCAGTTTAGGTGTTTACCTATTCCACCATCTTGGTTTTGCCTGAAACTGTGTGCTTTTGAGATTCTCTCTTACATCTTAGTGTGACATTCTTTGTCTTTGCCATGCTCTTTTTTGTGGGTTATGATGGATTACTGCACTGGAAAATTAATGAGGAGCTTATTCCATTGGACTTTGTAGTTTGTTTTTTTAGTTTTTTAATTGATTTTAGAGAGAGAGGAAGGGAGGGAGATGGATAGAGATAGAAACATCAATGAGAGAGAGAAACATCTAGCTACTGCCTTCTGCATACCTCCTACTGGGGATCAAGCATGCAACCCAGGCATGTGCCCTGCTTAGAAATGGATTGGTGACCTCTTGGTTTGTGGGTTGATGCTCAACCACTGAACCACATTGGCTGGACCATACTTGGTAGTTTTTGTTAGGTCGAGGCAGGGGTAAGTCCAGAGCGGAAGTCCAGATAGTGACAGAGAGAACTGGTGCCTTCCTAGACACCTCCCAGCCCCCCAAACTGCCCTGAAGTGGAAATTCCACACTGCTCAATGCCCTCCGCCCTTCCCCCACTAAAGAGCTCTATAAAAGAAGTATGATGCCCCCTATTGGCGCAAACTTCCCTGGCTCACCCTCAGACCAGCAAGACTAAAACCTCCCCCTTTTAATTGTCTGGACTCTGTGTTTTGTCTCCTGCGTCACAAATCTCTCAGTTTTGATAGGAATTTTGCATCCTCTCACAAATGCATACAGTACTTCCAAAATCAAAAAGATTTTGGAGAGCATGCCACACATACCGTTTCTGGACAGGAGATGCTGGCAGAGCTCCGTGGAAGCCTCAATCAGAAAGGAGACCAGTGTATTCAAGCTTCAGAGTGGTAAACTGAGGCTTGAGGACATCCAGGAAGCTGCTCATTGGTGACCACGCTTACCCATCAGCCATAGACTGAACACCTGCTCTCAAAGTAACTCATGTAGTTTTCAGCTCTCTCTCTCTCTCTTTTTAAACAATTGAATTATTATTTTCTGATGGTTTGCACGTGAGGCAGTTTTCTTGCTTAAAAGCAATGCAAGCAGAGTTTTATTTTTTTATTTTTTTAAATATATTTTTATTGGTTTGGTTTTTTTTACAGAGAGGAAGGGACAGGGATAGTGAGCTAGAAACACAGATGAAAGAAAAATATCAATCAGCTGCTTCCTGCATGCCTCCTACTAGGGATGTGCCTGCAAGGTACATTCCCTTGACTGGAATCGAACCTGGGACTTTTCAGTCCGCAGGCCAACGCTCTAACCACTGAGCAAAACCGGTTAAGGCACAAGCAGGGCTTTAGATGGTGACATCACTGCAGAACCCAGATACAGGTCCTCCTGTAAGCAGAAAGCCTGTGGCAGGCTGCGGCTTAATGAGGCAATCTCAAAGCAGCTTAAGCCATTGTTTTCCGCACCCTTTGTTTGCACATTCAGCAGAAATCTGCATGAAATCTGCCAGAAAATGACAAGAGTCTAGCAAATTACTCATCACTGAAGGGACGGGGTGAAACCAGACTGTCACCGCCTCCCTCCCTGGCAGCCTGAGATGGCTGGTGAGACAGGCGCCGCCCGCAGAGAGTGTTTACAAGGTTGGGATACCAGCAGCTCAGCCTAGACACTCTCCCCAGCAATCTCACCCTGGAGACCCGGGGTCCCCGATCCCAACCCCGTTATTGAAGCATCTCTCCGGGCCCGAAAATGGCCTCTAGAAGTCCCTTTGGGAAAATGGTCCTTGAAAACAGGGTTCTCCGGGAGAGTAAAGATTATCATTGTGTTTCCAAAAATAAGAAATAAAAAATAAAAACAACCCAACTTCTATTTTTATGACACAGAGAGCAGGTTGCCATCCAAAGGGAAGAGGAAAAGAAGGAGGAATATTCTGAAAGAAGTAAGCAAGAGGGGTTCTAAGGATGACAATAGAGGTCCCAAGACTTGTACTATCTTCATCATATGGAGATTTTGTCCTTCAATACCAATGTGATGAGAGTAGGAGCAATTATCACGTGAGGGGACCTCACCATGCCTATTCCTTCCCTCTGGCATAGAGTGCGAGTTTTACCTGGACCTACTCCCACACCCCTCCCCCCAGGAGGGATTGCCATACCCACCTGCTTGCTGTGGCAGACTTCAAGGCACCAAGGCCACATCCTGAACTCAATCGCTACCACCAGCCTCTGTGAGCTGCTTCCTGTGTGTCTGCTGCAATGTGGCCGCATAGAAAGAATTTCTCAGAGACTCCATTTCATTGTCCATAAAATGGGGGTATCAGTAAGCATCTCCCACATGTGGGGCTGTGGTGTAGATTAAGTGTGATAATCCAGGGCCATGCCAAGCACGGTGCCTGGTACATGGCACTGAAGGATAAATAGTGACCTCTTTCTTTAAAAGATAATTTAAAAGGAGTTTAAAAATCCAAAACATGCTGAGACCGGTGTGGCTCAGTGGATAGAGCGTCGGCCTATGGACTGAAAGGTCCCAGGTTCGATTATAGTCAAGGGCATGTACCTTGCTTGCGGACACAACTCCAGTAGGGGGCGTGCAGGAGGTGGCTGATTGATGTCTCTCTCTCATGGATGTTTCTAACTCTCTATCACTCTCCCTTCCTCTCTGTAAAAATCAATAAAATATATTTTTTTAAAAAAAATCCAAAACAGGTTCCTCAAGGTAGAGAGGGAGAGGGAAGAGAATTCAGGCCTCTTAGGAGAAACAGTATTTATCTTCCTTTTTCCCTTTCCTTTCTCTCCTATCTCCATAATGATCTGATCTACACATTTTTCCTCGGCTCTCCCTTCATTTGACTAGAACCAGACAAGCAAGTGTGGAAAGCACTAAATAAATGAGAAGCAATAACTGTGGCCTTGAGGCCACATTTACTTTACAAATAAAATGAATCTTTCGGAACATTCTGTCCGATAACATGACACAGCTGGAACCCTAGCGCTGAATTTATAAGACCTCAAATACACAGATAGACGGATTTTAATAAAAAGTTTGAACCCCTTGATTTATCACCAAGTTCGCAAAACAAGTGGCCATGTACACACTTACATGTACGCCAAGCTCTACTCACAGGCATACATCAATATGTGTTCATATACAGATATCATACACTGTATTCATAAACATGTAAGGATTTTTGAACAAAAAGATTGTTACATTAGATTTTAAGAATTGGATTGGGTTACATTGGTTAATGACATTCTATAAACTTCAGGTGTACGATTTATAATACGGCATCCGCATACTCCATTGTGTGCTCACCATGAGATGTCTGTCACCATCTATTTGACCTTCTTTGCCCTCCCCCACTTCCTTCTCCTCTAGTGACCACCATTCTGTTGTCTACATCTATATGTTTTTTTAATATATTTTATTGATTTTTTACAGAGAGGAAGGGAGAAGGATAGAGAGTCAGAAACATCGATGACAGAGACATCGATCAGCTGCCTCCCGCACACCCGCCACTGAGGATGTGCCCATAACCAAGATACGTGCCCTCAACCGGAATCAAACCCGGGACCCTTCAGTCTGCAAGCTGAGGCTCTATCCACTGAGCCAAAGCGGTTTCGGCTGTAAGTTTGTTTTTTGTTTGGTTGTTTGGTTGGTTTGTTCATTGATTGTGTTTTGCTTTATATCCCACACTGAGTGAAATCACATGGTTCCTTTCCTTTTCCACCTGACTTAGTTCACTTAGCATAATACCCTCAAGAGCCATCCATGTTATCAAAACGGTACTACAGAAATAGTTACCATTGATTCACTCTCTTATTCATTTAATCTTATTCCCTTAATGACTCATGCACCCGATCATCTGCCACGTGTCAGACACTGTGCTAGGCAAGAGGGCATGCCAAAATGCATCCTGTGGTCCCCTGTCACAGGATATAACTGACTCCTGGGGAGATAGACAGATATGGAGAGAATCACGATGCAGCAAAGGGCAGAACTCCAGGACAAAAATGAGAGTGGGAGACACCCATAGCTTGCCACGTTCAATTTTGCAAGGTAATGAATGATATTGCAGGGACACCTTTTAGCCAGTTTTAACTTTTGCTCATATACATGCATTTGAGAACAGAAACAAAGCATTGACTCCAGATAATACAAGAAGGATCGCCTCTCTGACTTAACATATCTGTGTATTACCCACGATTTATTATACCTGGACACCCACGTGGCGATACACTCGCTGACCTGTAGATGGCAGACTTCGCTCATTCTTCCGATGAATTTCTCCCACACCCTTTGGCTGAGACATTCAACTTTGGGCCATGCCAGTCTGACCCTCTCTCCACCTAGTGAATGAAGCTCCATCAATGCAGAGCTACACATTTCGTCACCTGGACCATCTTAAAACTCTGTGACACAACACATTCTGTATGTCCAGGGTTTTTAATGCTCCTTAGCATTTTGTGAGCACGGCTCATAAATGAATGTGTAAGCAGGGCATGGACTTGAAAGATTTTTGATCTTTAGAAGTAAATAAAGAATTATTTAAGTAAAAAGTCAATACTCTAGAAAAAATCAGGTAAATTAAAAATACGGGCCACTAATCCCGAATGATAAACATGACTGCTAAACAGAGACACTCTTTGGAATATCCCATTCCTGTCCCTTCTCTGAGGTCATGACAATCTGTTAGCATCTTGACCCCAGGGCCGAGTTTGTTTCAATGAAGCAAGTGTTTATTGACTGATTTTTTTTTTTTATGTGCAAGATACTGCATTTGGTGGTAAGGGAAATATATCATTGAATAAGCATAAAACTTGGCCTTTGAAACTTACAATTTGGGGGAGAATAATAATAAAAATACAGCTAAAATGTTGCAAGATACTATAGGAGTGGAGGGTTGAGATTATTACACCTAATAATGGTGGAGGGAATATTTGTGAAAACATAGAGCTGGGATTAACTATGGGCTTGTACCCAGAAACCTCACAGTTCTGAGGAGAAAGTACACCAAACATGTGGATCAGTTTGGACTAAGTCGTATTTGGCAAGCTTCTTAGAGGCAAAAACTATGTGCCTTTTTCCTCTTCCCCCACCCCACCCCATTTTGTGTAAAACATAATGAAGTTCCTATGATATTCAGTAGAAGTGAATTTTAGATTTTATGCACAACAAATCCTTAGAGTCTCAAAGTAAGTGCACCTATATTTTCTGAGCAATTTACTCTATATTTTTAAATAATTGTCTGTTTATGCCATATTAAAATACATTTATACATTTTAATAGCATGATGTCTACATTTATTAAATCTACTAAGATCAGACTAAAATTACTGACACAAGAAGCCAGTCATAAACACAATGGCATTTATCTTCTTTGTTAAAAATTATAAGCAATCAATGAAAATGGTTCTCATTTTAAAACTAGAAAAAACAACTCATATATTTTTTCTCCAGTTAGATCTCAGCTTTAAAATTTGCATCTAAAATATCTGGGTTTAAGTCCTGGCTGGTTTTGCTCAATGGATAGAGTGTTGGCCTGCAGACTGAATGGTCCTGGGTTCCATTCTGGTCAAGGGCACATGTCTGGGTGCAGGCTGGATCTCCGGTATGGGGGGGGGCAGGTAGGCAGGAGGCAGCTGATCCATGCTTCTCTCTCCTCAGTGATGTTTCTCTCTCTCTCTCCCTCTCCCTTCCTCTCTGAAGTTGAAGATATATGTTCTGGGTTTAAGTTGAATCTAAAATTAGTTATTTAGTGGGCCGTCATTTCTCTTTCTGAGACTTTATTTTGTTTTCTGTAAAATGATGTCATAATATCTACTCTCATTTGTGAGGCTTGAGAGGAGTCATGTGTTGATCTAGCACACGCCAGATGCTTAGGAAGTGTGACTATCTCCCCAACTTTTCAGGTTGAGTAGATTTATTTTCTCTTATTCATTGAGAATCACTGATAAGGTTGTAAACATCACTATGATCCAGAATTTCCAAGCCCTGGCACTACTGACATTGGGTTTGTATGACTGTTATGGACTTGTATGATGTTGTAGGATACTTATCAGCATCTATGTTCTCTGTCCAAGAGATTCCAGTGGCAACTCTCCAAGTTGTGGCAGACAAAAATGTCTTCTGATGTTGCCAAATTTCTCCTGGAGCAACATAATCAGCCCTGATTCAGAATTATTGCACTAGCTCCTTAAGGAATGCCTGCTCCTTGATATATTGGGATAGGCCAATGGGAAAAATCTCTCTCTCTTCTGCACTCATGCTGGATACCATGTTGCAACTCTTGTTGAAAGCCTTGAGCCCTGCCTTCCCCGCTATCTTCAGCTTCAGCAGACACTTCCACCCTTGCTCCAACCTGTCCACCTGAGGGCCAGAGCAGGGTTGTGTTTGTTCTTCGGTTCTAATCTCCCATTGGTCAAGCATTGCCCCCTAAAATATTAATGCCCTCATAATCCCAAGTTTTCCCTTGTGTCAACATGGCTTATCTGATGGTCACAGGTGACTCCTGTGGTAGCATGCAATTTTAGTGTAAAAGAGGGAAGTACCACCAGATTATACCATCTGATCATGATGGCGATGGCAGGGATAAAATTCTGGATGGAGAGGGTATATCTAGTTTGTCCAGAGTCCTCAGGTGATGACGTCATGGACCACTGTGTAAGAGCCATTCATTATTATCAATGCTTTATTAGCAGGGCATTCTTATTAGTAATACTAGCTTCTGGTTTAGAAGGGGCATGTGTGGGTGTGATGAAGGGAATATAGAATCTACAAGTTGCAGGGTATAATTAAAGAAGAAATCAAATGAAGATAGGGATCCATGGGTAAGCAGGAGCTCATGAACAACTATTATCCAGATAAATCCAGTATTATAGACAAGAGATGAACAGATCATAACTCCTTTGTTCCTATACTGGCTTCATGTTCTCCCAATGAGTCCCCTTCCAGATCAACATGGTAACTACCCAGATTGCTTGTGATAACATTAAAGAGAAAGGCTAAGTCAGTTTGCTACCATTATCTTCACCTTTGTCATGAAAAACTGTCACATCGTATATAATGGCTATAGGATCTGGACGTACTGCTGGTCCCTGCTTTTAGGTCCAGAGGAAAACCAACATGTGACCCCACATATGATCATTCTGAATGATGGGAAAGTTTTAAGCAGTTTCACGCTGTTGCTAGAGTTACTGAGTGATTCTGCTTAGTAGAAAAAGAAGTGTAGATGTTGAAATACACATTACTCAATCATGATATATCTATTATTTCAGCTCTTTCCCTAAATCCCAGAAGTATGCTCACATATGTCAGCACTTAACATTCTCTTTATACTTTCTGTTTAAACCTGTGGTTGAACATTGTCTCACATGAATTCATATTGAAAACTCCATTGTGATTGTTTACATGTATATGTATGTATTTGCATGTGTTTGTATATGTGTGTATGTGTATTAAAGGGAATATAGAATTTACACTGTAGAGAGTGAATTTAAAGAAGGATCCTCTTAAATTTATTTTCCTCAGTAGTTGAATATGAGACAGAGATTTGAATGCAAGGAGGTATGCAAGTTAATAATGCAGATTTTGCAGTCAAAGAAAACATGATCATTTCAAGAGAAACATCAAAGGCGCTTTAGTCAAAGTAATGTTCAACGCTAGCTACACATTTTTCCCAACTTTCAGGTAATTTGTGGGTACTGTCCCAATAGAACTTTTCTTGTTTTGAGGCAAACCATTTAGAGACCCAATTTTCCACTTCTTCGTCCATTTTGAAGCGCAGCTCAGAAAGTGCACGTGCCATCGATCGGAACAAGTGGTGATCTGAAGGAGCAAGGTCTGATGAATACAGCAGGTGGGTTAATACTTCCCAGGCAAGATGTTTTAACATGTCTTTAACTAGTTTTGAAGTGTGTGATGGTGTGTTATCATGAAGTAAAATTACTGTATCTTTCTGCCCACTGTGGTCATTTTAAGCTCAAAGCAAGATTCAAATTGATTATTTGTTGTCAGTAGCCATCAGTATTAATGGTTTCACCGGGTTTTAGAAGCTCATACTGTATGACACCTTCCTGATCCCACCAAACGCAGAGCACTGTCTTCTTTCTGAAGTGATTTGGCCTTGCAGTTGATGTTGATGGTTGACCTGGATCAACCCATGATTTTGTGCATTTGGAATTCTCAAAATAAATCCACTTTTCATTGCCAGACACAATTCTTTGCAAAAAAGACTTTCTTTCGTGCTGTTGAAGCAACATTTTACTGATGAATTTGTGTTTCTCTACTTGTCTTTCATTTAGTTGATGTGACACCCATTTTCTTTCCTTTAAATTCTTTCCCATTGCTTGTAAACGATTGGAAATTGTTTGCTGAGAAACGTTTAATATTTCTGCAAGTTGTTTTGAGTTTGACACTCATGCAATAATGCTTGTAATTGCTGGTCTTCAAACTTTTTTGGTTGACTTGGACGTTCTTTGTCTTTCACATCGAAAGACAAAGACAAAGTGTTTAAACCAACGTTCACAAGTACTAGTATCTTGAGATAAAGCGTGTTCATCACAACCTTTCCGAAGTATATGATAACTTTCAGCAGCTCTTTGCTTCAAAATAAAGTAATGAATCAAATCTTCCCACAAATGTTCCTTATTTGGCACGAAATTTGACCTTCTTAAGGGCAAAAATATGTATAATGTTAATACCTTCAGAAATTTTGACAAATGAAGTTTTGAAGCTTACTGTCAATACAACAAAATAACATACATATCAAATCACATATACTAGTATATCAACATATGTATAACTCTATTAAAAAATCAGCATTATTAACCATTACACCTGGTAGCATATTAGATAATTCCAGAACACTGATAGGAAGCAGGAAAATAATAAAGGATATAAGTAAGCAGTGTTATTCAATGACTTTTGAGAGGGAGGTACCAAAACAGATATGTCTAAATTTTTTTGTTAGGGGGAGATATCTGTGAAAAGGACATAGGAGTAGACTAAGAGAAGCTGGGAGAGCAGTCAGGTCGCAATGGAGATATCAACCCTTGTGAAGGAAAGAGGGCATGAAGAAGGTTAGGCACTTAGATTGCCAAGAAATGTTGGGTGAAGGCCTACAGGGAGCCCTTAAGTCTTAGCAAAGTATTAGAAGAGTATTCCATATGCCTTAGCATCATAGTCTTCCTCAATCATTGGCTGGAAGCAGATTGGAAAAATGGCTTTGGTGCAAATGTGGTGTGAGATTTAAGAACAATGCTCTCAGTCAATTACGTACTTCCCTGCAGTCAGAGGTCGGACAGGTGTGTTACTAGCCTGGGCATCAGAGCTTTCTCTTGTTCCGGTTCTCTGATGACTATGGAGAACAGATCTATGGGGTGAGGATGCTGAGATACCCACCAGTGCCATGGTGGACTCACCTGAAGACTGCTCCTGAGAGCATCAACCAGCTGGCACCTCTGGCTTGCCCCATGCTCAGCCAGAGAAAGCCCCAGGCAGAGAAGCACAGATGCTTGAGCAGGAGGCCATTGGCACACGCGAGATGGAAAGTACCAAGGGGACATGGCAGAGCATCAACAGAGTCTGTGACAGTGAGCTAAGGCAAAGAGAAGCCAATTCCCCTGAATTCTAATTACTTCTTCTTCAGTCTCTACAGTGTTCCCAAAATTTGAAGGTAGTCAAGTAGCATTTTCTTTCTGTTTGTGATTTCCCTCCGAGACTAACATTGCTTTAGGCAAATGTATTCATGGGAAGAATCATTTTTCTCCATGTCTGAGTCTGTAATAAATGTCAACCCTTTTATTTTGGCAACTGCAGCTAATGCTGCAGACCTACCATTATTGAAATTGAAATTACAGATGTTAGAACCCCAGATCAATTTATTTCAAGGGACATCCAAGATCACTATGGACAGGCAATGAAATCTCTCCACCTCTGTGACTCTAAGCCAATTTCTGGAAAATGAAGATGGGGTTTTTTACTTGTTTTTCTTTTTCCCTTCAGCTCTTGGGTGAAATGCATAATGCACATAAAATTGTTAACCTTATTAATTCCTCTCTGATCTGGTATCCTCTCTGAAATACTTAGTAAAATCGTGAACTCAGGAAACAAAATGTAAGGTCTTTGATGTATATTTAGTGGAGCCTTTAAATTTTATAATAAGTAGCCTTACATTTACCTAGGAATCATAAGCAGTTGGAGCAGAAAGTAAGCTTAGGTGATATCATAGTCAATGATTCCTTTTACAGGTGAGAAAAATGAATGCCAGAGAGAAGTGACATAGCTAAAGCTATACACCTGGTTAGCCACAGAGCCGAGACCAGACTTAAGATTGCCTAACGCCCAATCTAATACTTTTAAGTAAAATTTAATAATTACAAGTGTAATAATAATAAAGTAGGAAGAATAAATTATACTGATTATGTTCTAAGTACTGGTATAAAGATTTTTTTTTTGGCGCTTTACTGCCTTTGTATCTATCTTTTTGTTCATCAGATTATAATGTTATTTATTTTCCATAAATGAGTGAGATCATGTGGTATTTTCCTTTCATGGCCTGACTTATTTTACTTAGCATAATGCTTTCCAGGCTCATCCATGCTGCTGCAAATGGTAAGAATTCCTTCTTTTTTACAGCAGTGTAATATTCCATTGTGAAAGGACCAGACAGACTGTCAAATTACAGCAAAAAGGCTGGGGAGTGTTGGGAGGGGGAAGAGATCAACCAAAGGACTTGTATGCATGCATATAAATACACCAATGGACACAAGACACTGGGTGGGGGAGAGATGGGGGCATGCGACAGGGGGTAGGGGACTCTGGGGGAAAGTCAATGGGGAAAAAGGAGATATATGTACTAATATATGTAATAATTTAACTGAAAAAAGACTTTTTGTGTATTGTCTCATATTAGAAAACTTGTTTTATAGTTTCTGTTAAGAAATACACTTTTAATGATTTTAGAGAGGAAGGGAGAGTGAGAGAGAGAGAAACATCAATGGTGAAATAGAATCATTGATGGTTGCCTCCTGCACATTCCACACTGGGGTTCAAGCCTGCAACATGGGCATGTGCCCTGACTGGTTATTGAACTGTGATCTCCTGGTTCACAAGTCAACCCTCAACCACTGAGCCAAGATGGACAGGCTATTGGGAAACTTTTAAGTGATATATGGGTACTTTGTGAGGCAGTGCAGTAATCTGGCTAAGACCAGAGGGCCTTTGCTGGCAGAGTACTTGGGTTCAAATTCTAGCTTCACATTTATATCTGAATGACTTTGAGTGATTTCACAGTGTCTTCTTTTTCTTCTTGCTGGGTAGCAACACTTATCTCAGTACTATTCAGAGGATTGCATAAAATTATACAAGCAGCATCCCTAGATGGGCATGGACTATGCTGAGTACTCAGTAAGTGTGAGCAACTACAACTATCATCTGCACAAAAACTCTCTAAGGAAGGTTTTACCGTCCTATTTTACAGATAAGGAAACAGAAATCTATCATGTTGTCTCAGCAGCAAGTGGAAGAGCTACATTTCAAAGTCAAGAGTGTCTGATCGAATGCTTTACTACTTGGATTCTCTTCCATCACAGATATTCATGAAATGATGATATATATCAATCATACAATTTGAAATGTGTTTCTCAACTCATTTGGCAAAACATGTTCCTCTTCTTGGATGCAATCTCTCTGTTACCTTTGGTCTCATGATTTTCTTTGAAGTGCCCAATGCTATTCTCATCACATACCCGTCTTCAAGAGATGGATCAAAGACGATATCATTCATTTTCAGAAAAAAATTCATCTACAATTCTTCTGATCTCTACCTAATGACATGTGTCCTTGTCAAAAATATTTAAGACATTTTTTTCCCATTACGGAATGGTTATCATTAGTTTCTCCTTTGCATCTTGCTGTATGTAGTATAGCACATATCTCCATAGGTCTCTTACTACCCATGGATTTTTCACCTGCCTTTAAAGAACTCATAATGCTGAGGAAAATGTTGGGACCATATACAATATCTATGATGAGGCAAATATCAGGGGAGTGGGACAAGATATAGACTATATAATGGGACATCATAAAATGGAACTTGTAGTGTGAGTTTGAAAGATTAGAGCTACACATTGTAGAACATGAGAGTTGAACCAAAGTAGATAAATATGCAGAATTATCTGAATCACAACATAGATCCTGGAATGTCCACATAACAGAGTAACATTTTGAATAACAATAATGTGTCATTATGAGTGGGGTTGGGCCTGTCTGGTAGTTCAGAGGAGAAGAATCTGAGGTGTTTATGTTAGCAGTGTCCAATCCATCAGTTGGATAGGTGAACCCAATCGTCCTTCGCCATGAGATTCTTCTCACAGATCTTGTTTCCATGTTTACCAAAGGGCATTAATGAGAGACAACATTTATGATAAATAGTTTCATTGTGCTCACTTTGTATGACAATGACTTCTCATGGTTGCTTGACAACAGTTTCAAGTTGTTCATTGGTTACAGAAGAAGAAAAGACTCAACAAGAATATGAATATCTCTTGCCCACGAGATGATGGTAAACTGACAAATGACATTCCAAGAGCACCCCGGTTTGTGTAGTGAGTCATTCTCTCTGTGCCTCATGATTACTGGGTGCACATAGGGCTATGTGTGGGCCCTTGAAGTGGAGTCAGACCAGCTGGGGCTGTCTTGGAAGACACTTCAACATTACCAGATTCACAGAGATCTTCTGCTAACAGATGCACTTTTGAATGCAAAGTATCATTATTTTACAAGTTGTGCCAGTGTTCCTTTGAGAGAAGCAACTATCCTTTTTAGGTAAATGCCTTCATGATTCCATTGGAATTAACATTGGAGAGCTGAGAGCATGGCATGGCAGAATTAAATTCTGCATATAAAACGAACTAGGATTTAGGACTGAGGTGAAGGGAGGCCTGGCAGAATGGAGGGCTTGCAGATTGAATGACACACATTAATAAGGAAGAAAGCTTAATCCTTCTTTGGCATGAATGGCCAATGCAATTTTGATATTTCAGTGATGCATTCAAAGTTTTGTCAGCCTTCTGTGCAAATACAAGACTCCTCTAGATGGACGGGTAAGTTATTGTTATTGTTGTTGCTGGACTCAGGAGAACAGAGCTACATATCAGGTCTGTTTTGACATGTGCCTGAATAGAAACACCATCTGCAAGGTGATCCACAAGTTGAATTAATTCAGAGGAAGCAGACACTTAGAATCAAGGGTACCTGGAAAAAAATGCAAGTAATTTCCCAAGAATCCCTGAAATGTTTGAGAACAGTATTTTTTCCATTGCTTTTGAGACTTAAAGCACGGAACATTTCAGTTGACATTTGGGTTTCATAGGAAAATAATTTCTCGTTTATCATAAGAATTCTAAAAAGAGAGAGCTCATTTTCTATGGGGGTCATCAGAGAACACGTGGCAGCAGCCGAGTGGAACTTGGAAACATCGGCTGTATTCTTATAAGGAAAATAGATGTTAATAGGGGATTCTAACGAGTGGTTGGATGGATGATGATAGTGGTTAAACTGGGGAGGTAGGGAGATGAATTGTGCAGAAAGAAGGTTCTGAGCATTTATGAAAATAAAGGGCTTCTTAATAGTCCTTGAGCAGAGCTTTGATTGGAGTACAGGGCTTGTGGATGGAGGTCATTTCTGCATCCTCCTGTACTCTGAAGGGAGGGATGCTGGCCATGGACCACATAATGGCTGGAGGTCCTAGGACCATATCATCTTAAGAGAAGTCATTGAACTTTTCAAAAGTGGACAAAAAAGGCCAGGAGACATATGAAAACCTGCTCAAAGTCACTATTCATCTGAGACCTGAAAATCAAAATGACAATGAGCTACCATCTCACACCTGTCAGAATGGCTATAATCAACAAATTGACCAATGATAAGTGCTGGTGAGGATGTGGAGAGAAAGGAACCCTCATGCACTGCTAGTGGGAATGCTGACTGTGCAGCTCCTATGGAAAACAGTATGGAATTTTTTCAAAAAATTAAAAATGGAGCTCCTATTGTCAACTATATGATAAATAGAGGCCCAGTGCAAGTTATTCATGCACTGCAGGGAGGTGTTCCTCAGCCCAGCCTGCACCCTTTCCAATCTGGGATCCCATGGTGGATGTCTGACTGCCAGACAGAGATTGGGCCTAAACTGGCAGTCAGACTTCCTTCTCACAATCGGGGAATGCTGGCTCCCAACCCTCACCTGCCTGCCAACCTGATTACCCCCTAACCACTTCCCTGCCAGCCTGATTAATGCTTAATTGCTCTCCTGCTGGCCCGGTCACCCCCAACTGCCCTCCCCTGCCAGCCTGGTCACCCCCAACTGCCCTCCTCTGCTGTTATGGTCCCCCCTAACTGCCCTCCCCTGCTGGCCTGATCACCCACAACTACCCTCCCCTGCTGGCCATCTTGTGGTGGCCATCTTTGATCACATGGCATCAGCCATCTTGTGCAAGGACATATTATCTCTTTATTATGTAGGATTTGAGAGACTGGACACCCTTGAGATACAGACACAGAAAAGCTAGACTATCCTCTATTCTAACCGTGCCATGGTACTTAAGAAAAAGGTTTGTCTTTGAAGGAGTCAAAGGCAACATGTCTGTATGAATAAGTTGGGACCAGAATGTAAAGGACCTAGATTCCTATACTAAGCCTGGAAATCTAAACCACAAAGAACCACTAAAATGTGAAGGATTGAGATGTAACAGAATACAATTTTAGGAGGAATATTAGTTTGCATAGAGGTGAGAGCTGAAATTTGAGGCAGGCTAGAATTACAAGGAGGTCTGATGTGCTAATCAAAACCAAATAATGCTTTCCATTTCTCCCCACAGTTCAAATTTTACATGATTTTAGGCATTTACATATGTAGTTTTTGGTAAAATATTCAGTTTTCCATCAAGAAAAAGAAATACCTTCCTTATGTCTATATATTTTATCTGAGTATCCTTACAGTCCCTTTACTAATACCACACAGGCTCCATAAGCCTTTAGCTATTGGACTTCAGTTGATTTGAGGAGGAGGCATCTGAAATTCCGCTCAGCTCTCTCTGGCTCCGTGGAAACATGCCTTGCTGGTTATTTGATGAAAGGTGAAGACTAGGCTCTTCCCGGGAGGATTTGCCTCCACAGGTGGAACTCATGAAAATGGGAAATGTTTTATTTTAGAATGGCTGAGTACAAGATCAATATTTATTATGGAGGCAGTTGACATCCCATTAAGAAAATTTTGACTGCAATTTGGAGAGAGGTGTTTAGCAGGTCTGGGAGAGAAATCAGCTTGCCGTTGAATGCAGAAGACAGTTTGCAATGAAATTCAAAATTGGGTGAAATTGGTCCAATCTAAAACCCAGAAAAGAAATTTCAGTCTTTTTAGAAGACCTCAGTCAAGTTTCTGATTCATTATCTGAGGCACATAATGAAAACCAAATTCTCTCTGGGCCTCAAAGTGTCTGCGTTATTAGAAATGTTCGGACTTTAGCAGAACATTTAACTTTAGCAAGCAGGGACAAAACATACATGCAAAGGCAAGAACGCATGTCACTAAAACAGTGCAGTGAAATTTTAATGTCCCCCAGTTTCTTTGGCCTGGCATTCAAAGATCCATGTGTTATCTTCAACACATGTTTGTAACCTTGTGTAACGGGATTTAAAATGGGACCTGCTTTCTGCTTTTGTGTTTCTCTGACGCTCCCGAAAGCCAAGAACAATCCCAATACTGGTGGCAAGAACTGTCGTGATTCCAAATGGTTTTCAGTCCTTTAGTCTTCTCCATCTGTCCTGGAGGGTCCCGAAAGAGTATTGTCTTAAAGATGCTAAGTTCAGACATTTTTCCTCATTCCCATCTTGGAGACAGTGAGCATCATGCATTTCTCTCACTTCAGCAATTAAGGGGACTTCTTGAAAAACTAAAGTATGGTGTCCCAGTGGCCTGATGTGTGTCACACACTTGAGAAATCTGTATTTGACAGATAATGGCTCTAGTCAGAAGAGACACAACAGAGCGTGAGAGATCCCTGGTTGTAGAGGAAGTTAATTATACTTTCACTCATAGTGTGGGGACAAGAAGCACAGATTCTCCAAGAGGGTCACTCAGAGAGATGGCAAGTAGAGCCACCCAGCTTCTACTTTTGGGTTCTTTGTCCCATATAGTCACCGTATTGTCCCATGCTGCAACATGCATAGGTCTTTGATTCCAAGTGGTGAAATATGAAAAAATGCATCCTATAGTCATGGGTCCACAAAATGTGTCCTTGAGGGCTTGCAGGAAGGGAAGGCAAACACACGATATACCCAGAACTTGGGTGTATTCATATGTGTATCTATTCTTGTCAAAATGAATTGCTGACACTTCTGGGTGGAAGAAATTCAACTCAGTCAACCTGTTATCAAGTGGCTATTGGTATCCTCAGGGAATGGTGCTATTTGGGTGCCAAAAGCCAATTCTAGCATGTCAGCAGGGTTGAATCATCTGGGATGGCTGAGGGCATTTCCCCAAAACCTGAATAAGATTATTGCTTGCTGCCAGACAGCTCAAGGCAAATTGCCTCCTGTTGGCCAAACACCTTAACAGCTGTAGGCTATTTCCCAAAGTGACAATGCTTCTGAACCCTACCCCTTTGAAATCCTACCCTTTGAAGTGTATTATCTCCGCCTTGCGTTAGGACAAATTATGTTAATAAATAGCATAGGGTCCTTAGAGAAGGGGTAGTCTTTTAGCTTCATTAGCTGATGATGCTCTGATCCCCAATGCCTTTCAAAATTATCTTTCATCTTTGGACTCCTTCTTGAATCTATGCATCAGCCCCTTTATCCAGATTGCTGAACCCTTTGTAATGCTGGAACAAGAACCCTGGCATTTGGGGACAAAGAGTTGGGCTTCATTGCTTTGGCAGTAGCCATATCTACTTTGGCTAATGGATGCTCCTGCATAATCTTTGTCTTTGTCATTAAAGCCTGTTGACTTATATTCTAACTAGATGCCTGGTGCATGAAATTCGTGCATGGGGGCTAGGATAGGTGTCCCTCAGCCCAGCCTATCCCATCTCCAATCTGGGACCCCTTGAGAGATGTCCAATCACCCATTTAGGCTCAATCTCAGTGGCCTAAATGGGTGGTCAGACATCCCTCTCACAATCCAGGACTGCTGGCTCTCAAATGCCCTCCCCTGAAGCCCTGATCTCCCCACAACTCCCCTCCCCTGCAGGTCTGGGTCCCCACCCCGCAACTGTCTTTCACTGCAGGCCTGGTTCCCCCACAATTGCCCTCCCCTGCAGGTCTGGTCACCTCCAACTGTCCTTCCCTGCTGACCTGATCTCTCCCAACTGCCCTCCTCTGCTGGTCCAGTCACCCCTGACTTCTCACAACTTCCCTCCCCTGCAGGCCATCTTGTGGGGGCCATCTTGTGTCCACATGGGGGCAGCCATCTTGTGTCTTGGAGGGATAGTCAATTTGCATATTACTCTTTTATTAGATAGGATTCTGCCAGAACTGATATGGGTAAGGATAGAAGCTGCTGTACTTCAACTAGCCAAGCCATCTCATTGATGGTTACTACTTCTTTCATGATAAATGTATCCTGGTGGGAATTACCATTCAAAGGCTTTCCCACCTTGTGCCCTACCCTGATCTCTTTGTTTACCCACCTCCTGCTGCTGATCTTCCAATATTTCTCCTTTTCCAATCATTCTAGCCAACCAGGCCATTGATAACTGCCTGACTTCAATAAGTAAGGAAGTAAGCTGAACTTAGGGAACTTCTCTCAGCACAAAGTGGATAACCAGGTACACTGTCCAAATGCCTGCTCTTTGGCAGAAAATCCTCTTGTAATTCTCCATCAAGGTTACCTATGAATGAGCTATAGTTCAGGTGACATCAACTGTACCATTGCACTCATATTCTGAGCCTTCAGGTTTTTGATTATCCAGCTTTATACCCATCTAACTTAACTGGGTTATAAGGCCGCAAGCTGTCTTGGGAAGCACAAAACCTACGATGAGACAATGTCTGTCGCAGAGACAGGTTATGACGGAAATACCATCTGGAGACACGGTCCTGACCACATTCTTTATGACTGGGCAGAGCATTTTTTTATGAAGGTGGATCTGTGCAGTCTATCTCCATGTCTACTGTTGTCTACTCCTGGGCACCTCAGATTCATTTCTCCACATATGGACAGGGAATAGTTTCTGCAGGATTCTTGTGAAACTCTCTCCTTGAGGATCACTTGGCCAATAAGAGTTAGGAAGATGAATTATGCCCATCCAGCTACAATTGGTCTCTGGGCTGTAATTGATATCTATTGGCTCTCTTTTGCATGATCCATCCTCGGTTCCTTTTCCTTTCAGCTGCTTTTGCTACTGGCCTTGCTGACTTACAGACCCAGACCCTCATCCTTATGCTGCTGGCTCTCTGGTCATTACGCTCTTCTCAGCCACGGGTTGCCTTCCTTACCCCTTTTCCATCACAGCCGGGAAAGGAATACCTTGAGGCAGCCAGCTGGCTCGCCTGGACTCCACATAGAATCTTTTCTGCCTATATGAGAGCATGGACCAGACATGAAGCCTTATCCTTCACCCATGTTTGAGCTTTAGCAGACCCTGTCAGCAGAGTCTAAGAAATACAGTGGTACCTCGAGATACGAGTTTAATTCATTCCGTAACCTTGAGGCGTGGGAAAGTATGAGACGCTCGAGTGGAGGTAAACTGGTGGGTCGTGTGCAGCCGGCCGATCTGCGTGATTACTCCTATCTCAAATGTTGCTCATATTTCAAAGCAAAAATTGCTCACTCGATGGCTCGTATCTCAAAAATCTCGTATGTTAGGGCACTCGTATCTCGAGGTACCAGTGGTACATGTAAACGCAAGAACAAACATCACTGAAAAATACCGTGGAGAACTTGTAATGTCTTCCAGTGTCTGTGGCCTGGCATTCCAAGCCCCAAGTGTTATCTTCTGCCCCTGTTGGTAACCTTGTATAATAGGATTTAAAATGGGACCTGCGCCATAGTAAAGATGATCATGCATGTATGAATACTGGCGCCTTCCCTGTAATTCATCCACCATCCCATATCTAGTCATTGACATCCTGTAACTTAAGTTCCAGCTCAGGAATGCCTTCACTAATCAGAGCATAAGAAAAAGCACAGTTTAAACTGGGACTTGGTAGATTTTCCCACTAGTTCCCGAAAGCTGTTTTCTCTCATATCCTTTTCATTTCAGATCAGTTTGTGCAGAAATGTTGCTCCATCAACCATTCTTACCTACCTCTCATGACTGATTAAAAATGTTAAGTTCTGCCTATGAAAACATTTGAGACTGCCGAAACCGGTTTGGCTCAGTGGATAGAGTTGGCCTGCAGAATGAAGGGTCCTGGGTTCGATTCCTGTCAAGGACACGTACCTTGGTTGCGGGCACATCCCCAGTAGGGTGCGTGTAAGAGGCAGCTGATCGATGTTTCTAACTCTCTATCCCTCTCCTTCCCTCTCTGTAAAAAATCAATAACATACTTTAAAAAAACCCACATTGGAGACTGTTTCTTTGTAGACTTTTAGAAAGGCCAGCATGAGCTACAAATCCAATTAACTAGTTTAGCGCTACATAATTAGTCATTTGTTATCTCATTGATTAGATTTCAGAATTCATAAAACAATACATTAAATATCATCTTGTCTCTTGTGGTGGGGCAGCATTTGCAAGATGATGTGATAGGTTTTATTATAGAGTCTACAGAAGGCAGGGAGTAAACCCTAAGGGGAGAGTTATCAACTGAAGTAGAGGAAGCTGTGGAGCTGAGGGGTTTGGAAAGGCGGTGTGTACAGAGCATGTCTGCCCTGATCAGGGGGTGAAGATCATGGAGAAGAAGATCCAAGGCGGAGGGAAAGCGAGGAGGTCGTTCAAGGGAAGCAGCGCTGAGCCACCAGGGACGCTGAGTAGTTTGAAGTTTTGTCAACAGAAAAATAACACATTCAGGGCGACTCTGAAAAAGTGTGGGTGGCAGGAGAAGTGATAATCATCCTTAAAGACTTTGAGCAAGAAAGCAGTGCGGTATCATTTTCATTTGGGGTGTATTGTTTTCGTGAAAGTGCAAGATTAATTGCAGTAGAAGACTCCGGAGGTTAAGAGACACTTGAGGGGAATATTGAGCACTCATTTCTTGAATGAGTGTCTATTATTATCCCTGTCTTTAGGAGGCACTGAAAGCCAAAAAAAAAAATAATAATAATAAAAATCACAATTTTCCTTCTTTATGTACAGTATTGTAGTTGTGATTGCTTTTCCAAGACAGTACATATTGGACCAGCCTTGACTATGAAAGTATATCAACATGTATGAAACATCTACCTTGGAAGGTTCTGGCTCAGATACTGAATATATGACATAGCATATTCATTCTTATATCAGTGCTTTGAAAAAGTGCTGTTTTCTCCATATTACAGAAATGCAACACGAGGCTGAAATCAATATTTATAATAAAGTAGTCCGACCTGAATCTGAAACCTGTTTCTCTTTCATCACAATTGTGTGAGTTTGGGCCAATGGCTTGAAGACTTCATCTTTAAATTTACTTATTTATAAAATGGGAAGACTTCTTTATTTTTGCACCTGGAAGGTACAGTAAATGAGTGTGTTTCAGTGCCTGGGACACAGAAGTTAATGAATAAGTGGTGATACTGTGTTTCACGTAGATTGGGACGTTTAATGGTGCTATGATGAGAAAACAGAGGAACGCGTGTTCCCATCTACACTAATAAGAGAAACATGCAAATTAACGTCACTCCGTTGCACTACCAGCCAATCAGAGTGAGTATGCAAATTAACCCCAAACCATGGCAGCAGCCCCGCCCCCCCACTTCTCTTCACCTGGGGGTAGGAGAAGTTGATTGCCAGTGCCTGAGGCTGGTTGCCTGCTGATCCCAGGCAGGAGACAGAGCAGTTGCCTCACATCTGCCCGCCCCGCATCCTGGGGGGAGACAGAAAAGCCAGGCCCCAGTGCCTGCACTGGCTATAGCATGGCAGACAGAGAAGCCGTCCACCCCGCAGTCCTGGGCACCAGCACTTGCGGCTGCAGCCCATGTGAATCCCCCTGCCAACCATCCCCTACAGCTGCAGCAGGCCTCAGAGCCTATGACTGACCAGAGGGAGGGAAGCCCAGATCCCAGGGGCCTGTGGTTAACTGGAGGAGGGAATCTTGTGTTCCCGGTGTGGGGCAGAGGCAGAGGTGGTTAGGGGCAATCAAGCTATCAGGGGAGCAGTTAGGGCCAATCAGGCTGGTGGGCAGAATAAGTTAGGGGCAATCAGGCAGGTGAGCGGTTAGGAGCCAGCAGTTCTGGATTATGAGAGGGATGTCCAACTGCCAGTTATCCCCTGAGGGGCCCCAGATTGGAAAGGGTACAGGCCAGGCTGAGGGACACCCTTCTGAGCCCTCCCCCCTGCAATGCATGAATCTTGTGCATGGGCCACTAGTATCCTCTAATGATCCTGAGCTCCTCATTAACAGACTTTTCACTTTCCTAACTCCACCAATTCTCTTGTGCTTCCTGTAACCCAAATAAATGATTGACATCCGTGTCCTAGTCTCAGGACCTACTTCTGAGGGAAACCAATCTTGTACAAATATTCAAATGAAAAATATCTGTTGCTTTACAACTTACTCACAGTTGTTAGCTCAGAGATAGAGGCTTAAATGACACAAGATGAATGGTTCCTGAATGACTGAGTTGATGAAGCCGAGGGGTCATTTGAAATGAAAGATAATAGATTTTAAAATTAAGTTTAAGTAATAGCTTAGAGTATAAATGACCATTGAAAGTTTAACATTGGATGAGATTACTACAAAATAAAATATTGACTAGTTACAAAAAAAAAAAAAAGAAAAGAAAAAAACCACACACACACACACACACACACACAAAAAAAAAACAACACCTGAGACAGAATTTGAATAAACAGCATCTCTTTTGTTACTGCAGTAAATACCATAACATTCACCATTTTAACCATTTTTAGGTGCACCATTCTGTGGCATTAAGTAGAGTCACAATGTTGTGCACCCATCACCCTTATCCATCTATACAACTTTTTCATGTTCCCAAACTAAAATGTTATACCCTCGGAGTACTAACTCCCCATTTCTCTTTCCCTCAGCCCCTCACACCCACCTAAACACCACCGCTTAATGATCAGGTGAAAATGAAACTGAGTTCTCAAAACTCAGAGGAGATAGTTTTAAGACCGGAAAATGGTCCAGAGGATTTAATGCTACATTAAATAGAGGTCAAGTTATATAAGAGCTAAATGCATGTCTACTGGATTAGTAGATGAGATATTCTCATAATATGTGTGGGGTAGTGACTACAGAACCCTGGCTCCAGTGATCAGAGGAGAAATTTGGAAGGCAGCATGGGAGCAGTGATCTATTGAGAGACTTGTCTTTCCTTCTAAAACATTTATTGAGTGTCTAAATTGTGTCAGGTATACTAAATCGGAGAAATGGTGTAATATCTTCTCCCATAAAAATTCAGGATCCAGGATTCTCTCAGGATAACATTATAGGTAACGAAACTAAAACTGTCTATTCTGGTCTGTACTCCATTTATTGTGTGCTACCCCATTTTTCTGTTCTGATTTTACAGGTGAGGAGTGGGGGTATCTGTGAAACGGAGAAACTTTCCTGTGGTATTTTAATACTACTTGCAGATGGTGCAATCAGAGTGGGTTCAAGAACTAGTGCTTATATTACTCTTAGAAGCCTGGTGCATGAAATTCATGCACTGGTAGGGGGGGGGGTGCTCTCTCCCATTTGGGACATCTCTCTCTCACAATCTGGGACTGTTGGCTCCCAACTGCTCACCTGCCTGCCTGCCTGATTGCCCCTAACTGATTCTGCCTGCCAGCCTGATCACCCTCTAACCACTCCCCTGCCAGCCTGATCGATGCCTAACTGCTCTCCTGCCAACCTGATTGCCCCCAACTGCCCTCCTCTGCAGGCTTGGCCCCCCCAACTGCTCTCCCTCCCCTGCTAGCCTGGTCACTCATAACTGCCCTACCCTGCTGGTCTGATCACCCACAACTGCCCTCCCCTGCTGATCATCTTGTGGTGGCCATCTTGTGTGAGGGTGTGATGGTCAATTTGCATATTACCTCTTTATTATATAGGATTCTGGTAGAAGCGTAACTTTAGAAATCACACAAAACCATACAATCTGGATAATTAGGTATTAAGAAAAGAAAGATTATGGGCTAAGTGTATGTATGGGCCTTAAAATTATTTCTGCTTTAGGCAATAAAGCCATACATTTATATATGACTCCTTGTCCTCTATCAAGCATATGTGTGTCCAAAATGCAATTGGTACCAAGTTCCATTTAGATTTTCTGCAAGTATTAATCCCCCTCGTTTGGATTTAGCTTTAGGTGCAACCACCCCAGTGTGGGTTTCCCTGAAGTCCCCTCTCTCTGTTAGGGAAGGGATTCCCCCCTGCCTCGTGGACTTGCCTCTTTAAATGAGTTCCAACCTCTTCCATTGCTGTTCCCCAAAACTAAATCCTAACAAACTTGAGCTAAACTTAAATTTCACTTAGGTGAAAGTGGCTTACCTTATGAAAAGACAAAGTCAAGCGATGGACTAAATTCAAGTAGAGCCTGATATAAATTGTTCCAGCGACATATTTGGAATTTGATCTCTTTGGATAGCTCCACTCCTCTCTCACAGGTATTGATTTTGTTCTTAAATGCACTCTCCCATGTGGTCCAAAGATGGCTCCCTGCATATGTAGGCTTTTATTCTACCAGCTTAGCATCTGTAGAGGGAATCAGATATCACTTACCAATTAGTCCCCATCAACGTGCCAGCAATCACCTTCAATGCCCTTGTGTTGGCCACATGTACATCCCGAGAATAAGGCTTTAGGGCAAGCATGCCAGTGGTTCCAAGAGTGAAGGAGGCGGAATGAGATAAAACAAATCTTCCCGAATAAATAAGAGAATGAATGTTGGATGCGTAAAAGATAAAGCCGTAGCTCCCATTCTTGCACTTATCATGAGTTAGTTCAATGGTCGGCCTGTCTCTTTCACTTAACCCAAACACAGCATCTTATATTCCTGTCTCATCACTTCTCTATCCAGATACATATGTGATTGGACATTGATGTATGACTCATTGCCCTCTATCAAGATGATGGCTGTCCGAAATGCAATTCATACCAAGTTCAATTTAGATTTTCTACAAGTATTAACACCCCTTGTTTGTATTTAGCTTCAGGTATAACCTCCTCAATGAATGAACCAATGGCCACTCTTGTCAGTACATTCTCTATAGATTATAAATGACTAAAACATTAGCTCCTTTAGGGTTTTGATTTTATAACGCCCATTCACACCTATCTGCATAATTTTCTCGATAGGTAATATTGAGAAGCAGAATCGAAGCAATTTGCTCAAAGCCACAAGACTAGTAATGCCCAGGTCCCTTGCTTTTTCTTTTTTTTTCTTTTTTTTAATATATTTTATTGATTTTTTACAGAGAGGAAGGGAGAGATAGAAAGTCAGAAACATCGATGAGAGAGAGACACCCATCAGCTGCCTCCTGTACACCCCACAGTGGAGATGTGCCCACAAGCAAGGCACATGCTCCCAACCGGAATCGAACCTGGGACCTTTCAGTCCACAAGCCGACGCTCTATCCACTGAGCCAAACCAGTCTCGGCAGGTCCCTGTCTTTTCATGGAGAACACTACACCTGTCCCTGTGGAGATGACAGAAGTCAGAATTTGAAACTCTCCCTCCCTCTGCCTTCGATTTGCTGTCTAACCTTTGTCATCGCGCCCTGAAACGTGTTTGCTCCCTCCCATCTGTAAAAGGGGGTGATAATACAATTTTCCATGCTTTCCCACAGCAAGATGTTGGGACTAATCAAATGAGAAACTGTGTGTTTAAGTGCTTTGCGAATTCACTCCTTCATTAAAATTTATTACCTTCCTACTCTTAACATCAGGAACTGAGCTGCATATGGTGGGTGTATATTCCAATAAAACAACACCTTATCCTGGCAAGTGAAACAAAGGGAAACAATAATTATACAGCAGCAGGTCCGTTGTTATGGAGGTTAATAAGCCAAGGTTGCTAGCGGGGGTACCAAGAGGAGGAGCCCTCAGTCCGGGGAAGAGAGGGAGGGCTCTGAGCAGAGAAGGATGCCTGAGGAAGGGATGATCCAGCTTCATCCCGAACACATCACTCCAAATGTCTCAGTTCTTCATTAGCATTTCCCATTATTATTCCTGTTGCCCTAAATTGGTGTTAAAATATGTGCTGTTGATGTTACTAACCACGTTAGGTACCCTGCTTACTCGACTTTGGCACACAGCAAAGGGGAGGCCTCCGGAAGAGTATCTTCCTTCTCCTCTGCAGATGGCACCCAGCAAGGGGGCAGATTCCTCTGCAGAGGGAACCGCAAGGCAGCAGCTGGCACTTCTAATATGTACATAACTGTCAATGTCTTGCCCAAACCTGCTTCCTGTGTGCACATGCTATAAATCTCCCGGATGTCATTAGGAGGGTATTATGCTTCTTAGCAAGGTAAGACCTTCAGGAGGTGAGGCTGTTTGCCTCTGTCACTTAAAAAGTAGCATTTAACAAAAAATGGCCTCAGAGCTGTCACTGTGGTAAGATCAAATGGATTCAAATAGAGGGCAGCACAATCTGTTCTTGTTTTATTAACCAAAGCTTGTTTTTTTCTTGTTTTGTTTTGTTGTTTTTTTTATGACCCTCATGCTTGCAACTGGTCTCTAAAGGACCCTAAACTTAAA
>JAAGEH010000357.1:2292149-2336460 GCA_011751065.1 Lasiurus cinereus
CTTCCTTCCTTCTTGACAAAGCTTATAAGCATGTGGACAAAATAATGAGGGAAAAACTTGGATTAAAGCAACTGGTTGGAATATGACTAAATGGATAAAACAATGCTTTTAGACAAGTCCTCCACAGTGAAGTTTAAAACTAAGGGAGTTACCTAAAGATTCCACCAAAAAATAAGCTGTTAGAACTAATAAACAAACTCAGTAAAGAGTAAGAATAAAAAAACCAATATACAAATATCAGTTGTACTTCTACATTCTAATTACAAACTGTAAGAAAGAAAAAATAAGACATCAATTGTGGGAAACTTGTTGTGCTTGACAGCCATTTTGTAGTAAGCTCCAGCCACATTAGCACTAACCTCAGGCTAGGTTTCTATTACCCCAAACCCTATCTCTTTCCCTTAAGCCAGGTGTTTCGCCTTAAGGGCTAGGCCAGGTGTTTCGCCTTAAGGGCTAGGAATTTTTGCTAACTTCCTCATTCCTCCTTCTCCCTATAAATACCCCGAACTCTTCCTGAATAAATGAGACTTGATCAGAACTTTGTCTTGTCTCCATTCCTTGTGTCTCTTGTCCCTTTCATCCCCACTCCCCCTCTAGGGTCCTCATTGACTTAACCAGCAGGTCGGGACAATCAATTCCATTTATACTCACAAAAAATAGGTATAGATTTGAGCAAGAAAGTAAAAGATCTGTACACTAAGAACTAGAATATTGATGAAAGAAACTGAAGACACAAGTAAGGGAAAACATATTCCATGCTCATGGAGTGGAAGAAATAATATTTAAATGCACATTCTATCCAAAACAATAAATAGGTTATTGTAATCCATATAAAAATTCCAATGGAATTTGTCATCAAAATAGAACAATTATAAAATTTGTCTGGAACCATAAAAAACTTCCAAGGAGACAAAATAACCTGAAAATCAAAGAACACAGCTCTAGGCACCACACTTCCTGATTTCAAACGATTATGCAAATCTATAGTAATCAGAACAGCATGGTACTGGTTTTAACTGGACACAGAGATCAATGGAACAGAATAGAGATACCGTAAATAAATCTACACTGATGTGTCCAATCAATTTATAATAAAGGGACCAAGAATATACAACAGAGGAAAGGGTAGTCTCTTTGATAAATAAGAAAACTGGAAACCACATGCAAAATCATGAAACTGGACCCTTTTCTTACAGAATACACAAAAGCAACTCAAAATGCATGAGAGACTTGAATGTAAGATTTGAAACCATAAAAACTCCTAGAAGGAAGCATAGGAGATAAACTCTTGACATTTGTCTTCCTGGTGATATTTTGAATGTGACATTAACAGCAGAGACAACAAAAGCAAAAATAAACAAATGGGACTGCATCTATTCAAAAAGCGGCTGCATATCAAAGAAAATCAACAAAATGCAAAGGCAACCCACAGAAGGGGAGAAAATATTTGCAAATCGTCTATCTGATAAAGAGCAAATGCCCAAAACATAGAAAGAACTCATACAACTCAAAGGCAAGAGAAAGCCAACAATCTGATTGCAAAATCAACAGAGAACCAAAATCGACATTTTTCAAAGGAGGCATCAGAATGCCCAAAAGGTATATGAGGAGGTGCTCAATATCATTAATTATCAGGAAAATGCAAGTTAAAACCACAAGGAAACACCATCACTTCTCTCATGATACTCTTTTATTACTGTATTTTCTGGCATATGAAGACGACTTTTTAACCCAGAAAAATCTTCTCAAAAGTTGGGGGTTGTCTTATACACCGGGTGTCGTATTATAGGGCGAGTATATCCCAAGCTCTATATTTTAACTGGAAAAGTTGGGGGTGGTCGTCTTATATGCCTAGTCGTCTTATACGCGGAAAAATACGGTAATTTAAACCAAGAGCTCATTGGCATTTTGCTTGGCTGAAGTAGACTGGATCCCAGAGGAGTGATCTGTCTCAGCCAGGGTCACCCTCTGCAGAGTCTGACCCAGGGATTCTTTCCTTTCATTTTTCTTTCTTCTGGGTTTTCCTGCCCCGATACAAAGTCCGAAGTACTGAAGTGCTCGGTGCATTCTCTCCTCTTGGCTCCTGTCTTCTGTGCTATTTCCTCAGGGACATACAATCAAACTAATCCATCTGAAGTCTGTGAAATCGACCGACCTACATTACCGTATTTAATAAAATGCAAAAGAGGAGTGCTGTTTTCTCTGCCAGCAGACAATTTCAGAGCACATGCAAACCAGCTCGATGCATTCATGTTTTTGACTTTGATGGATGACAGCAGCTCTGTCTACAGAGGCGTTCTCTACATCTGCCTGGGATTCCTTTGCTGGTCTTGCTCTTTAGGGCACTAAAGTTGTCTGGCTATATCCACCTCCAATACTTTTAACTGCAGTGGCTGAGTTTTACTGACATTTGGGAAACCCTCCAGTTAGCATGATATCTAGATGGTAATAGGTTGCTTAGAAGGGAACCTCAGGCTCAGCAGTGCACAAAGTCACCACACTCCAATACTGTGTCTCAATCATGCCAATGCAGAAGGAATAAGAATGGTGAGCATTCATTATTTATGGAGCAGAAGGTATTGTGATAGGCCCAGTGGTGAGCACTGATTGTATACCATTATTTAACCCTGAGGCAGCCATAAAAATGGGAATGGCAGTTTACTTGACCAAAAGCCATACCAGCTGTACTCTGAAGTCCATTGTCATTCTTCCTACGGCCATGTTCTCAGCCAATGACTGAGTGTGACAAGGTTATGAAGACAAGTCCACTTTTAGAGACATGGGTACCAACTGAGGGCTGTCTTTGACTCAAGGACATCCTGGCCATGACCTTGCTGAACATCCCTTAGATTTCATGATGGTCTAGGATGCTTCTGATAACTTTTTTTTTTAATCTCTCACCTTCATTAGGATTAGCTTGTGTCCCAGTGACCTCAGCCCCTATTTTTCGAACATTTCCTCCTATTAAGTTCTTGGACATGTATTTGTCTTGGCATCTGTATTTTGAATAATCCAGATCAATACAAAACCTTATAATGGCTCTGTGTGGCAAGTGCTATTTTCTTCATATTTGGAAAAGGAAATATAAGCCCTTATATGTCCTAATGCCCACAAGTCTATTTCTAGAGAGTAATACATTTGTGATTAACACCTAGGTAAGGCCAACTCCAAACCCTTAGTTTGATCTGTACACTGTGTTGTTGTTGTTGTTGTTTTTTGTGTGTGTGTTTAATATACCAAAAGATGACCAGCCTATAAAATAAGAACAACTGAAACTGGTTTGGCTCAGTGGAGAGAGCATCGGCCTACGGACTGAAAGGTCCCAGGTTCGATTTTGGTCAAGGGCATGTATCCTGGTTGCTGGCACATCCCCAGTAGGGGAGTGCAGGAGGCGGCTGATGGATGTCTCTCTTCATCGATGTTTCTAACTCTCTATCCATTTCCCTTCCTCTCTGTAAAAAATCATATAAAATATATTTAAAAAAATAAAAGAAGAAGAATAAAATTTCCTAGTTGGACTTAAAAGTCTACTAGGAAGAGCTAATGAGAATATTTATAAATTAGATGATAAATAAGAAAAAAAATAGCCAAATGAAACATAAAGTGATAGATATAGATTGAAAGATGTGACATATAGCTTCCAGAAGTTATAAAATGAATGAATAGAAAGAATGGGATAAAGAATAATTTGAAGAAAGAATAACTATTTTTTAAATGAGTTCTTAGAAATCCTCACCTGATTAAAAATATTTAAAAGATGATTTTTTAAGAGAGTGGAAGAGAGAGGGAAAGACAGAGAGAAATATCAATGTGAGAGAAACATATTGATTGGTCTTGCAACAGGCTCTGACAATGAGGCCAGAAAGGAGCCTGCAACTGAGGAGCCTGCCCTTGAGTGGAATCAAACCTGGGACCCTTTGATCCGCAGGCCAATGCTCTATCTACTGAGCAAAACCTGTTAGGGGTCCTTACAATCTCATTCGCCCACTCTGTGAGGTCACAGGAGTTTAAATTTTCTTCTGAAGTGTTACTGGAAGAATGTATTCAACATCCTTTACATCAGAAAGAGTTAAATAGGTAGTGGACCAAAGTGGAGTTTCCTCCGGGCAGTAATTGAATAAGAAAGAAGGCTATTGTTTTCCTCAAAAGTATCTGAAATGTTGGATTATCAGGTTATAAACTAACTCTCTTCAGTCAACAGAAACAATCAACCTATGTTATGGGAAAAAAGCCCATTTTAAAGGAAAGATCAATCTTTGTTACACCAGTGAAAATTAGCTCTTTGCCTTTTCCTTGGGATTTGTTTGTTCTCAACAAATGCCAAAACTCTTAGATATTTCAGTATCCTGAAAACCGTGTTACTGCAAAGGCACTATTTTTTTTTTCAGAGAACTTCATCTGTTGAGAAGAAGCTTCCTACTTTTCTTCCAATTCTCAGCGAGAAAGCATTTTAATCCAGATGATGAATTCTTATTTTAATCACATCCAAATGAGCCCTTCTGGCACAGGCGACCCTGTTAACATTTACAGTATACCTCATTATGTATTAACAACCAACTCTTTGCTGATAACTAATTTGTTGAGGTCAAGAAGATAATGGTGAGTTGATAAAATTTGTGGTAATAATAAGCTGAGGGTTGTTGGAAAGTCAGTAGGACAGTTTGAAAATCAAGTGTGTGTGTGTGTGTGTGTGTGTGTGTGTGTGTGTGTGTGTGTATTAGAGGCCTGGTACACTAATTCACGCACAGTGATCAGGGCCAATCCAACCATCCAACCAGGAGAAAGGACCACAAGAAGTTGGCTGTGGGAGTTCACCAACCACTGGGGGGAGCCCCTGTATTGAGTATCTGCCCCCTGGTGGTCAGTGTACATCATAGCTACTGGCCGGTCATCCAGTAGTAACGGTTGCTTAGGCTTTTATATAGAGATATATATAGAGAGAGACTTATGAGGAAATAGTTGCCTTGAATGAGGACAGCTGTCTGAAAATAAAAGCAAGTGTGTGTCAACCATAAAATATGATTAAAGAGTAATTTGTCCAGAATTCCTTTAGATGTTCTACAATTAAAAGAGTGTTATTCAAAATGCCCTGCATTGTATACAGGAAGCTTGCAACTGAATGCTGGGAAGATCTTGAGACCCTCAGATTTCTGTTTCATGTTGGGAACATCAATCTGGGCATTATTTATTGAAGTTAATCTGACTCCTTGTTCAAATTTTATTTTGTCTTCTACCAGACTGTGAGTATCTGAACAATATAAACTATGTTTTATTTATTGTTTTTCACATTACATTGTTGAACAAATAGAAAGCACCAAACCAATACCAGTTAATGTTAGGAAGCAGTCATGGAGGGAGGGAAGAGGAATAGGGGAGGGGCACATCATTAAATAAGACACAAAATGCCCGACTTAACGGATCTGGAGAGAGTGTTCTGTCATTACTTTATCAAATACTCACTGAACACTTACAGTTTCACAATCCAGGTAAGAATGACAACTTTCTCTAGTCCTAATCTTGAGTAGCTTACGGTTAAACAGAGCTAATAGAAAATAAATAAATATAAAGTCATTGTAGAAGAAGATTAATTTTACAACAGAGATTTAAAAAAAGAAACTTTATGGAAAGACTAAAAAGGTAGCAAGCAGCTTCGCTGGGAAATCAAGATGGAAAGACTTGACTAGGAGGAATCGTAGGAGTTCCCAGATGTCAAGGCTTGGGAGGATGCTTGAAAAGGGGGCAGAGCAACTGATCGTTTTGGAGACAATAACATACATATGGCACCTAGTTTTCGTTTCCTTATTTATTTTTTCCTCTGGAAGAGAATTTGTCATCCCAAGTGCTTTCTGTGACTTTCGGTGCCTCTCTCCAGGATAGAGAGGTGTCTGCCTCCACTGAGGTCGAGAGGGGCCCTATCCCGTGCTGTGATAAATGGAAGAACAAAGGGAGTGACCTTGTCATATTCAAACAGGAACTTTAAGAACTCCATGTGGTTTATATGCGGTTTTCTTTAATTTATATGACAGGGCTGTGAGAAAGGCTGGTTCCTAAAGCTGGGCGGTGAAGTTCAAGAGGTTCTGAACACAACCACTACTGCCTGACTTCTAATACAAGCAAGAAATAAACATTTGATGTTGGAAGCCATTGAGGTATGAAATTGTTGTTTACTCTCACAGTCCACCCTCATGAAAGGTTACTAAGCCAATAATTAACATGATTAACCTTGTCTATTGTCAATGGTGATGGCCATGTTGAGTATATAATTAATTATGTAATCTATAGCTATTATGATTACATAAATGCACACACAAAAACATATACATGCACAGCTTTCAGTAATAATCATGATCAGTAATAATAATTCTTTTCTTTTTCTAAAACAATTCATTACCGAATCTAAAATAATGCGTTTCAGTTGTAGAGATAGGATTCACATTCAGCAAACGGTTTTCTGTGCAAAAGTAAACCTACGTTTACCAAATTAAAGTATTACACTTCACATAGTTTTCCACTGTTTGAAATACCAATCAATGTTCAAAATGTTCAGATACAATGATGGAACTGAAATAACTCAAGTGCTATCTCTTTAGTGTTATAATCAGTGTGCTATCATTGTTAATTTTGAAATATACCCCAGTCATGCAGGAGTATAAAACATCAAAGGGTTTGGAGACCCAGTCTCCCAAGTAAGCTTGAATTTTCT
Source organism: Lasiurus cinereus (assembly GCA_011751065.1). Classification (NCBI taxonomy): domain Eukaryota; kingdom Metazoa; phylum Chordata; class Mammalia; order Chiroptera; family Vespertilionidae; genus Lasiurus; species Lasiurus cinereus. Next base: position 2,298,853 of record JAAGEH010000357.1, read on the forward strand.
ACAGCTTCATGAACTTATTTTTGTACTTACTCTCAAATAGAATATATTTATTCTAGTGCTTGTGTGCCAGGGGCTGACTGTATTAATGGGAGCTGTCCAAATTCACTTCTATGAGGAATATAATGCTTATTAAAAATACATATCAAATATATACCAATTTGAATCTTATATATATACATATATTAAAATGGAATGGTGACTTCAGCATCCCTTTTCACTAGCATTGCACAGAATGTATACCTTTATTGCCCGCACATGGGTGGAAGGGGGGTGTGGCTACTTCCTCCATCCTGTCCCTTGTGTGACACCATAACATGCACTCTCTTTTTCCTCTTTTTTTACTTTTACTTATTTTTTTCTTTTTTCATTGTTCAATTACAGTTGGCATTCAATATTATTTTAGTTCCAGGGGTACATCATAGTGGCTAGACATTTATACACTCTACAAAGTGATCCCCCAATAATTCTAGTACCACCTGGCCCCATAGTTATTACAATCCTAGAGGCCCGGTGCATGAAATCCATGCAGGGGGCTTGGCCCTTGCAGACCTGGCTTCATCCAGAAGGTCGTCTGGAAGGTCGTTCAGCTGTTGGGCCTAACTGGCATTTGAGGTCTTTATTCTATAAGATTAGTGACTCTATTTGGTTTAGAAACCTGAGCCCTAATAGCAAGGCCCTTGCGCATACCTGCTCTCTGGCCCTCACCATCTGTGTGCTTGTGTCCTCTGAAGGCAGGCAGAGAGCCTTCTTCAGTTTTATTGCCAACAACTCTTAGCAGTGCTGGTCACCTAACAGTCATTATTATTATTATTATTATTATTATTATTATTATCATTGTTTTGGAGAAAGGATGGGTAAGGACCATTGTTTCTCAGTGAAATGATTTCACAGCTGTACAAAGTGGAAGCATCAAGCAGTTGAAGTCAAGTATCGGTGGCCCACACACAGAACCAACTCCTACTCTTTTATTATGTATTTATTCCCCAAGGACGGGTTCATCATTGGAAGGCATGTCTCCGTGTGAGCCATAACTCCCTTAAGGAAGTATTTCTTCATAAAATGTGGAAGATGCATAAAACTTTTATAACTCTGGGGGCAGGAGGCAGAGTGCCACACTGGAAATGGAAGATTACTCAAAGATGGGCCATTAAGGGGACAGCATTTGAATTATGTATGGCTGATGACATGAATATCTTCACAGACTTAAAGTCAGGCAAAAAGGAATACATTTGAGTGATTCTGATTTTACATTATAATATTTGATACTGTTAAGTTACATTAAAATACTTACAGAACTGTATTTGGATGATGAATATGTGTAAGATTCCAGAGGTATATATAAATGAATAAAGGCCTATACTTTTCGCTGTTACATTTTCCTTATTTTCATCTCGTTGTCCTTCTCTTTACTGGTATAATCAGACATTATATATACACTTTAATTTTAATTTATATTTATGTTTATTTATAATTTATTTTAATAAAACTTATTTCATAGTCTGTGCATTATTTTACTTTCCCTCTACATTATTTAAATTTGCTTAGGTAAGTTGATATTCTTTATTGACAGTTACCATTAGCTTTGCATTATTTATATAACCTATTTAACCATTTCCTATTTTATGGATTATATATTGTTTCCTTTTTTTTAAAAAAAGTGCTAAAACATAAAAGCAGAGATATTTATCATTTTAGGGAAAGGCTTGCATATATATATGCATGTATATACACACTTTGGGTATTTAAATAACCAGTTTTTAAGTGCTATTTAGTTTTTAGAGGCTATTTAAAACATTCAATGGGAAATAGCTGACTTGCTAGCAAAATAGTTTTGTCAATTACAATGAAAGTTATAAAATATCCTCTTTACACCTTAATTCTAGTGACTTTATAATTTGCCCTCTGATCTCCGTGGGCCCTCATTTTCAGTATCTATTTTGCTTTTCTCAGATCTTTAAACATCAGAATGTTTTGGGGTGAGTCCTCAGACATACTTTTTTGGCCAGGCATTGCTCCGGGTTTTCCCATCAATTGAATATTTGATGATCCTCCTTAATTTGTTAAGTCCCAAATGTGTAGCTCAACCCTGACTTCTCCCACAAACTTCACACCCACCTTTCTAACAGTCTAGAACATCCATCCGATGTTAATATACAACTCCAGCTGAACACTTCCAAAGCCCAGCTCTTTCCCACCTGCACATCTGCTCTGCCCCAATGATCCCTGTCACACACTTGAGCAGGTGTGTAAGCCAAACACTCAAACATTCCTGACTAGTTTCTGGTCCCACATTTATTCACAGCCATCACCGGCTCCATGCCATTAGCTTCAACCTCAGACTCCTCTCCACCAGCCAGCTGCCCTCACCTTCACCCACCCCCCTGAGAGCCACTCTCTCTGACCCATCCCAGGGCATGGCACCCCAGATGCTTTCTACTTCCGCCATGATCATCCCTCTCAGAATCTACACACAGCAATGCTTTCCCACTGGGCTGCACGACTGACACTTGGAATCAGCACATCTGTTGAAATCTTTTTGTGCTTGCCTTTCTCTCTCGAAGAAAATGAACATTTTTACAATGTTCTACAATTTCCCACAAGGTCTGCCCCTCTGATAACAATCTCAGTACCACACATACTTCTGGGCCAAGCTATTCAGAAAAATCACTGTTTGGAATCTCATTGGCTGTGGTGATTCAGTCATAAAGAATTGGCATCTTTACATTATTAAGTCTTCCCATCCAAGAATGAGCGATATTTATTCCCGTTTCTTTTTTCAAAATACATCTTATAGAAGAATTGCATGACTTTTTTCCCCCCCAAAATAAGTCTGCACAATTCTTGTTCTATTTTTTTCTCTGTATAAATATTGTTGTTATTTTTTAATGTGGACTCAGTTTTTTTCTATTATATTTTCTAATTCGTTTTTATCTGATGATAACAGGTTGTTATTAAGCCTCGGTCCAATCTGACATTTTGGGCCAGGGAACTCACTGTTGTGTGGGGCCGTCCTGGGTATTATAGGATGTTAAGAAGCCTCCTTCCTCTTTACACATGAGTCGTCAGCAGCGCTGGTGGTAACTAAAACACGCCTCCAGGCGTTGCCAAATGTCTTGTGAGGCACCGAATTGCCCCTGGAGGAGCAGACTGGTCTTTACGATGCTTCAGATTGGCTGTTAAATGCCACATGCATCCCATTCTTATTCGGTTTAAGTCTTCCCCGTATTCCCCTTCATCGGAAAATGGGTTCTTACAAATTTAAAAATGCACAGCTACCTGTCATACTGGCTGGAGAGAGAGACATGCCTTGTGATTTCCTCTGAGCCTCGTGCAGGTGATGAGCATGATCTCAAGAATTCCTAAATTCGCCAGTTTACATGCTTTTGCCCGCGCTAAGTGATGGAAAGTACAGTGGTACCTCGAGATACGAGTTTAATTCATTCCATAACCTTGAGGCGTGGGAAACTATGAGACGCACAAGTCGCGGTAAACTGGTGGGTCGTGTGCAGCCGGCCGATCCGCGCAATGACTCCTATCTCAACTGTTGCTCGTATTTCAAAGCAAAAATAGCTCGTATCTCAAAAATCTCGTATGTTAGGGCACTCGTATCTCGAGGTACCACTGTATATGGCATCAGGGACCAAGGAGCTAGGTGTGGTTCGCAATTCCACTGTCCAGTGGGTGTGTGATTTCACGCACATAGTTAAGCTGGAGTCTGTTCTCCTCCATAAAAGGGAGGTGGATGCAGCTGCTTTTGCATCCAGTCATTAATTATGTATTTGATTATGTATGTGGCCCAGAAAACATTGTGGATACAATATGATGGCAGCTATTATTTCTCCAAAATCAAACAGGTGGCCATGGCTTGCAGGGGTGACAAATACTCCTTGATCCACACCGCCTGGGACAGTACAGCGTCTGCGCTGGGAGCACTGAGTGAGTGCTCTGTCTAGGGGTGATGCTGGGACTGAGTTTTCAAATGTGTACTATGTAGACCTCGACTTTAAGAAGTTCACCACAAAGCAGATAAAAAGAGGCATCGTGAAAATACCAGGTGATATGATAAATGAATAAATTAGAGCAATACAGGGAGCAGAATCAGAGGGGTGGCATTTCTGCTGTTTATCATCTCAAGAGTAACAACGTAATAAAAATAATGATCTTTGTACTATGTTTATGGGATGGTATTAATTTGATAAAATGGTAAGTGATCTGCAAATCCATAATAATGTCCAAGTCTTATTTTGCGGGGGAGAGGGAGGAGGGGTTAGCTACTCCTGTTATGTAATGAGCTTTTTAACTCAAACTCAAGAAATGCCTTGGAGGAAATCATCTAAGCAGCTTCTTCAGGAGGTTGTTAAATTTTGTGAAATAATGAACCAGGGGGTTAAGAGGGATTTGCAGTGTTTTGGCCAAGTTAGGATTAGCAGGAGATGAAAAGAAGTAAACATTGATTTGCAGAGTGCTACCTCCTTCTCCTGCAGGCCTCAGCGTGCTGGATGGTCTCCAAAAAGAGGAAAGAGCTAAATAACTCACAGAAGAATTCTACTAGCCATAAATAATAATTTTTCATGTTTAGAAACATTTTTAATATTTAGAAACATAACTCGTATGATTCTTTTGTGGATATTTTCTTAAAAGGTAGCCAATTCCCAAATCTGATAACTCAGTTCAGAGAGAGAAAAAAAAAAAAGATCTGCAACCTGCTCCAAGTTCTTCATATTTTTAAATTTCTAATTAAGAAAGTGAGACCCAGAGTAAAGAAATAAGTTTTTTTCAAAGTCACCTGGGTATTTTCTTTTAAAGAAAAAAGTTAGAACCCATTTCTCCCCACACTTAGCGCAGTATTTTTTCTCACTGCACTTTGCTCTCTGTCCACATACTTCACGTTGTCATTCCCCCCTCCAACCCCCCTGAATAAATGGTGCTTGGATAAGTTCCAGAAGCAAATACACCTTCAGTTCCATTTTAGAGAGTTCATCCTGTAATTGTCACACCTGATTTTTGTCCCCGTGTCTGAACCGCATCCCTGGGGAAAAATTTGAATCAACGGGGGGAGATGCTGGATTCTGTCTGCGTGGCCATTGACCCTCCTTATTCAAGCCCCGCCACTGTGATTGGCAAGGTTGGTCACTGCCACTTTAAATTCCTGGTTTATCTGGAGTCCCCGAGAAGGGGAGTCCTTTCAGGGGGAAAAGGATGATGAATCACATGGCAGGGAACAAATGTAACTGTGATTAATGGCACGTTCCACAACAACAACAAAAACACCGAGCCAACTGTGCGCAGAGATAAGTGGGAGCACAGCACCCACGCATTGTCTCCGGTGATGTAATTAACTCCCAACCCTCACAGCCCGGATGGCTGCTTTCAGCGAGCCTCTGCCATTGTGCTGACAATAATGACAAGGCTGGGGCTTCTCATTTTAAGGGCTGTCCTATTAAGGACCATTTCTACCAAGGCATCGCACTGATAACATGTCAGAGACAGGGAGGCATGGCAGTGGGAAGTCTCAGGGTTTTAAGCAACTGCTAGTTCATTCAACTTCCCCTCTTTCTCTCAGAAGACAGTGGGAGAGAGGACTGAACGCTGGTTTTGATGTATGAGCTTCTTTGCTTCTTCAGATATTTTAATGCAGGAAGGGCTCATTGGTTATTTAAAGAAAACACACACACACACACACACTGTGTTGGGTAAAGCGAAAGGAAGTTTTCAGAAAATGCTGTATTACCTAGCCATGATGAAAAATCTTTTTTTTTTTTTTGCTTATTATCACCCGGTAGGATAGCCTTACCTGTCCACACAGGTGGATTTCTCTCATTCGTGGGAAATAAGTAATTGCTTGGTGTGTTAGACGGAGTGGTTGGCTTGGGCTAGGGTAATTGTGAATATGTGCTGGGTACAGAGATTCTCCTGAAATGTAGAATCAGTATCAATGGATATTTTCTTTTTCTTCCTTCCTTTCTTCCTTCCTTCCTTCCTTCCTTCCTTCCTTCCTTCCTTCCTTTCTTTCTTTCTTTCTTTTTTTTTTCTTTCTTTCTTTTTAAATATGTTTTATCGATTTTTTACAGAGAGGAAGGGAGAGGGACACAGAGTTAGAAACATCCATAAGAGAGACATTGATCAGCCACCTCCTGCACACCCCCTACTGGGGATGTGCCTGCAACCAAGATACATGCCCTTGACCGGAACTGAACCTGGGACCCTTCAGGCCTCAGGCCCACACTCTATCCACTGAGCCAAACCGGTTTCAGCTCAGTGGATATTTTCATCCATTGTGATAGTGTGCATATTCTTCAGTTAGCAAAGTTGGAATGAGAAGCTTCATTTGAAAATGCTTGCCAATCTCTTTGCAAAACTTGGAAGCTGTCCAGATATTTAATACCTGCTTCATTCTATGTTCTTGGAATGGATTGGTCCTCCCACAGGTAACAGAATGCCAAAAACCTCCACTAATTTTCCGAGAGGTGATATATTTGTTTCCTAAGTTTGGTTCTCAACTTTGTTCCCAGCTCTCAGGTATATTTTTCTCCTCCTGACTTTGAAATAATATCAATATCTTATATTTTATAGTGCATTTATCCTTAAAAAAGCAACAACAACTACAAAACAATGCCCAACCCTTTGGATTTTACCAAGAAAGAGGTGAGAGTGAAGAGATGGGTTCCTAGTGAGACCACATGGACTGTGGACTGCCTATCAGCTCCCTCATTTATATGAATAGTAAGTAGCTTATTTTTCTCTCTCTCTCAGTCTTATTTTTCTCTCCATTGCAAGAATGTAATAACCTTTTTTTCTGCTATTCCCACCCCATTTGTTACTGAAAGTATTATGTTTTATTTTTTTCCCTTTTGTTTCTCAGGAAGAGAAAGGAAGATGATATATCTAGCCTTGGCTCAGAACCTGCCTTTATTCAAGCTCTTCTGTTGCTCCCTTCATACACCGTAGATTATTCAAAAGGTATTACTGCAATTTTTGCAAATAAGAGGAGCAGATGTTGGGAATATTAAATAAACAGTCTGAGATAACAAAGCACCCAGGCCAGTGCCTTCAGTTTGAAATCCAGGCCTCCTTATGGCTTTGTTTAAATTTATCTTTAAATTCTAGCTCTAGGAAACATCTCTCTCTCTCTCTTTCTCTCTCTCTTTCCTCAGAGACCTAGCCTTTGCCAGGCTAATCAGCAGAAGACAGCATCCCGGACCTGCCTCATGATCACGTGGTCTAAACCTCTCAAGCTAAAGATACCTTCTTGACCCAACTTACATTTCAGTTCCTGAGTCCTGAGGTTGACTGACTCCCTGTTTATTTTCCCACGAGACAGGACAGAGGGACCCTCTAACAGACCTCAGAGCTGACCTCAAGACCCGAGGAAATGATTTATCACCCTTACCTCACTTCCGACCAATCAGCTACCAGCAGGACCCCAACCCCATAATCCACATGTCTTGTGATTTTGTCCTATATAATCTGGCTAGATCACATGTTCCCAAAGTATGCAATGACTGATTCCATATGAAACATTTTTTTTCCTGTGTCTACTGTACACTCCTGCTTGTGCATCGCTTTGGGGAGTGGGCACAGGCAGGCAAACCCCAGGAAGAACACGGGGGTTCCAGTAACAATCTTAATACCACTTTGCGAAATGAAACCTGAATGCAAGTGTGACATCTGAGACGCTATGGGAGCGCATTCTCTAATCTGTAGCTCACTCAGGGAGCCATGGCAACGTGCATAACAGACACAAGGCCCCGCAGAAGCCACTGCTCCGGCCACCTGTCTAGTCCTCCAGCCTTAGTTCCGCCTGAATCCTATCGCTCTTCATGTCTCCCTCCTGGCATCCCGTTCCACTCTGGCCCTCACCCTGCTGCCATCAGTCTTGCTCCTCGTTCTGCAGCTTCTTTACACACTTGGCTCTTTGCTCCCGATAAGGCCCACTGCCCCCTGGCTATCACTTTCTCTCCTATCTACCATCCCAGTCCGCAACTCACTCCCTGCATCAGGGACTATTGTGGTTAACCAGCTCTCCGGACCTGCCTTGCTTCCACAATCCTCGTATGACTTTCTCTTTAGGTGACACTCACACCTACAGCCTGTTGGTCAGGTAAAAAGGATGTGGTGTCAAAGAAAGACTGGTCGCCCTAGCTGGCTTGGCTCAGTGGATAGAGCGTCAGCCTGCGGACTGAAGGATCCCAGGTTTGATTCCGGCCAAGGGCACATGCCTGATTGCGGGCTCAATCCCCAGTGGGAGGCGTGCAGGAGGCAGCCAATCAGTGATTCTCTCTCATCATTGATGTTTCTATCTCTCTCTCCTTCTCCCTTCATCTCTGAAATCAATAAAGAAATATATTTTTTTAAAAAAAAGAAAGATTGGTCAATAGCACTTGTTAAAACACAGTAAGGGATACTTTATTCAAGAGGAGGGGGCATTGCTATAGATATGGGGACCTCTGGATAAGATTTGCAGTGAGGGAGAAAGATTGGACCCAATTCTGAATACAGCCTGGGCAAGTGGGGATTTATGGCTGAGCATCCTGGGAGTCAGTGGACGGAAAACTAGTAAAAGGAAGCCTCAGTGTAATTCTGGCTAAACTAATCTTAACAGGATTCTGCTGGAGGCAGGCCTGAGATCAGCTACCACCTGGGGGATGGGGGAGATGAGAAACCTGATTGGATACTAAGAGTGATCAGATAAGGAAGGCGGGGCCTCTGGTTAAAGAGACAAATCAAGATTCTTGCTAAAATTAGACAATGCAGAGAGAAGGCTGGAAGTCCAGACATCAGGCTAATGGAAAAAGAGTTCAGGGGAGTCTGAGCGGAGTTTTGTGGATGAGAGACTCTTTGCCACTTGACAGGTGAAGAAATGGAGTGAAGCAGGGTGCGTTGTCTTAAGTCGCACAGTTAGCTACAATAGCCTGGTCTACTGCCATCACACCGTTACCACTGGTTTCCGGTAGAGGGTTATTTTACCTCTCAGAGGACATTGGACACTATCTGGAGATATTTTTGATGGCAATGCTCTGGCATCTGGTAGGCAGAGATCAGAGATACTGTTAAATATCTGGAAATGCACAGGACTCCCTTCTCTGTAAACAAAGCCTTATCTAGCTCCTGATGTCAGTGGTACCCTGGCTGAGAACTCCTACCCTGGACTGGAGTACTGATTCATGAGGAGGCAGGAAGAAGTCTGCCTCAGTGATCTGACTGTTTGTTCTGCTTGTGAGAATAACTTTGCAGAGCCAAGATTAAACATGCAGGCCGCAAGTCTGGAGGACTGTTTACACACATTTGTTGAGAATTCCTTCTGTAGAACTCTAAAGGAAGCATCAGGAAAACAGTTTTCCATATTAGCATGACCACTCGTGTACCCACCGACAGTATTTATTCACCTCGGTGTTCCTTTGACCTTTGCAGGTACAAGGAAAGATATAAATTCTCTGAGTTCCCATTTATGTTATGGCTGTAAGACCCACTGAGACAGTATCCAAGTATCCATTGCTGTAGGCCAAGTATTAAATAATGCAGTGTGAATTAATAATGTATTGTAATAAAATGATGTTTATCACCTTTATATTTATACTAGAGGCCCGATGCATGAAATTCGTGCACGAGTAGGCTTGCCTTCCCTGCGGCTGCTGCACCGGCTTCCGGCTGCCCGACCCGGCTTTACTCGCAGTCCTGGCTTCCTCTGGAAGGTCTTCAAGAAGGTTAGGACATCTGGTCTAATTAGCATATTATGCCTTTATAATTACAGAGGCCTTTAATAAGCCTTTTTTAGCTTGCTTTTCTTATTCTTTGCTTCCTACCAACCACCTGGCCCCAAATGCTATACTTATTATTGAGTAAGTGACCATCTCTTACTTCTTTCTGGCTTATTTTTCTTCTCTTTTCTGAGTCCTAGTTCCTCTTTATCTAAATCTTAGGTTGATATTTTCCATTGTCTCTTTTGTCTCCTCCTTAATTAGTCTATTTTTCCCTGCTTCTTTTCTACTAAATGTTTTCTAAAAGGTGTATTCTCAGGAGGACTGGAGGAGGAGGAGGAAGAGAAGGAGGAGGAGAAGATAAAAGAACAGAAGGAAATGAAAACAGGGCGGATGATTGTCAACCTCATGAGCTACTTCTTTCGATTCTCTTCTGCAAAATGACTGATAAGATTACCCAGGGCTAAGCACAGATGAACTCACAGCCCGTGCCTGAGGAAAGAAGAAAGACACTAAACCACGTGCCCCCAGGGCGTGCAGCGTGGGCTATGAGGCCACCACATAGGGAGTGCCTTTGACATTCAATTGAGCGTTTGCTCAGGAAGATGTAAACACGAAAGTCCATTTGGTCTACTACTAGGATGCTCACTGCCTTCAGAGCTGGGTTTTCAAAATGTGGCTCTGATCTCTTTATCCTTATCATTTATATCTTGGACTCCAAGGCTCCGAGACAGGTGGAGTTTGCTGGTTTCTCGTCCTTGTGTTTTCACACCCGGTGTTCTTCTCTATGAGGACTCTCTTTTCCTGGCTCTCTGCCTGGAACATTCCTCTTTATCCTTAAATACTCAACTTCGACAGGCCCCACTCCGGGTTCATCTTCGCTTAGACAGGCAGCCCCAACTGTGTTTCCTAGTACAGGTAATTATTACAATTCTCAAAATAGGAGAATTGCCTTTATTTGTCCTGGGAAAATGTTCAACACAGTGTAACTAATAAATATTAGATATAACCATATCTATGGGATTTAGCGACGGGAAAGTGATGTGCCTGTAAGTGATCTTTTTTCTGTCGTTCCCTACAAATCTTAGATTAGAAAATCCCCCAAGCCATAAATTTACATGCACTTTTCCCAGATTCTTTTGTTAGAGAGTGTTTCTCCATGCATTTTATATGCACCAAGTTCATCTACCAATCAACCACTTAATAGAAATATTTCTGTGCTTTAGTTATTGCATTATTAACTGGCATACAATTGTAAACACGGCTCATGAATTATTTATACAGTGTGTCTTTTGGGAAGGAATAAATCTAAATGCATGTAATGCAAAAATATGTATGAGTTCCAGGTAGTGCAGGTCACCGTTTGGAAAACATCGGTTTGAAATGTATAATGGGTAGTGGGACCTTTTACTAGATACATATAACTGGGGCTTTCACTATATTATACAAAAAAAATTCTTTGAATTCAAATCATGATAGAATATTGACAAAAATATCAAAGATTTATAAGCACATTGTGTATTGTTTTTTCTATCAAATTACTAAAGATCCTTTAAATGCAATAACTGAATATGGCACTATAATATTAGCATGTTTATACGATAAGCAATGGGAAAATAAATTATCATAATCTGGAAATACAGATTAAATGCCTATGAATACTCCTGATAATTTTTTTGTGGTTGAAGAACTACAAATTAAGAGCATCTATCTTCTCTACTTGGGCTCTGAACCAACTTAGAAGTCAGATGATGGATTCAACAGATAAGAACAGAGTATTACCTTTATTGCAGTTAAAGGCTCAGCTGAACACAGAGTTTATATGTCTAGATGTTTATGCTTCTGATTATATAATAGTGAAGTCCAGAATTAAACCATCTTATCAAATCATCATGTCAATAGCCAAAGCTTTTTCCTGTAAAATTGGAGAAGTCAATAGTTTATATCAACCTAGGCACCATCATATGAAAGTTAACTCATGAGGGGACCTTCAACCTGCCCACCCTCCTTAACCACAATGAATTCCCAAGTCAGTCTCTTTCTCTGACCCTCTCAGGCACTTAATGAGCCTGCTTGTGAGGCCTTTCCTGATCTTCCCAGAGACCTCAAGGATCTAAGTGACAAGACTTCTCTTACCTCTTCATGTATGTGTATCATCATCAGTCTCAACATGTGAACCAAACTTTGGGTGGGGGCCATGAGGACTTTGCAGGGTTGAACACAGGATCCACCTAGGTTTGGAACCAATGGAGACATAGCCACAGGAGTAAGATGCAGAGAAATCCAAGTATCAGCTTCATTATTGATAAAATGATGAGTGAGAGAATATGCCTGGATAGAAGCATCTGAAGGATTTCCTTGTACTCTATCCATGCGTCAGTCAGGATAGGCTGGGGTATACTGGGGTAACAAACAATCCCCAAATACGTGCTCCACAATGAAACATTCCCATCTAGTTAGAAGCAGGGTTAGACAACTAGAGGCCTCTGTAATGTGAGGATCCTTACCTAGGAGCAAAGAGCAGACAAATATAACACAAGAGAACAAGAGGGTGATATTGAGAAAGTTGCGGTTGGAAAATGGAAGACTTTCCTCTTCATCTGCTAAGATAAAACTTCTCCTATGGGAAGAAGAGAGAACTGGGGGACAGGGGGAGAGGAAAAGGGGAGGCAGGGGAGAGGAGGGAGGTGAGAGACCATAGGTCACTCTTGCACAAGTGTCAGCAGACTACAGCCGTCAGGCCACACCCAACCTGCCACCTGCTTTTGTAAATAAAGTTTTACTCAAACAGAACATACACTGCTTTACATGTTGGTCATGGTTGTTTCCAGGCAACAATGGCAGAGTTAAATGGTTGTAACAAAACCTGTACACTGCACACTAAACCTCTGTTAGCTCGGGCTGTCTGTAGGAAAAGTCTACTGACTCCACCTGCTCTTGCAAATGTCTGTCCACAGCACGTGTCAGAACAAAGAATGTGAGTTAAGCAGGAAGTAACATCCATGAGCAAGGGGAAAAGAAGACAGCAGAAAAATAAAAAATAAAAACTGTCACTATTATTTAGGATCTTTATGAGAATCCTGTCCAACTCCCCCTTTGCTCCCCAATAATATTTTCAGTACAACAACATGGAGGCAAGGAAAGTGATGGCAAAGGCCAGGGGACCTGGGTTTTAATTCTATATCTTCCATTTCCATGCTGTGCGACCTTAGGAAAACCCATCAGCCTCTCTTAGCATTACTATAGCTTACAAATAGAAGGGACCTAGTTGTATGTCTGATCCAGTGAGTACTTGGTCAGTGCTACTTCTCTCGCACACTTCTCTGGGTAATTTAGAGTTTATTACACAGCTCTGGTAGAAGCTTCCAGGGATATGGAGACTACTTTTCAACAAGGCAGCAATTATTTTTTTTTCAGTTCTCTTCCCACAGAGAAGCACTAACTATTTTTAAAATTCTATCTTTTTTTTCTTTATAAATTTAGCCTTAATGTATCTACACCTCACATTGTTCCACAACTTTCCTCTGTACTTATAAATGTGATTCCCAATGATTATTAACATTGGGTGCAGGTCTGTGATAAACTTGTCATTTGTTATTAAAAGAAAGAGAAGTTCAGGTAATTTTATAAAGTAACCTGTTCAAAAGATCTGTCTTTGATTTCAAGGGTATGTACTTGCTATTATTCCATGTTAACAGAACTCTTCATTTATTACACAGTGAGATACATATGTATATCTGTAGCATGGCCTCTGTTCTTCGTCACTTGCATGTTTTTTAAATACATTTTTATTGATTTCAGATAGGAAGGGAGAGGGAGAGAGAGGTAGATACATCATTGATGAGAGAGAGTCATTGATTGGCTGCCTCCTGCGTGCTCTACACTGGGTAGAACCTGCAACCCAGGCCTGTGCCCTGAATGGGAATCAAACCATGACCTCTGGGTTCATAGGTCAACACTCACCCACTGAGGCAGGCCTGCTGGGCCTCCCTTGCATCTTCCCTTCCCCACTTGGGCCTCCTGGGTGCTCTCTGCCAGACCCTGCTCTCCATGATCCTCTCCCTCTTCCCCAGTGGCCGCGTGTCCTCCCCTTCCCGCATTGGCTGAGGATATGTGATTTCAGGGACAAGGTCACCTTCACATCTTGGCCAAAGTCTTACTCGTCTCCAATAAGAAGGGAAACACCATTTTTCCTATTGGAACCAGTGACAGTGTGGAGCCAAATACTGTACCTAGAGTAGAGTATAGTCAATTCTAGACCTGTTCCGCACTCTGCCACTTTAAGGATGAGGAAGTCCAGTGCAGACTGTCAGAGGGAGCAGGACTGAGAATTCCATCCGGCCTGAGTCTACAGCTCAAGCCTTTAGTTTCTGCTCCTCTCAGGCCTGGTGATGCCCTGAGAGGTCGGTGGAGCAGAATAAGTCAGTTCAGATGTGACACTAGAGCCATCTGTGAAGTTGACCTTCTCCCTGAAATCACACGGATCCTTTGCTTTGGCACTGCCATCAGGGTCAGGATCCACTTTTGCTTCCGGGTCAGGAAATGCTTCTGTGTAGGTTCTCCCACCTTGTTCTGTGGCCGTGGCCTCCTCTTTCATTCCGGGGTCCCCCGAGCCACGCTGCAGAGAAATCAGGGAGCCGAAATGCAATCATCCCTGTCCCTGATGCCTCTTCACGTTATATTTCTGCTCATATTTTTCTAAGTCACAACCTCGATCGGTGCGGAATGAGATTTTTCGGCCACTTTACAAACGTCAGTCCCATTCCGCTTTGCCATCAGTTGAGTCTGGAGACCGGACAAGCAGAATCTGCCGTTTGGATTCCATTTGGTTTCTACGGAGGCATCGATTGGAAATGAGAGAAGGAGAATCATGTTTTCCCAGTGGAAGAGGAAACTTCAGGAGGAAGTGGACTGGAGAAGGCAAGATGTATCTTTAGTCTAAGAGCATAAAACAACCGTGTTTGAGAGATGATAATATACATGATGGCTTTCTTGTTTTTCAAATAATGTTTGTCATTCTGTGATACCATATGTTACGCAAAATTTAAAAATCAAAAGAGATAAAAACTTTCTATACTGTCATATATCTATCTAGATCAGTTGTTCTCAACCTTCCTAAGGCCTCGACCCTTGCATACAGTTCCTCATGGGGTGGTGACCCCCAACCATGAAATTTTGCTACTGTGATGCATCGTGATGTCAATATCTGCATTTTCCCATGGTCTTAGGTGACCCCTGTGAAAGGGTCATTCAACCCCCAAAGGGGTCTTGACCCACAGGTTGAGAACCACTGATCTAGATCTATAATAAACAAGAAAGGCATTTCGGTGATGTTACCTTTTGTAAGAGTGAAAGGATTTTTTCTCTAAAAACATAAAAGTCTGTGTAGCGTACTGCCCTGGCAATCTTAATTCCCCTTTCACCAGTTGCCATAGCATCCCTCCCACGTTCTTCTGGGCCAACTGCAGCCACACCCTTCTTTCGTGGAATAAGTGGAGCATTTTCCAAGGGGAGGCTGATATTAGAGCTCATTTTTACTTCCGTTTTTCTCTCATTTTAATAGTTCCTTTCCCGACTACCCATGGAAGTTTCTAAGGTATTGTCTGCTGTCAGATTGATCGTTGACTGGAACTTGCCAGACTATTTAAATGCGGTCTCCTGTAGGATTTATATTGAAGTGATGGCTGAGAGGTCCTTCCTCCGAAGGAAAAGAAGCAAGTCTCTGGGTGAAGGTGGGCAGTTGGGGAGAATAAGGAATGGATGTTGCCAGAAAAGAATGCTGTGAATGGGATTGTTCAAGTCCATTCAGTGAAGTCTCTGGACTCAGTCTGCTGGTGACAGGTTACAGCCACCCAGACCTTCATCCTCATCTGCAAAATGGCAGAGGATTTCATGTTTAGTTTAGCCCACGTGGCTGTTGTGATCCAAGAAAATAAAGCACTTAAAACGGAGTTGTGCTCTCTTAATGACTTCAGAACAAAGTGGACAGATTATTTTAGTTCTAAACTACACTCAGAAGGCATAGCTGGTATATTGATACACATCCCGGTTGAAGGTCAGGGTCTCCTGACTTCTCTCTCTTTTCAGCCGAAACCTGATAATGAACAAGACCAGGACTTGGTGAGAAAGTCTTGGAGCCAGTTTTGTGGGGGCAGTGAGCCAGCCAATGACATGACCAAATCTAATTAATATGGTGTTGATTTCTCCATCACCAAATGCAAAATGACAATGTGTAGACCAGGTGTATGTCCCTGAGAAATATGCCTGTTTTACATTGTGTAAACATGATAGAGAATTTCCGCAGGCTACATCTAGCTGTGACCACATCAGCCTTCAAAAATTGCTCTCATAACTCTCAATATTGGAAAAATTATAGCTACGCAAACAAATATGTCCATTGCCCTGTAGAGGGAAATCTTAAAAATCCAAATGTTCTTCCTATATACAAGGAAAGAAAAGGTCTCTCAATACCATTATTTTCCACATGTAAACAAAATGATTGAGTTACGATAGAGGAATGAAGTACATTGTGCTTCTGGTCACCGTGCTTTGATTACCTGCTTCTTTGATAAATTAAGTGTCATCAATTGTTATTAGCCTCTTGGGGCCATCATACAGTAATCATAGCCATTACTCCACAGAAATTCACCTTGCATACAGTTATTAAAAAAAAAAATTTGGCCGAGACCGGTTTGGCTCAGTGGATAGAGCGTCGGCCTGTGGACTGAAAGGTCCCAGGTTTGATTCTGGTCGGGGGCATGTACCTTGCTTGCAGGCACATCTCCAGTGTGGGGCGTGCAGGAGGTGGCTGATCGATGTCTCTCTCTCATCGATGTTTCTGACTTTCTATCCCTCTTCCTTCCTCTCTGTAAAAATCAATAAAATATAAAAAAAAAATTTGACCCGGACATGTAATTTGACAATAAAATGGTCAGAAGTTACTGGCATACATGCCCTGTACTAACATGGCCCTATTAGGGGCGTCTGTGTGTGGGGTAAATAGATCATGTATTATTCTCTCATCTCAAATTTATTAGAAACCTGCCTTGTATGAGGCATTGGAATCTGTTCTGGGATCTGTGGTAGGGGCCTGCCATTTCACTGCATCTCCAAATTGCCATAGACACCATCCAAGCAATTGCCATTTTTTTTTTAATATGTTTTATTGATTTTTTTTACAGAGAGGAAGAGAGAGTTAGAAGCATCGATGAGAGAGATACATTGATCAGCTGCCTCCTGCACACCCCTTACTGGGGATGTGCCCTTGACTGGAATTGAACCTGGGACCCTCCAGTCCGCAGGCCGACGCACTATCCAATGAGCCAAACCGGTTTCGGCCAGGCAGTTGCCATTTAACAGGACTTCAATGCACCCTATCTATTTTTATTTATTAGAAGTAGAAATTTGACCAGGTAAGGGATGCTAATTCCTTGAAAATGAGGACTGTGGCTTTTTTAATTTTTCCAAGTCCTGCAGCAAACAGCAAGGTCTTATGCACATAACTGGTACCCAGTGTTTATTAGTTTAAATTAACAGAACAGGTCTTATAGGGATGACGTGTTAGGGTGTGTGCTTTCTTAGCGAAATGACAAATCTTTTTGTGCCATCCCCAAAAGTGTGCCAACAGAGAAATACAGCCCCTAATGGTGAGGGGCAGGCTGGACAGAGCAGGGAGTGTGTGGCGGGAGGTGAGGACATTTGCTGAGTGTCTCCTCTGTCCCAGGCCTGGGGTTGTGTTGGGTTTAATGCTATGTCTATGTCCTTGGGTATTATCTTATGTGTACAGGCTCTCATGAATAACAGACCATGTTCCTCATGCTCTCTGTGACCTGGCCCTTGGTTATTTCTCCACCTCCACTCTCTGACGTTTTGCCAAAAAACAACCGATTAACTACCCAGATCTTTGGGTTCTTTCTCGAAAGCACCAAGTTGTTGCAGACATTAGGGCCTTGTCCATACTGTTTTCTCTCTTGGGGATGTAAACAAAGAGCAAATTGCAGGCGTAGCTGCTTTCTCATCTTTAGACTTAAGCTAAAATGGCATTTTACATCAAATACTTGTTTTGTTATTATTGTAAATAACTCGCCATTACTATTTGTCATCCAGCTTTACCAGGCAAACGTACAGTGGTACCTCGAGATATGAGTTTAATTTGTTCTGTAACCTTGAGGCGTGGGAAACTATGAGAGGCTCCAGTTGTGGTAAACTGGTGGGTCGTGTGCAGACGGCTGATCTGCGTGATGACTCCTATCTCAAATGTTGCTTGTATTTCAAAGCAAAAATCGCTCGCTCTACGGCTCGTATCTCAAAAATCTCGTATGTTAGGGCACTGGTATCTCAAGGAACCACTGTATTTCTTACCTGTAAGTTTAATTGTTTCATACTATTATTCATTTGCACCATCCTCTCCCCATAATGTAAGCTCATGAGGACAGGGCAGGGGATGCAGAAGACTCGGTGATGATGTTACACAAGTGATGGACCTTGGCTCACAAGAGGAGTCAACATATATTAGATTGTAAGTGTCTGAGTGGATGACTGTAGGACACAGAGACACAGTCCAGGATACTAGACCTCGTAATCTCTTGTTGATTGGGTTTCTAGAAAAGGTGACACAAGGAGCTAATACTCTGAGAGGTATAAGCTGAGGATTCATGGGTGCCCCCTGGAGGAGCCCACAACCCAGACCTGGGAAGTCAGGAGTCAGGTCCAAAGCGGACTTTAAAAGACAAAGCCTGACCTGACTTTTCAGGGACCCCGGGACGAACAGATTATGATGGATTTCACAGTTAAATGTTAAAGGTATTGCCATGGCAGTTTTATTTACAACTAGAGGCCCGGTGCACAAAGATTTGTGTATTTCAGGGGGATCCCTCAGCCTGGCCTATGTCCTCTCGAAGTCTGGGAGCCCTCAGGGGATGTCAGACTGACGGCTTAGGCCCTTTCCCCCAAGGGAGTGAGTTTAAGCTGCAGTCTGGCCTCCCTTTGCAGGAGGCGACCAGGCAGGCTGATCAGAGGGCAGTGCCAGCTGGCAAGCAGCCAGCCCTGCCCCCCCTGACCACTCCTTTGCTGCTGCTGGTTGCCACCGCCCCCAATTGCCATCACCTCCCTCTGCCCGCTGGCTCACACCTTGGCTGGCCTGGCATGCCTGCCTACTGGCCCTGCCTTCCGCCAACTGGTCATTCCATCATTTGGTCAATTTGCATATTATGCTTTTATTATATAGGATAGCTAAGATTTGGAAACAGCCTAGGGCCCATCAGTAGATGAATGGATAAAAAAGCTGTTATACATTTACACAATGAAATACTATATGGCTGTGAAAACAAGGATCCCTTGGCCTTTCTTACAGCATGGATGGATATGGAGATTATTATGCTAAGTGCAATAAGCTAGTTGGAAAAAGACAAATATCACATGTGGAATCTGAAGAACAAAATAAACTGATGCGTTAAATAAGTCCAGAGGGACAGATGCATGGAACAGACTGACAGATCTCAGAAGGGTTAGGGAGTGAGAGGAAGGGAAGATATTAACCAAATAACATGTCTACATATATGCATAGCCCATGGACACAGACAATAGTATGGAGAAGGCCTGGGATGGGATGAGGACAAGGGGTAAGAATGGAGAACATCTGTAATGCTGTCAATAATAAAATAAATATAATGCTATGGACTAAATTGTGTACTCTAGTTCATATATTGAAGTCCTGACCTCAGTGTAACTGTATTTAGAATTAGGGTCTAAAAGAAGAATGAAGGTTAAGTGAGGTCAGAAGGATAGGGCCTTCATTCTAAGACAAGGAGGAGAGATATCTATCTTTCTCATTCTCTGGCTGTTCAGAGGAGAAACCATGTGGGGACCAAGTGGCCATCTGCAGGTGAAGAAGAGAACTCTCATCAGAATGACCTTGATCTGATACTGCCAGCCTCCAGAACCTTGAAAGATAATTTCTGTGGCTTAAGTCACCTGGCCTTTAGGATTTGATGTGGATGCCCGAGCT
The DNA here is from genome assembly GCA_011751065.1 of Lasiurus cinereus. Classification (NCBI taxonomy): domain Eukaryota; kingdom Metazoa; phylum Chordata; class Mammalia; order Chiroptera; family Vespertilionidae; genus Lasiurus; species Lasiurus cinereus. The sequence continues at coordinate 2,318,557 of JAAGEH010000357.1, forward strand.
GACTAGTACAATTATAAATAGGAGATGCTTCCTAATTAAATTTTCATCATTAAAATAATCTATGATGAGCCTGCATAAGATTTTATTATCCACTTCTTTTAACTTTCTTTCTACTCATTGCTCTGGATATTTTAGTCATTTCCCTCATGGATTGTTGCACTCTAAGTTGCTTCAAATACGATTTGGGAAAAAAAATTAGGTTATGTATAAATAAGTAAATGATGACAAACTTTTCCTGGCCCTAAACACGAGCAGTCAGCAATTTGCACTTTTCTTTGAGCATTCTTAGTCCAAAAATTAGCATTCTTGATCAAATATTCATTGATTTCTTTGTCTTCAGTTTTATTCCTGTCTCTGGTCCTATTAAACCTCTACCTCAGACATGCTATAATGTGAATTGGTTTTAATTATGAGAGCGGCTGAGGTTATGACTAATTCACCTTTCTGTAGCACATTTACTACCTTTTGGCTGCTTGGCAATTAGTATTAGTATTGTTTGCTGTCGAAGCCTAAATCTTTGCTCATTAGTCCCCAGAGGTTAGCCGAATGCCAGATTTCCCAAGTAAGAGTTGGGATTTCTGCTTTTTCAGAGGAATATTTAGGAGGTAAAAGCAATCTTATTTTGCATGTGCTTCAAAGAGGTCAGTATATTGTAAAATTTTTCGGTAAAATTACTTTTGCATAGGAAGTTGAGAAATATAACATTGAGTCGGGTCTTTGGTTCAACCAGTAATGTGGTAACAGAGGAAAAAATGACTTTCCATAAATCATAACTCTTATATCTTCAGTGTCTTTTTAATTTTTATTTTATAGGATTAATTTTTATTTTCTAGGAACTCTACTTCTTCCCATAACTGATGGAGAAAATACAGATTTTTAGGTGAAGAGGGGTAAGTAAACAGTTCAATTCGTCTAGGCTATGTAATCACGATAAACTTTATTTTTCACACAACTTTGCTTCATTCTGGCTTCCAGTGACAACTACTTTTTCGAGATCCTGAATGAATCCTTCAGTTCCCCTACACAGGGATCTTGTTTATATATAATCTTCTTAAAATAAATCCTCAAATTATCCTGTTTTGAGTGTATCATGTTTTCTGTTGGCATCGGCCTGATACAAAGCCATTACAGAAGGCTTCAGGAGGGATGACATTAGGCTAGGACTAACATGCTGGGAAGAAGATAGCAACATGACAATATCTAGAACATTCCAGGTAGAAAGAAGAGCAAGAACAAATATCTGGGAGATAGGAACAAATACGGTGTTTGGAGAGGAGAAAGAAGGTTGATGTGATTGGAGTGTTAAGTGACTAAGAGAATGTGGAAGGGGGTCAGAAACATAGGTAGTGACCTATCGACCAGAAAAAAAGAGGTTAGGGCCTTTAAGGTGTTTTAAACAGAGGAGTAAAGCAATGTGAAGAGTCCTTTTTATAGCAAAAGACATCTATTGAGGGCTCCCTAAAAAGATATGGCCACATCAATTTCCTGAATCCTAGGCATGTGACCTGATTTGGAAAAAAGACTTGGCAGATGTGATTGCATTGAATATCTTGAGGTGGATTTATCTAGCAGGGCCCTAAATCCAACAACAAGTGTCTTTTGCAGAGAATTGCAGAGGAAGATGTGAGGCACATAGAGAAGACAGTGAGATGTGAAGATGCTGAGGAGACTGAGATGATGGGAAGCCATAGATTGCCTGTGGGTCCCAGGAACTGAAAGAGGTAGAGAGGGAGGGATTCTTCTCTAGAGCCTCCTGAGGGATGATGACTTTGCGGAAGCCTTGAATTCAGACTTCTAGCCTCCAGAACTGTGACCGAATAAACGTGTAATATTTTTAAGCCCCCTTGTTTGGGGTAATTTCTTAGAAAAGTCTCAGGAAGCCAATACAACTTCCAAGAAATGTCCAGTTGACTCATTCTGCAGATTGACCATTACTTTGTTTACCACTGGCTTTTCTGTCCCCAAGAGTCTTTTGCTCCCAATATTTGATCTGGATGCTGATCCCCATGGTCAGTTGTGTTTTTCTTCTACCTGTTTGGACCAGTTCTATCTGTTTTTACCAGTTTTAATGATTCAATTCAGTATTATACAAATAAATGAGATATGAATATGCATAACTATTTGCAGGCAAATATGAGTAGAGTTGCAAATACACTGAAAAGTCAAATTGAGTCATCATGTGGGAAAAATTCACACTGGGATTTCTGAAGAGATCAAAGAAGGAGGTCAGCCGAAACTGGTTTGGCTCAGTGGATAGAGCATTGGCCTGCAGACTGAAGGGTCCCAGGTTCGAATTTGGTCAAGGGCATGTACTTGGTTGCAGGCACGTCCCCAGTTGGGGGCATGCAGGAGGCGGCTGATCAATGTCTCTCTTTCATCAATGTTTCTGACTCTCTATCCCTCTCTCTTCCTCCTCTCTGTAAAAAATCAATAAAATATATTAAAAAGAAAAAGAAGGAGGTCAGGGGAGTCAGAAGAGGAGAGTAATGAAGGGAATATCAACAGATGACAGATGAAGGGTCCAGCTTTTGGGTTTTCAGATTCCCACAAGGAGATAAATGTTGACCTCAGCATAAGAAGCCATGAGCATGTGGTCTGAGAAAACCAATGGCCTTATTGGAGGCTCACACACATAAACCAGGAGCAGTTCTGCTGGTGACAGGGTCTGGGTGACAAGACCCTAACCAAGAGCCTATTCTCTGGACCAGGTGAGCATTGTTGTTGCTTGTGTCAATTTCTCTAAAACCTCTGTGTTAGTTTAACCAGAGCTTCTGGAAGTCAAGCTTACAAGCTCTTAGTCTTTGAGGTTACCCTACAGAATTCCAGAAAATGAGCGAATTCCAGAAAATGAACAAACCTGTCAACCCACAAATAAGCTACCAACAAAATATAAAACAAACAATTTCTTATTTTATTTTATTGACTTTTTACAAAGAGGAAGGGAGAGGGATAGAGAGTTAGAAATATCGATGAGAGAGAAACATCAATCAGCTGCCTCCTGCACCCCCCCTACTGGGGATGTGCCCGCAACCAAGGTACATGCCCTTGACCGGAATCAAACCTGGGATCCTTGAGTCCGAATGCTAACTCTCTATCCACTGAGCCAAACCGGTTAGGGCAAAACAAACAATTTCAAGAAGAAACACCCGAGGGTTAACATGCTTTTGAAAGCTAATCTAAATATTTTGGAATGACCTACAATGAGAGTTGATTAAATGATGTAAATGATGTATTATTTAGACTACAGAAAAATGTTTTAGAATTTAAATTTGATATGATATACATATTGTTTTGAAACTATCTTTACAGTCTGATCCATTTTAAAGAAGCTGAGGCTGGAACTTATGTCTGAGTCACTGTGGGTGTGGCTTAAATTGGGAAGAGAAAGTAGAACTCCTGCAGATTCTGGAATCCGAGAAAAATGCCTTGGCTCTTTAGCATAAGACAGGTGAATTCATGCACATTTATAGCTTCGGCGGCATTACCATAAAGTGCCTGTGCAAGCTATGTGTCTGACATTTATATCACTTATTCACATTAAAAAAGCAAAAAAAAAACCCTAAAATATCTGATAAAAATAAATAAAATAAAAAATACTAGTTGTTATCAGATTAAGAAGGTCTGTTTTCTATCAGGTGCTGACAAAACCTTGGCTTACAAACGCCTTGGGTATTTCATGTTGAAACTGAACCACTCTTCTTACCCATGCCTTTTTCTCTGCCAAACCACTGCCCCTGTCTTCTCTCTATCTCCAGAGAGAGATACCAGCCTGCCTTAGTTTGCAAAAGCCCGGCTTCTATCATACCATCCTGTGCTGACTTCTGACAGAAGAATTGGTGTTTTAAGTGATTTGGGTAATGGTTGTCCAACCTGTTAAGTCTTTTTTTACTTGTTATTAGATTATTTTCAGGTTAAAAATGTTTAGATCAAAATCAAGGCTAGTGACCAAGATGTGTGATCTGGTTAGGAAATCCTGATATCAATGAGGTAATGACAGACTCTTTTTATTATTATTATTGTTTAAAGTATTACAAATAGTGGTACATATGTTTCCTTCCCCCCCGATTGATCTCCCCCTGCCCTCCCTCTGCCCCAGTACATGCCCTCACCTGCCCCCTCCCTCAGTGTCCTGTATCCATTGGTTATGCTTACATACATGCGTACAAGTCCTTCGGTTGATCTCTTACAGCCCCATCCCCCCAACCTCCCTGCCTTCCTGCTGTAGTTTGACAGTCTATTCAATGCTCTTTTGCCTCTGTATCTGTTCCTCCCCCCACAACACACAATTCTTTTCTTTAAAATATCTAGCTTCTGCAGACTAGAAACAAACCTATAAGAACAAAAAATGTGTGAGTCCCAATTTCAATGTCCATCAGTTCTGAGTCTCAGTTTCAATGTCACACAGTTCCTTATGTGTACACGTCAGCAGTGGTATCTGGATGGTGGACAAATGGTGGCAATGCCAGTCCGACCCTCTCTGGTTTGGTCCTGGGCATCCTGTAGTGATGCACAGCTGCTGACTGCTCGCATGGCAAGGTGTCATCAGCGTCTTCCATCTCTGGACTGTTTCTCCTCTTGCTTTCGCGGTTGGCGCAGACCTGTCAGTTCCTCTCTGTGGCAGGAGTCCACTTGGTCTTGGAGTTGATTTCTGAAAGTGTATAAACATATTCTCGACCAAAGTTAATAAAGGAGTCTTTTCTATAAGATTGACTTGGGGTCTTTTTTATTTTTGCCCAAACGATTTTCCTTTGGCTTATTTTGATTCCATGCATGTTTTTCATGGGTGTCTTGCTGTTAGCATTACAAATAAAAATAATTTTCTAAAGTAAAAATTTTCTGGATGTAATTCACTTACAGGATATATTTCCTTTCATGATATTACCCTACTATCTCCCCTTTATTGACTAACGGAGGTTTTTGTAAATTTTTAATGCAATCTTGATAACTTTAAATTTTAATTTTTGCATAAATATATGAGTGCTTTAGGTTCATTGCATATTAAGCAATTTTACCATGAGATGAACTACCAAGAGATATTTTAGTTAAAACTTTAAGGACATGCTGAAACTGGTTTGGCTCAGTGGATAGAGCGTCGGCCTGCGGATTGAAAGGTCCCAGGTTTAATTCTGGTCAAGGGCATGTATCATGCTTGCGGGCACATCCCCAGTGGGGGGCGTGCAGGTCCATGTCTCTCTCTCATCGATGTTTCTGGCTCTCTATCCGTCTCCCTTCCTTTCTGTAAAAAATCAATAAAATATATTTAAAAAAAAACTTTAGGAACAGCTTTTTGTCCAGTACCATTACATTTTCTTGACTATTCACTTATTTCAATTAGCCAATTTAAATTCATCTGAAAACCTGATTACTATTTTACTGTCAAAGTTGTTAATGACAGACTCTTAAACAGGAGGGTAGCATTTCCTGTTTTGATCACAAGCTGAATGTGAATATTACTATGACTTGAAGAAATTGGAATTTAAAGAGTGGATGGAAATAGGTGTTTGTATTTCTTCACTAAAGTTCCTAAAGACTAAAAGCTTATCTGTTTATTTAACATGTAAATACAAGTTTCTTGAGTACTTACTACTCATCCCCTACTGTGGAAGTAATTCAAAATATCATTTTATTTAATCATCCTGCACGCAGAGCCTCAGCATCTCTGGAAAGAGCATGGGCTGTGAGAGCGGGAGGTCCCCTTCCCAATCAGAGTCAGAGGTATGAGCACAGCAAGGGTGCGAGTCCCTGTCCTAAGCCCGAGTTTCCTCTCCATTCCTCACCTTCCCATGAGGTAGAACATTTTCTTGCATCGTTTTCTCAGCTCTAATAAGTGGCAGAGTTTTGATTTGAACCAGGCCAGATGCCAGAGCCTGTGTTTACACATCTGGTCTCTTTCCTCCAGGCTTTTATTTACATGATGGCCTTATATTCGGTTTCTTGGTTTCTTCAAACGTAAGTTGGGACGGTGAGAAATATTGCGCTAATGAGAGTTGCTTATTAGTGATTTTGCTCTGGACCAAAGCAATCAAACAGAATGAGCACCTCTGCTTTCACAGACTCAGCAGACTGGCTGACACAGGCAGTACATGGAAGAGTCCACTGCAAAGTCCATGGTAGTGCGCCGTGTCACGAGGATTAGCCTGACTTTGGGAATGTAGTACATGCTCAATAAATGCTTAATGATCCAAGTCTTAAAGCTGTGCTGAGCCTCTAATCCAGGTATTTGGATGCCATTTACATTCATGTGTATTCATGTATTTTGAAGTTTGCTCAAAAGTGCTCTGTAGTTTTACAACATATAAATTAAATATATGGGACTTTTTAAGTCAATCTTCAACCTCAGTTGACATGTATACTGTCGAATTATTGATCTTCTCCTTTTAGGTTATAACAGATCTTTCATTTTTTAAAATTTTAAAAATAAACTACAGTAACATGAAATCAAGCAGCCACTTACAAGCAAGGGTTTAGAGTTCTAAGGTCTTCTGTTTTTTGTTGTTTGTTTGTTTTTTTTAATATATTTTATTGATTTCTTACAGAGAGGAAGGGAAAAAGATAGTTTGAAACATTGATGAGAGAGAAACATCCATCAGCCGCCTCCTGCACGCCCTCCACTCCCTACCGGGGATGTGCCTGCAACCAAGGCACATGCCCCTGACCGGAATCGAACCCGGGACCCCCCAGTCCGCAGGCCGACGCTCCATCCACTGAGCCAAACCGGTTTCAGCTGTTGTTTTTTAAAATCACTTTTCTTATTTAAAATCTGTATCATTAAATTTCAGAGTCCTAAAAAAAAGATTAAGGAAGTAAGGGAAAGCCTTAAAGTAACAGAACTACAGAGAGTATTTTTAAAAGTGAAAAACTGAACTATTTAGTACAGGAAAAGAAATCTTGAAAAACAAAGGCAAGGATTGAGATACCAGAGAAATAATAATAACTCCAAAATGCTTTTGAAAACACCTAGGAAAATCAATACACAATGTCCTGAATTTACTGATAATGAGATTCTTCATGTCCACTTTAATAGCCACATTATTCATAATTATTTTTAAACATGGGACTCAGTGAGTTTAAGTAACATTCCAGGCATAAAACTATTCATCATTCATTCATTTTTCATTCATCAAAAAATTGAGTACCTACCATCATTAATTCAAGCAATGATGCCAATATTTGTTTGTTTTTATCCTTTTGGTTGGTTGGAGCTGGCTCTCAAAGTGTGTGCGTGTGTGTGTGTGTGTGTGTTCCCTTAGCAGTATTTAATATAGAGAATGACATTGGGAATCTTGCTTAGCCTGTCAGACAGTTGGGTTAGGGACTTGAGGTGGGTTGAATCACGAGTGCCAATTTTTCACTTTCCTCTGCCTTCCTTCATTTTTGTGGCTTCATTGTGTGTGGAGTATACACCTCCTCTTGATGCTGAGCTTTGCCATGTGACTTTGTCAGAGGTGTGCAGGTGGAGGTGACAATGTGCCATATCTGAGTATGGGTCTTGAGACTCCTTGTGTGTTTCCTCTCGCTTTCTCATCTGTGCTTCTGCCATCACCTTGAAGAGAATGTTCTTTGTCTTTTCTCTCCCTTCAGCCAGGGCCCCAGAGTAAATGTGTGTTTGGTAGAGTCACACCAATCAGCACAGCAGACCTGTACGTTGAGGCAAACAGCCTGGCTAGATCATCCAATCCTCACATGAGTTTCATATTGGGAAGAATACATGAGCATTGCATTTAGCCACTGAGTTTTGGATGTGTTTTGTAATCCAGTATCTCATGACAATGGCTGACTGATCGCCTATTAGCCTATTACTCAGATCTCTTCCCATTCCCTCATTTATTTCCCCTTACTGAGGAGTGACCTGATTGGTGAGTTTGGAAGAACTTGGAGGTAAATAGTCATTTTTTCTTCCATTATTTTTAGGTGAATGATGCCTGCAAGATATATATCCTATTCTACTTCTTGTTGTAACTTTTATAGAAAAGAACACACACACGCACAAACACACACACAAACACACACACACACACAAACACACACACACACTACACATAAAGGGACCTTTTCTAGATTGAGATGGTCATGCAGAGCAGGTAAGGTGCTTAAATTATGTGAGGTTCTCTGAGAAAGCCAATAGTCCAATAAATACAAACCAAGTTCATTGATATTAGCTTTATCGGCTATAAAGTTGGTATTTTAGCCTCATTTGCCCTACTTTATCTCATTTCTCCATTTGTTCAGAACTAAGGAAAGAAAATGCGAAGCTAGTGACTTAGCATCTTCAAACCCCAAGATAGAGAGCATGGGCCAGGAGCACTGGAGAAGATGTTCTAGGCAGTATGCTTAACACAAAGGCCCCCCTTCTCATGTGCAGGTGATGATCACAAAGAAACTGGAGTTTGGAGGTTGAGTTCATTTTAATGCACGTATAGGCTGTGGACTTTGAGAAATACGCTGTATCTGATTAACTAATTAATATATGCATGGGCGCATGTACTGGTATGTATGCTTACCAAACACTTATAAAACACTTGTAACGTGCTTTAAAAATATGAACTAATTTAGAACAATACTATATTATTATATCATAGCATGATCATATGCTCTCATACAGTGTTACTTTTATGGGGCGAATGTGAGTGACCAGTTGTAAATGACCACGGAGGCTGCTAAGTTGGTAATAAGCAGATAAGGATTTATTGAGCTGGCCAGCGACTGCTCTGCCTTTCTCCAAGCAGGGAGTCCAGAGAGCAGCAGTGACCCTTTGTGTAGGACCACTTTTAAGTGCATTTACTACATCTTGTTTTTGCAGAGCAAGCAACCCAAGACAAAATAGTTTTTCCCAAGTAATGTCAGAGTTGACAACCATGTTATTTACAGGAACATCTTATTCTTCAGAAAGCTGACAGTATTCTATGAAAGAAGGCCTACATGCTGGGAAGGGGCCTGAGACCGTATCTCAAGGCCTGGCCTGATGTCAGCACGGATAACTCTATCTGGGGGATAGTCCACGGCCTCTCTGGAATGGGGCACGCTCAAAAATTCCCACTCTCTAACAGTTACCATATCATAGTGTTATCTTCATTTTAATGATGAGAAACTTAAAGCAAAAAAGAAGGGACATGAAGTTGCCTGAAGTCATATATCTAAGTAAATGGCAGAACAAAGATTACAACCTTGGCATACGGATCCAATATTAATATCATAACACTAAGATTTGTCTGTACAACAGATATTTAGTTTAAAAATAAGACAAAGGAACCATTTTTGGTGGGATCAACATGCCTAGTGTTGGGCCTATTGTGTGGATATGGCATTTTCAGCTTCATAATTTATACAACCTTATGCTAGGATATGAGCCTATATTTTTAATTGGATTGTAACCACAGCCACCTGAGCATCTGGCTTAGACTTTCGAGCACATGGTATTTTAAATTTAATTGGTCTCTGCAATTTAGGACAATTTTGTGCAGAGGCAAGCAGCATGCTTGATAGAATGGCCACCATAGATACAAGTCTTTTGCAATAGGGGCTGGGACCTTGCTTATTTTTATGTAAAAGTGATCCCCAGAAAAGTTGTGGGTCCCAGAGAAATGGAAGCCATTAGACTCAGCAATGGGAAAGAATTGCTGGCTCTTCAAGAAAACTCTGAAGACCATGGTCTGCACTCTGTAGCCTCAGCAAAAGGGAAGATGGCAGGCAAGCTGCGATTACACGCTCCCTGGTAGAAAGCAGGGGGACTTGTTAAGCCCTGACCACACCTTGCAAAGGCTCTGGCCTTAGCACGTCACAGGCTGCAGTGGGAGCCTCAGCCATACGCCACCTTCACTAGTGGCCACAGCACACATTTGCTCAGTGGAGCGCATTCACACATTCAGGTAAAGCTGCAACCAGCCTCAACAGATGGGTCAACCCAATTTATGTGACTTGACCTGGAGGTACCAAAAATGCAGCCTTTTCTGAGTACAGTTCGCCAAGGGAAACACTTTACCATGAGAGAGAGTCTTCCTGGACTTTCATTTATTGTAGGAGAGAACAATATTATCTGCTTTCAAATGATAGGCATATGAGTTACCCATGATCTAGACAAAGGTAGGGGGGCCCAATTTTTGATGGCTAGTCCCAAGAGCAGTTATGCAATATTATCTTAAAGCCTCTACATTTTATTCTTTAGGGCCAGGAGCTAACCTGGAAGGATGTTCACTCTTCTCCATAAGAGGATTTACGGTGAAAGTAAACAAGCACAGACCTCAGAGTGCCTCTAATGCAGTGGTTCTCAACCTTCCTAAGGCCGCGACCCTTTAATACAGTTCCTCATGCTGTGGTGACCCCCCAACCATAAAATTCTTTTCGTTGCTACTCCATAACTGTAATTTTGCTACTGTTATGTATTATAATGCAAATATCTGTGTTTTCTGATGGCCTTGAGTGACCCGGGACCCACAGGTTGAGAACCGCTGCTCTAATGTATAGTTTCTTTCCAAAGCTTTCTGAAGCTTTGCAGCAATGCGTGCATAAGGTCAGATGTTTTGTAAGAGTGACCACCATCAGATATGTAATCGCAATCAGTTATGAATTTTGTTTATTTATACTCTGACTTGCCCTCTCTCTTTCCCCCCTCTAGATGTGCTAGGTGGGAGTTATCATAGATATTTTGGGAACCCATCTTCAGGGAACTTAAGGGGGGATACAATTTGAGTTGAGTGGGGTATTGTATGCAAATCACAAGCATAGTTTGCGAAGCGTTGGTGACAAGATTACTTGCCATCCTGACACAGACCAAGATCCCAGCCATATCCCTCCAGTCTCTGTGCTGACTCCTACGAGAGCATGGCACACGGGAGCAGGAGCTGAGATCATAATGGCTTTAAAATTAAATTTTATATTATTTTTCTTTTTAAGAGGATGCTGCAAATTGTGCAAACATGAGACCCCACAAAACCTGAATCTGACCCTGTCCACAAGTTTACCCAAGACACTTGGTCTCAAAGTAGCTCTAGAGTAAATAATGCCTTCTTGTTGGAGGGAGCAAAACATGATTAGAACAAATTCTATCTTAAGAGACCGTGCAGGTAGGCACATAGGAGGAAGGTCAGGAGCCAAAGAACTTAAAAAGCCTAAATAGAAAAGTATGGCGCCAGGAAAACGTCATGCATTGGCAATTATTCTCAAGGATAAAAGGAGAAATGGAAAATAAGAGCAATAGACATACACCTAGTTTCAAAGATAGATATAGTTAAATTTATAAATGCATAATTAGTAGGAGGAAAGATAATTTAAAATTCTTGGTGACTTGGGCTACCGCTATTGTACATTTCTAAAACTTGCAAGAAGATAGTAATAATTCAGATGGAAGTCTCTGAAGGTCAGCGCTATAATATTGTGAATTCTATTTAGACTGCCTATTGAATGAGCAAAAAATAAAATTTACCATGGAAGGAAAGAGAAAGAGAGAGAGAAAGAGAGAGAGAGGTTTTGGTTGCTACAAAATAAATCCTTACTCAACCAGGCATGGAGCGTATTGTTGAAAATGAGCCAAATAACAAGTTGGGAAGGATGCATTTTAGTCCTTGATTTCCTTGAACTTTAATTCACAAGGAAGGGGACTTTTATTTTAAACATGAATTCTTTTGGAGTTTAACCTGCAAAGCTAATTAATTTTTAATTTTTGGACTTTAATTTCTTCCTGAAGTTATGGGGCCCAATTAAAATTAAATACGGGAGCATTTTCACACTGTTGGCATTTTGAGTGTCTTATGGCATTTAATCTATTGCAGGATCCCTAAAAGGGTATATTGTACAACACGGCTGATCATAATTTCAGGTGGAAAAGAGAATACAGAATGAATTTTAAACTTCTGCCTCTGGCCATCATGGAATAAAATGGTCTGAAATTACCCTCCTGAAGTATAAACGGAAAAGTAATGAACATATAGAGAGAGCTATTTTAACATGTTGGACAAGGCACAGCAGAAAACGGATGCCTGGACATAAAATAAAACAAACAGGGTGGGCCCAATGATTGGCCAGCTTTCTGGCTGGACTAATGAGGGAAGGCAGGCAGGGGATGGCAAACGGATGGGCAATCTCACTGAGTGGAAGAGGGAGGGGCCATAGTAGGGGAGGCCTGGCCAGCTAGACCATGTGTAAGAAGGGATAGAGCATCAGCCTGCAGACTGAAAGGTCCCAGGTTCGATTCCGGTCCTGGGCATGTGCCTTAGTTGCGGGCATATTCTCAGTATGGAGTGTGCAGGGGACAGCTCATCGATGTTTCTCTCTTATCGATGTTTCTGACTCTCTATCCCTCTCCCTTCCTCTCTGTAAAAAATCAATGAAGTATATTAAAAAAAAAAAAAGAAGGGAGGTGTACAGAGAAGCAGTCACAGATGTCTTCATAGGGGACTTCTTGAGTCTTTCATTGAACACAAACTTGCTGATGGAGAGAGTAAAACCCCACGAAGCAGAGAAGAAAAATTAGTAAGAAAAAAAAACACTATTTAATAACGGTAAACTAGTTTTCAGACATCACACAGAGTTGGATGTGATGAGGAATCCTGGAAACACGCAAGAGTTTGTACAGACAAGAGTGAAGAAGTGTCCTTGGAGTAGAGAGAGTTGTTTCCAGAATAAATTCTACTCCACACTCACTCCCTTTTCCTCCCTCGTCCACACACACACACACACACACACACACACACACACACACACACACAAACACACAAATGGATCTTTTTAGCTTAGCGTTTAAAGCTCAGCGCTTATTTTGACTTATGCTAATGTTCAACATTTATTTCATCATAAAACCACCCTCTGTGGCAGAGACATGAGCGTCCTGTTCATTTCCTAGGTCTTGTATGGTACATTAAAAGGTTTGTTAAACAAAACTAATTTGCCAAGGATTAAATGAAATCTCCATTGACATTCTTCCCTAAAGCTTTGGCAAGGGCTATAATAAAAATAACTGTAATTGAATGTAATAAACCATTTTTCAGGAAATGGTTATGATACATAATATTTATTCAATAAATACACTAAATCAAATCTCAATTTAATAGTGTTGTGTGGGAATCAAATAATTTAAATAAATTGTGATTTTTAGAACAAAACTTAGGATCTTTCTGTAAAATGAAGCGTAGTCCGTCCCTTTCACTTTAAAAATAAAAGTCTCCTCGAAATTACTTATCTAACCCGAGAGTAGCTACACTACTTGTCAGATACAAGCCAATGCTCTGTGAAGAAATCAAATAAAATCTAGCCACCAAGAATGTAACATTCACCCACTGCAGGATTCAATCCAAAGTCAATAGATGAGGGAAAAGCAGGAAAATATGACCCATTGCAGAAATAGTTTTCAGTGCAAACAGATGTTGAAATGACAGAAATTAGAGAATTAAGAACTTTACAAAAAAATTATAATATGCTCTAGATATTTAAATAGATATTTTAAATGTTAAATGATATGGTCATGCTTTTAAAAATAGAATACACAGCCAAAACCTGTTTTGCTCAGTGGGTAGAGCGTTGGCCTGCAGACTGAAAAGTTCCAGGTTTGATTCTGGTCAAGGGCATGTATCTTGGTTGCGGGCACATCCCCAGTGGGGGACCTGCAGGAGGCAGCTGATTGACGTTTCTCTCTCATCAATGTTTCTAGTCCTCTAACCCTTTCCCTTCCTCTGTAAAAAATCAATAAATATATTTTTTAAAAATAGAATACACAAAAACGATTCAGGAAAAACTGTGAAGATTAAGCATATGGTACCTGAAGTTAAAAACACACTGAGAAGAATGAATGGCAGTTTAGACACTTACTCATAGGCACAAGATGGTGGTGCCCAGTCCCTTCAGCTCCTTCTGAGTTTCCCAGTCATTTCAGCCCTGCTAGGGGTGTGGAGGTGTGTCATGCTGCCTGACCCTGCCCTCATCTTCCCAGCCTCCCAGAGCCGCCCAAGGCTCAGGTAACCAGGGTGGCCACGGCTTGCCCTGCTGGCAGTGGCAGCAGCAGAGGTGTGATGGGGATGTCGCTTTCCCCTGATCACCAGGTCGCCTCCTGCCCTTGAGCGCTCTCCCAGATTGTGAGAGAGAATAGGCCGGGCTGAGGGACCCTCCCCCTCCTCTCCGGTCCAGTGCATGAATTTTCATGCACTGGGCCTCTAGTACTATAATATATGTCTAATTGTAAACTTTGTGTATCAAGATGTGGGGCCCATGGGTGCCAAATATTTTATTTGTTCACACATTGTTTCAGGTATCTTTGTGAGCCTGTTTTGGGTAAGACAAACATTTAAATTGGTAGCCAGAGTAAAGTTGATGCCCGCCCCTATGAATTTTATTGGGGGGGGGTGTATAATTGAATCTATAACATCAATTATTTCTTCAAGATTAATACTTAGATATTTGATATTTTGATAGTGTGAATCTATAAGACTATATTAGAAACCTACTTTGAGAAAATTTTATTATTACTTTGTTACATCTGCATGTAAAAGTGCCTGTCTCTCCAATGCTAAATATAATTTACTCTTCTTTGCTATTATCTTAGAATAATATGATATCTTCTTTTTTAAAAAATTTTTAAATTTATTATTTTAACTAATGGGATAAAAATAATTACACCCATTTTCATATACTAATCTAATAATATATTTTCCTATGTTGCATTATTTTATTTTTAATTTGTAAATTACAGTTGGCAGCCAATGTTTTCTATATTAGTTTCAGGGGTATAGCAGAGTGATTTAAACATTTATATAATTTACAGAGTGACCTACGTGATCAGTCTATCATGCATCTGGCACCATACATAGTTATTACAGTATTAGCGTCTGTATTCCCTAACCTGACCTCTACATTCCTATGACTATTCTTCAACTACTAATTTGTATCTTTTAATACCTTCACCTTTTTTATTCAGCCTCCCAACTCCCCTCTCACCTGGCAACTATGATTTTGTTCTCTGTATATGTGGGTCGGTTTTCTTTTTCTTTTTGCTATTGTTCTATAGATTTTGCATTGAGGTGAACTCATGTAGTATTTGTCTTCCTGTCTGATTTGTTTCACTTAGCATAATACCCTCTCGTTGTAGCAAATGATAAGATTTGTTTTGTTTGGTTTAGGTTTTAAACTCTCCTCTGTCTTGTTTATCAAACCCTTTCTTTTATGCCTTAAAGTATTGTTTAAAGTTTTGTGCATCATATTTTTATTGTGTTACACATTATAACTTATTACTATTTTTATGTGGGAAGATCGATCAACTTCATCGTGCAGCCTGTAAGACTGAGATTTACATCCCGTCGGCAATTGATGAAGCTGAGATTTGAACCCACGTATTCTGACCGTGGAGGTTTTGCTCTTGATCCCCATGTTATAATACTGTGTGACTCTGGGCAAATTCGCTTCGCTTCTCTGATTTTTCCTCATGTGAGGGAGGAATATGTGTCTTCCAGGGATTGTGAAAAAGAACACATTTAGCCAAAACCGGTTTGGCTCGGTGGATAGAGCGTCGGTCTGCAGACTGAAAGGACCCAGGTTCGATTCCGGTCAAGGGCACGTACCTTGGTTGGGGGCACATCCCCAGTAGAGGGGCGTGCAAGAGGCGGCTGATCGATGTCTCTCTCTCATCGATGTTTCTGGCTTTCTATCCCTCTCCCTTCCTCTCTGTAAAAAAAAAAAATCAATAAAATATATTTAAAAAAAAGAAAGAAAGCAAGAAAAAGAACAAATTTAAAATGGAAACAGCTGAACCCACAGTAGGCACTACACACATGTCAGTTTCCTCTGAAAAGCATAATTAACTCTTGGTAATTGGAAAGCACATGCTGTTACCTCCAGTCCCCCATGATTTGAAATTTCAGTTCGGATGGCTTCGTGCTTCTGTTTTCTTCCCTCTGCTGATGAGCAGTGTAAGAGAAATGTGAAGAGACATGGACCGTTAATGGAATCTCTGAGTGTTCATTCAGCAGGCATGTTTCCCCAGTTGCTAAAGGAAAGGGTCTTCATGAGAAGCAAACAGTGGTGTTCTTTAGAAAGCCTTTGCCATTCCCCGGCCCCGAGGAGCCAGCTCTGTGCCTGCAGACACATCACCCTGCCCCATTCCATGCCTCCCAAAAAGCAGAAACTTTTACATCCTCCAGGTAGCATGGAACCTGGGCCATTCTGACCCCCCCAGTGGACACACAGGCCCCCAGCCATTCCAGAAACTCCAACAGCCATGCGAACCGGGACAGGGGAACAATTCACTCCTCAGGTTTACAAAGGAATCTTGGAGGAGGGCAGGGAAGTAAAATGCTTGTTTCTTTTGAACCGCTGCCATTAAGAAATAAAATAAGATTTCTATTTCAAGTTAAAAAGCCAGAGCGTTCCAAGCTGAACGTGGTGATATTTGGCCACACACTTTTCGTTGTACAAAGAAACACAGTAATCTGAATGGAGATGGGGAATTGATTTTTTTTTTTTTTGGATTGGTGCCAATCTCAGCATGGGTGGTGATGGCCTGGTTGAAAGAAAACAGGATGTTAGCATTGAAAACTGGGGGAGGCCAGGCTTGCACATGAATGTCCTTCTTTGGGGTTCATGTGTGGAAACTGCCCTTCTATGGAAGATGGCACCTAGTGTGTTTCTTCTCTTCTTCTTTTTTTTTTTTTAAATATATTTTATTGATTTTTCACAGAGAGGAAGGGAGAGAGATAGAAAATCAGAAACATCGATGAGAGAGAGACATCGATCAGCCGCCTCCTGCACGCCCCACACTGGAGATGTGCCCCCAACCAAGGTACATACCCTTGACAGGAATCGAACCTGGGACCTTTCAGTCTGAAAGCCGACGCTCTATCCACTGAGCCAAACCGGTCTCGGCCCTTGTGTGTTTCTTGTTTTTTTCCTGGACGTTGTTTTAGAAGTTTAACTTGACAAGAGACCCTGGTACTCTTGTAAAGAGCAGTGGCTACTGGCACTGGGTTTCAGGCATCCGATTCTATGAACACTGTATTACTGCCACTGAGTTGGAGGGAGGGCATGGTTATTTTTCTGGCATCAGTTTGTTGGGGAATTTGTTGCTTTTTCGCTTGGAAACCAGACTAAGAAAGAGCTGGAGGGGAGGGTGCATCCTTGATCTTACCGAGGAAGGCGCATGATGACCAGGAGAAGGATGAGGAGGTCAGGATGGAGCTCATGGTGTGACTGGGAAGATGTCCTCCAACAGGCGTGTATCAGGGTTCACTCTTCTGGTGCTTCAAATGAAATATGTTTGAAGGGAACACCTCATGTTGAGTGTTCTTTTTTTTTTAAATATATTTTATTGATTTTTTTACAGAGAGGAAGGGAGAGGGATCGAGAGTCAGAAACATCGATGAGAGAGAAACATCCATCAGCTGCCTCCTGCATGCCCCCTACTGGGGATGTGCCAGAAACCAAGGTACCTGCCCTTGACTGGAATCGAACCTGGGACCTTTCAGTCCGCAAGCCGACACTCTATCCACTGAGCCAAACCGGTTTAAGCAAATGTTCTTAACATACACATTAACAAAGACAAAAGGGGACACGGGAATCTGAGAGGTGTTGGCTATGTCTGTTGTCTTGATGTTGATGGTGGGGTCAGGGTATTTGCATACGCCCCAATTAATCAAATTGTAAGCATGAACTATGTGCACTCCTTCATGTATCAATTTACAAACTCAATAAGGCTGATCCAAAAAATATACGAGTGAGGCCAAAGTAGACCCTTTCAGCCACCATATTTTCTGTCCCAATGACACTGCTGTGGTATGGCTCTCGCCTTCTGTCATCTATCTCCGTTCTCAAAAGTCTTCATTAGGGGACTCAGCGGATGAATGAAGATCTTTACAGACACTGAGATGTTTTCCAGAGGCATGAAATGTGGGAACCTCTTTCCACGTCCCGCGTGGTTCAGGGTTCCCGGGT
>JAAGEH010000357.1:2336470-2359772 GCA_011751065.1 Lasiurus cinereus
ATGTGGGAACCTCTTTCCACGTCCCGCGTGGTTCAGGGTTCCCGGGTCAGGGTTCGGGTTCTGAAGGAGGCTGCACGCAAACGAAATGAGAGACTGAAAGCATAAATTTGGCGATATTGGGGGGCCAGGCGGGAGCCTTCCTCTAGTGGAAAGGACTGCCACTTGCTCTGGCCTTTTTCTCCCTTTTATTAAGGCTTTGGGACACACCCCTAGCCTTTAGGCAGGAAATAACAAAAACAGAAATTAACAAGAAACAAACATAGAGGTTGCTTCAACCGATAATGTTTCAGCTAAACAGTGAGTAATTAGCTCTGACCTTTCAGAGCAATTAAGGTTGACCAGCCTTCTGGCTTCCTGTTTACATCCATTTAGTGAGAACAATATTTGGTTTCCAACAATGAAACACACAGATCCCGTGTGAAATAAATGTTTAAATTACAGCATGTTTCTTCTTGAAAAAGGCTGAGCATCTTTGATGAGTTCTATGTACATATATTTTTTTGTATCACATGAGAGTCTTCTCATTTTTTATTTGATATTTGTTCCTGAAGCACCATATTTAACTTCATTAGAGGCCACCTCCTGGAACAACGGAGCAGAGGAAAATATATATACATAAAGATGCACCAAGATGCATTAGCTAGTAGTTCATAGGTGTTCTGTGCCCTGGGCCATTAGTGACAACCTGTGCAATTTGATGTGTTTAGACATGTGCACTTACTCATGATACTACCAAAAGGTAACCTTAAAAAATATTGTTGCCAAAACTGGTTTGGCTCAGTGGATAGAGTGTCGGCCTGTGGACTGAAAGGTTCCGGGTTCGATTCTGGTTAAGGGCATGTACCTTGGTTGCGGGCACATCTCCAGTAGGAGGTGTGCAGGAGGCAGCTGATCGATGTCTCTCTCTCATCGATGTTTCTAACTTTCTGTCCCTCTCCCTTCCTCTCTGTAAAAAAAAAAAATCAATAAAATATATTTTTAAAAAATATTGTTAAAAAAAACACTGAAAAGAATTACACCCTGTACAAATGTCCCTTACTCTCTCTGTCTCACTCAAGTCATCTTTTCCCTCAAAGCACCTAATCCGGCTTTTGTGGAGTTTTCTAAATACCATGAGGTCAGGAGACCAGAGAAGAGCAGGACTAAAATTTCACGGGAAGTGGAGGGGAGGAAAAAGTAAAAGGTTATTTGTTTGTTAAAGGTCAGCCTAACTGGACCCCACGCATTGATTTTCTAAGCTGCTAGAGTTAAACAAGTCTCAACAATAAATGTATTATAGGCAATCGTGGGTTTGCAACCGTCCGGCGGAGTTTTAATTTGCGAATGCAATCAATAAGCCTTTGTGTTTCCCAAACAGAACATGAGCAGAAAAACCCGTGCTAGGGCCTTGTGTTTGTACAGTTGCTGATATTTCAGGCCGATGTCTGCTTTGACAAATGATACCTTGCTTCCAATCAATAACTCATACACCTCAATTTGCTTTTTCTTTACCTTGAACTATAACCAAAAGGAGGCAAACATCACTATAATTTCCACTTAACATGGAGATAAGAGTTGATGGTGTGCGGGCATGTAAGTATGTGTATGGCCCAAAGGGTAAACCGTGACCACCCAAAGCAATAAACTCCTCTGTTAGGATTCGTGTGGGGACTCCTAATGGAGGCGGGAGGAAATGATGCCAAAGAAATGTGTCTACGTGCATTAAGGTTCTTATGCATATCCTTTGACTTGGAATTTCTTTGTGTCTTAATCAGTCTTACGTATGTAACCCGTTGATTAAGGGAAGGGCAGGTTATATGCAAAGCTGTTTATTGTAGCATTCTTTATAATGGAAAAAAATAAAAGCAAGCTAAGTTGCCAAGGATTAATGTTGAATATCCTGAATTGGGTAGTACCTGCAGATATCAAATATTTATAGAAAACATATCTAGTGTGTACTCCACATGGCAATACTTTTCAATATTATTTCCGTTGTTACTGCTATTATTATTATTGAAATTTGTGTGGAATATTGAGTAAGCACATGGTTGTGGTGATCCTTCAAATTTGTATTCTAGTTTTAATTCATCTACTCAGTAGACCATGCCTCAAGGATCTCATCTGCAAAATAATAATAAGAGTATTTAACTTCTTAAATAGATGGTAAATATCAAATTGGAGAAGGCAAGCGAAAGTTTTAAAAGTATTTTTATTGATTTTAGATAGAGAAAGAAAATGAGAGAGAGAGGGAGAGAGAGATTGGTTTGTTGTTCCACTTGTTAAATCTTCATTGGTTGATTGATTCTAGTATGTTCCCTGATCCAGAGATCGAAAAGACAACCTTGTCATATTGGGATGATACTAACCAACTGAGCTACTCAGCCAGGACCAAGCAAAACTCAACAAATATTGATTTTCATGTTATTTAATTATTATCTTAAGGATCTTCTGTATAGAAAACTTCAGAGAACTATAATTTATGTTTATTCCTTACTAGACCCCATATATTTTTTAACTTTACTTTCGCCTTCTGTTAAATTATTTTGCTAGTTGAAAAACACAAATATAATGAAAATTGAAGTTGATTTTATAATGTTAATTATTATTTTGTAGAAGTGAAAGTGTGACTAAGTAAATATTAGGTAATCTCTTAAATCATAAAAACTGGATTAGCCGAGACCGGTTTGGCTCAGTGGATAGAGCGTCGGCCTGCGGACTGAAAGGTCCCAGGTTCGGTTCCGGTCGGGGGCATGTATCTTGCTTGCGGGCACATCTCCAGTGTGGGGCATGCGGGAGGCAGCTGATCGATGTCTCTCTCTCATCGATGTTTCTGACTTTCTATCACTCTCCCTTCCTCTCTGTCAATAAAATATATATTTTAAAAATAAGTAAATAAATAAATGAATAAAAGCTGGATTAACAAGCTTTATTATGTCAGTGACAATGGACAATTGCTTTTAAAAGATGTGTTGGAATGTATTAGACATAAAATATGTGGCTTAGAAGTTTCATATATATTAACACTATAGTTCTCCTAATGCATTTATGAATTATATGTCATTTCTATTTGCCAGATGAGGAAACTGAGATTCAGAAAAGTACTTAAAGTGACTTGCCTGGGATATGCTAGGTAATCTAATAATTAATTTCATATTTATCTTTCAACCCCACCCAAATTTCTGTAAAATGGAAATGAGAAAAATATTTATCTTTAGAGTTGAGAATCAACTCTAATTATATACTATATGCAGATGTTTTGTGAAACAATTGATATTAACATGATCTTATTGCCACTCCCTACTGCTATTATTACTTCCCTGATCGTTTCCTTTTCAGTTATTCCTTGACCATTACTTATCTTTATCTTCTCTCAATACCACTGACATTCAACAGCATTGAGGCTCTTTTTCCTTTTGTCCTCTTCCATTCCTCTGTAGACCAAGAATTTCCATATTAGGGTTAAAGACATAGAATTCTTCAGATTACATCATTTATTTTCTACAGTTCATTTGCTAGAATTGCTCACTGTATTTTGGGAAGAGAGTTCCTAGCCCGCAAACACCCCCTTAAGTCACTAAGCCAGTGGTGGCAATTCATAAACCCTTAATTGTCACTTAATCTCCTGGGTGTACTTCGGTCCTCACTCAGGAGGTGTATTTATCATTTTATTTCCAATTTAGGCTTGTCAAGAAATAGGTAAAAACAGAAATAATCATAGAAACAAACAGATGTAATAGTTCTTGGCACTCGTCCTATTTTTCTTCTGTTGAATGAACCTCTGATGGTTAAATGTCTGAACTTAAGAAAACAGAAATGACATAGAAACTAAAGTATGTCAGTGACAATGGACAATTGCTTTTAAATGGTGTGTTGGAATGTATTAGACATAAAATATGTGGCTTGGAAGTTTCATATATATTAACACTATAGTTCTCAAAACGCATTTATGAATTATATGTCATTTACATATATGTGCCTGAGAGAAATTCTCTCATAAGGAGGCAGAAGCCATGGCCTGTGTCTTGACACATGTAGAGCGTTTTGTTTCCATTGGATTAAGCTAAGAAGCTAGAAAAGGTAAGTCAAAAGTGTCACAGAATATTTATTCTTTGCAAAACAAACAAACAAAAAAACAAATACTGCTAGGCCTTGGGTGAAATATAAAATCATAGTATCTGTCTTAAACAAGTCCATGAATGGTGTGACTTAAGGCACAAGACACCTTTTAGGACACGTTAAAGACCATTCAGAAGGTCCTTGCATAAAATAATGTCTGGATATGCTTCTTTATTTAAATTTCAATACAGGGAGTGCCCACTATCAGTAATCTGAGGAAGAGAGTTGTATTGTGCAGCTTCTTAAAATACTGGCCTCTCAACACCCCTCGTGAATTTTGAGTACCACTGTGTGTGGA
Organism: Lasiurus cinereus; assembly: GCA_011751065.1. Classification (NCBI taxonomy): domain Eukaryota; kingdom Metazoa; phylum Chordata; class Mammalia; order Chiroptera; family Vespertilionidae; genus Lasiurus; species Lasiurus cinereus. The sequence continues at coordinate 2,340,864 of JAAGEH010000357.1, forward strand.
TACCTTTTCTAAACTCCCTTCCAGTCCGGTGTCCGTGACACTGGGCATCCATCCAGAAATGAGAGTTGTCCTGAGAACTCGGGAACAAAGGAGTGAGCCCACTGTTGGTAGTCTCCTCGCCTTGTGGGTTTGCAGGGTGCAGTACAAGATGCAGGTCCTGTGAATTGTGGAGATTGATGGGAAGGGCTGGGGAGACGCTGACAGCCAGAATTGACATTATGAAGTACTCAGAGGAGAGGGAGGCACAGGAGCAAACACTGAACATATTTCTTCGTAATCAGCAGATGAGCACATGCAAGTGAGAAAACTCCCCAAGGCTGAAGGAAAGAAAAGAAAAATCTGAAGGGATTAGGGGGCCAGATATAGTAACTGTTCCCACCATCCAGCCTAGGGAAACTTCCTGATGCTTGGGGCTTTAGAGTTTGCTCTCAAAAAGGATTTCATACAAAGGGTCTTGCCTCAGTCGTAAGCAATAATTGGCCCAATAGGGAATGAGAACCGTTCTGATCGTTGTTGGTAAATTTTAAAATAACTGGATAATCAAACTGTTTATAAGAAATGCCACTGTGTCCAGCAACAGTGCTCAAGTGTTTTCTTATAAACTCGGAAATTGTCATCAGCATACCAGGTGAAACTCTCAATGTCTGGCACTTGTTTAAAGATGAATGGACATACAATAAGGAGGAAAATCATAATGAGAAGAAAAAATATGATAAAAAAAAACCTGTTCTAGAGGTGACATGGATGAAAATCAGATATTTAACAGACAAGGACAGAAAAAATTACTATAAATATTTCTATATGTTTAAACAGGTAAGTATTGCCGAAACCAGTTTGGCTCAGTGGATAGAGCCTTGGCCTGAGGACTGAAAGGTCCCAGGTTCGATTCCAGTCAGGGGCATGTACCTTGGTTGTGGGCACATGCCCAGGAGGAGGTGTGCAAGAGGCAGCTGATCAATGTCTCTCTCTCATCGATGTTTCTAACTCTCTATTCCTTTCCCTTCCTCTCTGTAAAAAAATCAATAAAATATATTTAAAAATAAAAAATAAAAAGGTAAGTATAGACTCATCAGATATATTAAAAAAATCCTAAAGTGAACTTCCAGAGATAAAAACTGCAAGTAAACAATGACACCAACACTGGGGAAAGTTTAGCATGATATTGTAAGGTTCTTCTACTGTTAAGTAGTATAATATCACTTGAAGGGAGAATGTATATTAAAGATGCAAAACCAAATAAACCATTAAAATGGCAAAACAAAGAGTTAGTATGGTTAATAAGCCAACACAGATAAAATGTAATTATAAAAATTATGGAATTAATAGAAAAAAAGAAGAAAAGAGAAAAAAGAGAACAGAGAAAAGATGGGATAAATAGAAAGCAAGTAACAAGATAATATATTTAAGGTTTCTCAGATCAATAGTCACTTTGATACTCATAGTCTGATATAAGTATCTCAATTTAACTAACTCAATTTTTTTCTGTTTGAATAAAAAAACTGCTTAATTATATGCTGTTTACAAAAAAATTAAATATAAAGGAACAAACACATTAAAAGTGAAATAATTAAAAATTACATTATTTGCCCTGCAAGAAAATTTTAAGGCAAAGAATAATGCTTGGTTAAACAAGGTTATTTCATCATGAAACTTCATAAGGATCAGTTCAACAATAATAGTTCTAAATGTTTATGTAGCTAATAATAAAGTCTCGTACATAAAGCTAACAGTAATAAAATGAAAGAAGAAATAGTTTAATTCACAGTCATAGTCAGAGATTTCAATACCTCTCTATCAATAATTGATGGAATGACTAGAAAAAAAAGTCAGTAAGTATATTAAATATTTGAAAATATGATCAATCAACTTGACATAATTAATATTTATAGAACACAACAGCATAAGACTATTATTGAAATAAACTAGAGCAGACTCAAATAAATGGAAAGATATACCCTATTCCAGGTAAAAGGATTCAATACGTTAGATGTCAATTGTCTTCAAATTGATCCATAGATAGATTCAACAAAACCATAATAAAAATACCTGCAGACTTTTTTTTTTTTTGGTAAAAATTGATAAGAAAATACCAAAATGTATTTGGAATAAAAAAAACCCTAGAATGATCAAAATAAACTTGAGAAAGAAATTCAAAGTTGGAAGTCTAGGACTACTATATTTCAAATCTTATTAAGAAGTGTAGCAATAAAGATAAAATGGTATCATTTAGTAGCACAGATTAAAAAGTCCAGAAATACAAGCATACATATATGGACTAGTAATTTTTTGAAAAATGTAATACAGTTGAGAAAAGATAGTTTTTCAACAAGTAGTACTGAAACAGTTATTTACTCATATATATAACATGAACTTCAATATAGACTTTATATCATTCACAAAAATTAAATGCAATATATCATATTCATAAATGCAGAGCATAGAGCTATTATTGATCTTTTGGAAAAACTGTTGTGACCCAACTTTAGACAAGTCCATAAAAGAGTAAATTGATAAGTTAGACTTTATTAAAATTATGAAGTCTGCTCTTCAAAAAACACTGTGGAGAGAATGCAAAGTAAACCAGAGTTGGGAAGAAAATATTTTATAATCATGCATCAGTTAAAGAACTTGTTTTCATAATATACAAAGGATTCTGAAAATTAAGGGAAAAATTCCATTAAAAATCCATGAAAAATGGGCAAAATAATTGAAAATACTTTTTATTTTAAAAGGTATATAAATGGCAAATAAGCACATGAAAAGATCTCAAATATTATCAGTCACCAAGACATACAAAATAAAATTATAATGGGATACAACTACACACATACAAGAATGGCTAAAGAAAAAAAAAAGATTGAACACATCAAGTGACACTTGTACATGATATTCACAGCAACTTTATTCATAATAGTTCCAACTGGAAACAACCAAAAATGTCTAGTAACTGTGAATGGGTAAACAAGTGCCTTTCAGTATATACCCAGTGGAAAGCCACTCAGTAATAAAAAGGAATTATTGATATATGCTACAACACGATGAACTTCAAAGTAATTCTGTGTAATAGTGTGTGGTTTAATTTACATAATCCCAAGAACATGCTAACCAATCTTTTTTTTTAAATTGCTTTATTGATTAAGGTATTACATGTGTCCTTGTGGGAACCTCTTTCCACATCCCATGTGGTTCAAGGTTCCTGGTTCAGGGTTTGGGTTCTGAAGGAGGCCGCCCACAAACGAAATGAGAGACCAGAAAACATTAATTTGGCGATATTGGGGGCCAGGTGGGAGCCTTCCTCTAGTGGAAAGGACTGCCACTTGCTCTGGCCTTTTTCTCCCTTTTATTAAGGTTTTGGGACACACCCCTAGCCTTTAGGCAGGAAATAACAAAACAGAAATTAACATGAAACAAACAGGTAGAGGTTGCTTCAGCCAACAATGTTTCAACTAAACAGTGAGTGATTAGCTCTGACCTTTCAGAGCAGTTAAGGTTGACCAGCCTTCTGGCCTCCTGTTTACATCCATTTGGTAAGAACAATGTTTGGTTTCCGACAGTCCTTATGCTCCCATTGCCCTCCAATGTTTATGTCCATTGGTCAGGCTTATATACATGCATACAAGTCCTTTGGTTGATATCTCCCCCTTATCCCCACCCTTCAGCTTAGCAACTGTCCTCCCTTGCAAGCCTGATCACCTCCAACTGCTCTACCCCTCTGAAGTTTGATGGTCTGATCAATGTTTCTCTGTCTCTGGATCTGTTTTTGTTCATTAGTTTATGTTCATCATAAATGAGTGAGATTATGTGATATTTGTCTTTCTCTGACTGACTTATTTCACTTAGCATAATGCTCTTCAGCTCCATCCATTCTGTTGCAAATGGTAAAAACTCCTTTTTTACTGCAGCATAGTATTCCAATACTATGCTCGTGACAAAAAGCAGAATAGTAGTTCACTGGGCAAGGTCAGAGGTGTAGTAGGACGGGGTTGATCAGAGGGATTAAAAGTAGAACAAGAGGGAAATTACATTAGCACTTTAATTTGGAAGATTAAAAAAGCAAATGGTTGATACATTAACACATATATTCAGCCTTAGCACTAATGATGGGAATGAAAATGATGTGTTTTATAATAAAGATGTTTTTAATAATGTTGATCAAAGATTAAAAATAATGACAGTCATTGGTCACAAACATAATTAATAGAAATATAAATTGTTGCATCCTATCTGAAGAACAGTTTGTCTCTTTGTATATAAAGCCCCATTTTTTATACAAATCAATGTCAATATCTTGTCAACATTTTTATAACAGCAAGAATTTTATAACAATACTGGAGACTTGGTGCACAAAATTTGTGCACGAGGGCGGGGGTGTCCCTCAGCCCAGTCTGTACCCTCTTCAATCTAAGACCCCTCGGGGGATGTCAGACTGCTAGTTTATGCCAGATCCCTGTGATAGGGCAGTTAGGGGTGACCAGGGCTGGCAGAGGAGGGCAGTTGGGGGTGTCTTGTGGGATAGGGCCTAAACGGGGAGTCACATATTCCTCTCACAGTCTAGGACTGCTGGCTCCAAACCACTCATCTGACTACATACCTGATTGCCTCTAACCACTTCTGCTTGGCAGCCTGATCACCCCCTAATCACTCCTCTGCCAGCCTGATCAATGCCTAGCTTTCTCCTGCTGGCTTAATTGCCCAGAACTTCCCTCCCCTGCCAGCCTGGTCATCCCTAACTGCCCTCCCCCACCATCCGGGTTATCTCTCACTGTCCTCGCCTACAGGCTTGTTCATCCCCAACTGCCCTACCTGGTCACTTCTAACTGCCCTCATCTGCAGGCCTGATGCCCCTAACTGTTCTCCTCTGCCAGCTGGGTCACCCCTAACTGCCTTCTCCTGCCAGCCATCTGGTGGCAGCCATCTTGTGTCCACATGGGGCAGCCATCTTTGATTACATGGAGGTGGCCATCTTGTGTGTTGGAGTGACAGTCAATTTGCATATTACTCTTTTATTATATAGAATAAATGTCCAAAATTGAGAAGACCATATGCCAAAGTGCTTAAAGTGATGTTTTTGCAGAATATTTGCTAATATGAGAAACACCATGATTATCTATGTTCAATAGAAAAGGTAACAAGTGGACTAATTACTTTTAATATGAAAAATATATATTTTGAAAACATGTTAGACTACATAAAGTTACTTAAGTATATGGATTTGTATATCATCTCTTATTTAGGTTGATATAGAAAGGGGACCGAAAAGATGAACAACAAACATGCATGATTCTCTTAAATCAGGGAAGGGAACTAAATATTGGGAGAAACTGGAGAGGGTGGTGGAAGGGGTTTGCTATGTATAAACCAGTAAAGTTTAGCTATTCAATACTATGAGTGCATTTGTATATGACCTTTATCATATGATAAATATTTTGTATATGCTGAAGACTCTGCCATCAATGCCTTGACCTCTCTCTTTAAATTGATATACACTCCAAATTTAAATACACTTCATACAGTATGTGTGTTAAATAAGTTATAGACAAATTGCACTATAATGTACAAATATGGACCTATACATTCACACACACAATATACCAGTAGTTTAGGAGCAGGTTGTAAAATTAGATATACAGGGGAAGGCAAAAGTTGGCTTACTGGTACAGTTGTTCATATAAAACATGAAATTCAGGTTATAATTAAATACTTTGGTAGATCTACACAATGACATACTAAGCTGCTATAGAAAAGAAGGAATTCTTATCGTTTGCAACAGCATGGATGGAACTGGAGAGCATTGGGCTAAGCAAGAAAAGCAAGTCAGAAAAAGACAAATATCACATGATCTCACTCATTTGTGGAATATAATGAACAACATAAAGTAATGAACAAAAATAGAACCAGAGTCATAGAAGCATGGAACAGAATCAACCTATGAGGCAACCTATGAGGCAAGGCAGGGGCGAAGAGGTAAGAGATCAACCAACTAAAAGGCTTGTATGCATACATCTGGGTATAACCGCAGGACACAGGCAGTAGGGGGCGAGGGCATGTGCTCAGGGTGGGGGTGTGGGAACAACCGGGGAGAGGTTAATGGGGGTGGGAAAGGAGACTCATGTAATACTTCAAACAACAAAGAATGCTTTTAAAAGCAAATCTGCTTTAAACAGTAATGTTCTGAGAACACACTGCTTGAGTTTCTCTTGTTAAGGAGACATAGTACTATTGACAAAAATTAAAATAAAACCCTCTGGAATATATGGGCTTGCAATATTCGGCATGGGCCCTCTACCTAGTTTCAGACTTCCATGGGTATTAGGGAAATATTTTCTTTTGGTGAGCCTGATTAAGTCTCTGATCATCCAATTAACCCCTGAGCTGTTGCGATCACACCTGCTCTTAGAAAACCTTATTTTTTCCAAGCATGTGCTCTATTTTAAAGGTCTATGTTTTGTCAATAAGCTTTCTGCACTCAAAGGGAGAGTGTGCAATGCCCGGTCTGTAGGAGAAGCTCTGTTGTCACAGAAGAATGTGGAACGTGTTCCTGGCTGACACCGATAGGCCCTGGCGCTTTTCTCTGCCAGGAAGACTCGGTGCCGGAGACGCACATTGCCATTCACCTGTCAGTCTGGAGCCCGGGGCCTTTGCAGGAAGCAGAGCTTTTCCTAGACGGGGTGTCCTGTGGGACCGGGGAGCGGGAGCGTGAGAGTCACTAACGTTGTGGCGCCTCAAGGCTTCTCAGGGCTGATTCTGCACTGGGGCGCTCTGCTACTTAACCTCCCAGAATAGACCGCAGGCCACAGGGCCCCCTCCTCGCCTAAGTAAACACTGCTTCTCCCCCTAATGGGTAAACCAAGGGACTTGAAAGGAAGTCCAGGTTTATTTTCTGTAATAAATCACCCTCTTTTGCATGGTGTGTGCATGAGAGCTGAATTTTGTCAAAGACCCTACCTCTCAGCGGCTACCTCGGTGACCTTGGAGGAGATGCTCAGTCACTTGGAGACTCCATCTCCTCCCCTGCCACAGGAAGTTAATGATCGCCGCCCTACCTTCTCCCCTGACATGCAGGGACGCACTAACTAATGCACTTAGCAGATATGAATCAAGGCACGACACAGCAGAGTCACAGACATGAATAAAACATGTTGCTCCTCCAAGAGGAGTGGCCCGCAGCTCAGCAGGAAAGACAAACAGGTGGGTTACTGATGGTGCCAGAGAGTGGGGGTGTCCTGTTAAAACATCAGGCTCCATGGCATGAGTGGGCTCCATGAAAGAAGAATTAATTCGGCCAGGAGAAGGAGGAGTCTGCGGAAAGGCTTGGTAGAAAGGATGATTTTTTTAAGCATCATCCTGAGAAATGAGGAGGAGTGTGCCAGGCAGACAAGAGTTGAAGGACATTCTGCACAGAGAACAGAGTGAACAGTACACACCAGCACCTGGGAGGACAAATGTGGGGGGAAACGCGTGCATTTCATGATGTCTAGGGGAATAACACGTGTTCGGCCATCATGTGTAAGGTGGCATTGCTACAAAGCCACGTTGAAGTTTTGTTGTTTTTTATTGAGAGTTTGACATAGATTAGAATTATGGCTTGGAAGTGTCCTCCCTTCAGAATGTTATTAAAGCATCTGCCCATTGCATTTGAACTTTTCATTTGTGAGGGCCATGGCCATGTAAAATTCTGATTTTTCTGAAAGAAGGAACTTGGATTTGCCTGGGATTGCAGTGACACTGTGGCCACTGCAACATTGTCGCAGGCCTCGCTTGTCCTGGAAAATGAGTAACTGAAATGTGGGAGCCTGTCCATTTCTCCCCAGAGCAGGAGTTCTGAGGAATTTTTTCTGGAGTTTCTCTTTGGGTTAGTGGAGACTCAACTCTATTATGTATGGTACAAGGTTTTTTATTCCAGTCTTACTTTCTCCCTTCTTCCTTTCACAGGTGTCAAGTTTGTACCACGGTCCTATAGCCTATGGTAGACTTTTAAGAAAAGCCCTTGATTTTGAGGTCCCTGCCTTATTCTGTTTTCCATGCCGCTGTTGTGTTTAAGTCGGCAGGCAGTTCAAGCTCAGCATCGCCCATTCTGCTCTTCCAAGTCAGCTGCTATGTATGTATCCCTCAACTCTTATAACTTTTGTTTGTTACTGTTTTTTGTTTTGTTTTGTTTTGTTTTAGAGTGAGAGAATGGAAGAGAATGTGAGAATTTAGAGGTTTGACGGTCTGATCGATGCTTCTCTGTCTGTTTTTGTTCAACAGTTTATGATGTTCATTATATTCCATAAATGAGTGAGATCATGTGATATTTATCTTTCTCTGACTGGCTTACTTCGCTTAGCATAATGCTCTCCAGTTCTTCCATGCTGTTGCAAATGGTAAGAATTCCTTCTTCTTTACCACAGCGTAGTATTCCATTGTGTAGATGTACCACAGTTTTCTAATCCACTCATCTGCTGATGGGCACTTAGGCTGTTTCCAAATCTCAGCTATGGTAAATTGTGCTGCTATGAACATAGAGGTGCATATATCCTTTCTGACTGGTGTTTCTAGTTTCTTGGGATATACTCCTAGAAGTGGTATCACTGGGTCAAATGGGAGTCCCATTTTTAATTTTTTTGAGGAAACTCCATACTGTTCTTCCCAGTGGCTGCACCAGTCTGCATTCCCACCAGCAGTGCATGAGGGTTCCTTTTTCTCCGCACCCTCACCAGCATTTGTCTTTTGATTTATTAGCCATTCTGACAGGTATGAGATGGTATCACATTTTTGTTTTGATTTACATCTCTCCATTAATTACTGACTTTGAGCATGTTTTCATAAGTCTCTTGGCCTTCCTTCTCTCTTCTTTAGAAAAGTGTCTGTTTAGGTCCATTGCCCATTTTTTTTTTAATTGGGTTGTTTATCTTCCTTTGTTAAGTTGTATGAGTTCCCTGTAAATTCTGGAGGTTAAACTCCTATCAGTGATAACATTGGCAAATATGTTCTCCCGTGCAGTGGGCTTTCTTGTGTTGATGGTTTCTGTCGCTGTGCAAAACTTTTTTTAGTAGGAGGAGAAATAACAGAAATAAAAATCTTTCTCATGCTTCATGGTTTCTCTTTTTCGGCCAAGATCTAAATTTCTACCCACCACTTTACCACAAACTTGTCATTATTCTAAGAAATGTAAGTGTGAGAAAATACTTAAAAAATCATGCTCTTTATTATGAGCTCAACTTTCAGCCCAAATCTCCGTGTGGTCTTTTTCTTGTTGAGCTGGTGGAACCTTGCTCTTTAGGAGTTAGACCTTTTATTCTCTCTCTCTTTTTTTTTTTTTTTAAAATATATTTTATTGATTTTTTATAGAGAGGAAGGGAGAGGGACAGAGTTAGAAACATCAATGAGAGAGAAACATCGATCAGCTGCCTCCTGCACACTCCCCACTGGGGATGTGCCCGCAACCAAGGTACATGCCCTTGACCGGAATCGAACCTGGGACCTTTCAGTCCACAGGACGACGCTCTATCCACTGAGCCAAACCAGTTAGGGCCTTTTATTCTCTTTAGCGAGGGCCTAGTCCTGGCCCTGGCCAGAATAGGTGACCCATGTCTTCTTTCTCAAAGAACACTGCTTGGACCTCCCTGACAGGTTCTGCCTATTTCACTGCTAACTGTCAGCTGCCTTCCAACACAGGGGACGCCCTAGAGCAGTGGTTCTCAACCTTCCTAAGGCCTTGACCTTTGCATACAGTTCCTCATGTGGTGGTGACCCCCAACCATGAAATTTTGCTACTGTTATGCATCGTGATGTAAATATCTGCATTTTCTGATGGTCTTAGGCGACCCCCTGTGAAAGGGTCTTTCGACCCCCAAAGGGGTCTCGACCCACAGGTTGACAACCGCTGCCCTAGATCTTCCTGCTCACCATAAAAACATTAAAAGGAGATACAGAGAAAATTTTCTTCCAAGTTATATTTACGCTATCTTCGCTCCTTTCTCTAAAGATAAATCTAGATGATGATCTAGCTGTAGGATCATAAGAAATTCATTTTATTCCCTTGATCCTTCTCCCAGATTTTTATTTACCTTATGGACAGAGTAGGGAAAAAGGTTCTTGATAGTTTCTTTAGGCTAGAAGGCAAAGAAATCCATAACTAATTCATGTCAAGCTCATCACCAGATTGAAAAGTCCAGATGGATTCAACAAGGATCTTGTTTTTATCCTCAGCATTTTCTCTAGAATCAGAGTTCAGCTTGTTCCATCAGAGAAAGAAATCAGAGTAGACAGAGCAGTGATGCCTTCTGAATACAGTGGTCATTTAAAAACACAAACAAAAAAACAAACGAAATTGTTACGCTGGGAAAAAGGATATAGGATATTTTTAGCTCTTAACACTGCTTTCCGAGGAATGGGTGGTTATACAGGAGGAAGGAAATGAATCATCTCAAACCCCGTTTGGTCCGGTCATACTTCATCTGTGACATTTCCTAAGTACATTAAACTGATCTAGTACAGTTCAAAAAGAAGTTCAGTCAGGTGTCAAATCAACCCACTAACAGGATTAGGGTACTTATTTACATTTTCAAATTACACTGATATTTTGTGCAAGAATATAATGGGAAATGTTTTGGGAGCTTTTCATAAAAATAAATGAAAGTGAAGATGAATTACTATTCCTTAAGTCCTTGATATATGCCATGCACTGGTATAGTTATCTTGTTTATATTTTTACTACCTTACATTTATGATAATGCAACCTGTATAAAGATATAAAAGCTTAAGGTGCAGAGAGGCTAAATAACTCATTAAATATCATGTAGCTGATAACTAGCAGAACCCAAATTTGAATATGACACTAAAGTTTATATGTTTTTGTCCCATTAAAAGCTGATTGTTTTCACTTTACTTTTGGTAAATTTTCTTAGTTTGGGTTTAAAGCTTTTAAAAAATTTATAAGCAAAACGATGGAAGAGGGAATCGAAAATGAGATTTGAACAATGGTTTCTAGTGATTTTTTCTTTTTAAATTATTTTCATATATTTTTATTACTATTTGTCTCAATAAATCTTCATTCTGACCCAGCTCAGTGAAAAATAGCATAGAAAGCTTATCTAAGAAATAGCAGCAACGCAGGTGTAATATAATCTCTATTGGTGATCAGAGCCATGACCATTATTCACGAAGATGAAATCATTGCACATCCAAGACCCTCATATCTAAGCTCTAAGGAGCATCAGATTGTCCTTGGGCATTGATAGGGTTATTATTTCTTATTGATAAGTGCGTCCAAGATCCTTATTTTTTTTAAGGACAGGTAGAGGAATCTATAACATAAAGCAAGATGTGGAAAGGGCAAGCTTACTGAAGAGCAAGTCACTTCTTGTCACCACTAAGTCTCTGAGAGAAATTATGATGAAATCACATTTTTCTTTTTTAAATATATTTTATTGATTTTTTTTTATAGAGAGGAAGGGAGAGGGATAGAGAGTTAGAAACATGGATGAGAGAGAAACATCAATCAGCTGCCTCCTGCACACCTCCAACTGGGGATGTACCCGCAACCAAGATACATGCCCTTGACGGGAATCGAACCTGGGACCTTTCAGTCCTCAGGCTGACGCTCTATCCACTGAGCCAAACCCCTTAGGGCAAAATCAAATTTTTCTAATTTTGTCTTTTAATCATGAAGTCATGTTGTAAAAGGTGATCTTTTCCCACCTAAAATAGGACACCATAGTAGACTAAATGGTATTGTTTTAGACTCAGCAGCTCCAATATTCATTCTGCTTCCCAGTTGGATGCGGGTGAGATGTAAAACAAATCCTGTTGCCTCGCTGAGTCTCACACAGGAGGTCAGAACTGTCTGAGTCCTGGACATGTTTGCATGCGCTCGTGGGAGTTTGACCTTTGCTTGATCCAGGTTCATGTTCAACAATCAGGAAAGTGTTACCTGCAGGTGAGCTATAGAGAGCATAGAGCTCACTATTCAGAATTGTGCAGATGTGTGATAGTACCAGAAGCACCTCAAAACCAGATGTGAAGTCTTGGAGTGACCCCCTCCCTCCTCCTGCTGTGGGCAGCGTTTTCTACACCTTGTCTCCCGGTTTTCCGTTAATGTTTGTCTCTAAAGAATGAAACAGCTGAAACCGGTTTGGCTCAGTGGATAGAGCTTCGGCCTGTGGACTGAAAGGTCCCAGTTTGGATTCCGGTCAAGGGCATGTATCCTGGTTGTGAGCACATCTCCAGTAGGGGGTGTGCAGGAGGCAGCTGATTGATGTCTCTCTCTCATTGATGTTTCTTGCTCTCTATTCCTCTCCCTTCCTCTCTGTAAAAAATCAATAAAAATATATAAAAAAAAAAACAATGAAACAAGTCCTTTTTCCGGGTCTCCTGAATGTGTTTTTCAATCACATTATTGGGTCAAAATATCAAGCATGCAGATTTTGAATGCATTTACTTAAAAACTGTATACGGATTATTATGTTTTACATCACAGAATTCATGTTAGGTTTATAGTAGTGCATATGTGAACATATTCTTTCAAATGTGGTAGGTTTTAAGTCCACTTTCTCAAGTGATCGAGTGGACAACTCCTAAGTGAATTAGAATGCTAACAGAAAGGGAATGTTCTTTTTCTTAAAAAATATATTTTATTAATTTTTTACAGAGAGGAAGGGAGAGGGATAGAGAGTTAGAAACATTGCTGAGAGAGAGACATCAATCAGCTGCCTCCCGCATGCCCCCCACTGGGGATGTGCCAACTAACAAGATACATGCCCTTGACCTGAATCGAACCTGGGACCTTTCAATCCACAGGCCGAAGCTCTATCCACTGCGCCACACCGGTTTTGGTGGGAGGGTAGGCTCTTGATATAATAGATTACACTACACAGAGCACAGACATTGTGTTTATAAAATCCAGTGTCTAAATTGTCTGTCAAAGGTACCCATAATAGCCTTTTTACGATTTCACCAAGTAGTTACCTGTGTAGCAGTGTCTGGAGGGAAAAGATATTATAAAAGTCATAGAAAACTGCAGCCCTCGCTTTTTTTTCGTGTGTCCTACATTCATTTTTCCTCCACAAAGATTCAAAAGTCTATCCGTTATGCAAACAAAGGAGTAAGGTACTTTAAAACCCATAATTTCTTTGAGTGACAAGACAGGAAATGCCTATAATTTACATATAATCGCAGCATGTTTCAAACTCCAATGTGAATAGATGATCTGACCAAAGTTTTCTTTTCTTTCTCCTTTGTGCATTTCTGTGCAAAGACAGCCTATTAAGAACTTTTACGTTATTAATTTAAACTTTTGGGGACAGGTGAAAAATACAAACTTCCCTGAAATGTGGGGAAAAAAAATCATGGATTTTTCCTTTTCATATATAGTTTTTTTTCTCCCAGCGAGGTGCTTGTGGAAAGGCAGTAGGCTTAAACTTAAGAAGACATGAATTTTAAAAGAACAAAGACCTGAAATCTCAGCCCCACCACTTCCAGGATATATCATATTTGTAAGTTATTAGTCTTATAAGGAAATAGACTTTCTTTCCTGTCCTCTCTTCATTTCCCACTCCAATCATGAAGTTAGAATAAGAATGAACCTTTCCAGCCAAAACTGGTTTGGCTCAGCGGATAGAGCGTTGGCCTGCAGACTGAAAAGTCCCAGGTTTGATTCCGGTCAAGGGCATGTACCTAGGTTTTGGGCACATCCCCAGTGGGGGGTGTGCAAGAGGAGGCTGATCGATGTCTCTCATCGGTGTTTCTAACTCTCTATCCCTCTCCCCTTTCTCTCTGTGAAAATCAATAAAAATATATTAAAAAAATAAAATAATGAACCTTTCCAAGCACAAAACCTGGGGTCAGCATATGACAGAGTCGTGCCAAGTAGAATTCCTTTTCCCAGGGAGGAAAGAAATTAGTCTCTCTGTGGCCCCAGCCAGTCTGGTTCCTTTGAAAGAGCATCGGCCTGCAGACCAAAGTGCCCTCCCTTCAGTTCTGGTCAAGGGCATGTGTCTAGGTTACAGGCTCCTCCTTGGTCCGGGTTCAAGCAGGAGGCAACCAATGGATGTGTTCCTCTCACACATCCATGTTTCTCTCTGTCTTTCCCTCTCTCTTCTACTCTCCCTAAAAATCAATGGAAAAATATCCTCAGGTGAGGGTTAACAATAACCAAAAGGAAAAAAAGAGAAAGAAAAGAAATTAGTCTCTCTCTGATGGCAAAGCTATTACCGGTTAGGTTTGGAAATTGCTGTTTTGTCTAAGAGAACAGAGCTGGTGTGCAGTAATACAGTGGGATTAGGGAGGAAATTAGTTTCAGTGGGTCTACTTGCCTCTCACACCCACCTATGTACTTGCTCTTTACTATATTTACCTCTTCTCCTTACTGAGTCATCTGTTTTTGTTTAATTGAATAAGCCAGGGAATTATCTCTTTAGTTAAATCGTTTGAGCTTTGTTTCTTCCATTTGGTAAATAAAAAGATTCCTGACACACAATCTTTCATAGATTTTGTAATATGTGAAGGTAATAATAAAAGTGCCGTGATGCATAAATTGATAAAAATGCTTTATGTGATGCTCACGAGCTACCAAGTCCCTTTATCCATTCTCTACTTAAATAATTTTAATGCTACAATAGCATCAAGTTGATCTGCTTATTACTGATTTGAGATAAAAATTTCTATGTCCATATGTCGAGTCATCAACAAAAATGTCTGGCATTTTGATATAGCCAAAACGAAGAGATTTTTGAGAACTGACATTTTAACCTAAGTCTTAAATGTGTGATTTGGGGCAATTTGCTTAATAATTCTGCATATAAATTTGCTCATGCGTTAAAAAAATGTTAGTCCTAGTTTTATTATTGCTATCAAATTGTCTGAAAGGACAAATGTAGAAAGTAGTCCAATTATCTTACTCTTCTTTTCTCCCTGAAATGTCTATCTATATGTAGTCTGATTCCACCTGTGATGGAAGTCTGTGAAAGTAGTTGCATAGACTGACTCACGATGTCTAACATCAAGTCTCAACAATGATGTATGTTCAGGTGAAATAATATCTAATCACCAAGAAAAGGAAGGTGAATACAGAAAATACGTTTCTTCACTCTTTCAATGGTAGCAAAAGGGAATCCAACCCGCTCTTTAGGATTGGGGTTTAGCTTCCATCTGAGAATTGTTGACTTGTTATTATGTGTTTTCATTTATGTACAGCTTTCTTCTCCAATTAGGAAGTTGGGTTCGGATACAAATGCAAGGCGTAGGTAGGAGGTTTAGATCTGGGAGGGCACCTGTCTGCTTTGGGCTGGATCAAACCACATTGGAGTGGTGTCTTTTGGGAAGGTGGATCAGCAAGAGCAGATGTTTATTTGCTTAGGACAAAGTATTGAGGGGAATGCGGTTTCAGTTTTGGGGAATGCATTGAGTTTGAGATGTCCGTGCAGTAGGGAGAAGCTCAGGGGAGGTATTCAGTGTTGACAGGGCTGGAAGTGTGGGCACAGGCTTGAACTGGACATACTGAGCCAGGGATGATAGCAAGTTGTGGAAACCCCACGTGGTTCAGGGTTCCTGTTCAGGGTTCGGGTTCTGGAGGAGGCCGCACACAAATGAAAAGAGACCAGAAAAGTCTTAATTTGGGAATATTGGGGGGCCAGCGCGAGCCTTCCTCTAGTGAGAAGACTCCCTTGCTCTGGCCTTGCTCTCCCTTTTATTGAGACTTTGGGACATACTCGTAGCCTTTAGGCAGAATTTCAATATGGATAGAGCGTCGGCATGTGGACTTATAGGTCCCAGGTTCGATTCCGGTCAAGGGCATGTACCTTGGTTGCAGGCACATCCCCAGTAGGAGGTGTGCAGGAGGTGGCTGATGGATGTTTTTAACTCTCTGTCCCTCTCTCTTCCTCTCTGTAAGAAATCAATAAAATATATTTTTAAAAAATACAAAAGACAAACAGAGGCTTCCTGTCCACATCTTTCTATTAGTGAAGCAATGTTCGGTTCTGGCAGCAAGTGAAACTTCTCAGGATGTAGAAGGGTGTACAGGGAGTGAGAGAAGAATACCGAGGGGATACTGATACTGTAATAATGATGATTTAAGAAACAGAGACAAGAAGAAAGGCTTTCTAAAGAGTCTGGAAAAGAATAAAGAGAAAAACACAGAAGCAAAACTGGAGAGACTAGGACATGCAGTGTACACTGGAGGAGAATGTCTCTTGAAACTAGAGCCCAGATTCAGATGAGAGCTGGAAATTTTAACCTTAGGTCATCTCTTGTTTGACAGGAAGCAAAGATAAACGGGTGAGCTCAGATAAGTGAATAGGTTTCTTGGTCTCCAAAACCAACATGAATAAAATGGTTCTACTTATATTTTCTTCTAAGCCAACTCCTACAATCTTTACATCTCAGTCAAGGACAACTCCATTCTTCTCCTTTTTTGAGGACAAACATCTTGATATCATTTTTTATTCAGTGTTATCTTGTGTCCAACACTCCATTTCTTAACACGTTTGTCATCTCTCTCATTCAAATCTCTCAGGAGATAAGCAACTTCTTACCCTTCCACTGCCCCCTTTGATCTGAACTACTTTCCACTCTTAGCTGGATTGTTGCC
Source organism: Lasiurus cinereus (assembly GCA_011751065.1). Lineage (NCBI taxonomy): Eukaryota > Metazoa > Chordata > Mammalia > Chiroptera > Vespertilionidae > Lasiurus > Lasiurus cinereus. The sequence continues at coordinate 2,357,434 of JAAGEH010000357.1, forward strand.
ATTTTTAACTAAGGTTATATACCTAAGAAAATAAGCCAATATCTGGAAAGGCTTTATCCAGAAATAGCTACACCGATTCAAAGTATATAAATATACTTTTCTAAGTTTTGAAAAGTATATTAGTTGCTTCCTAGCATAAAAGTGCTACTTCTTAAGGCCACAGATATTGTCTCCCCATTGACAGTATTATAACGTATTTTTTTATAATGAAAATAAAAGGGGTGGGTTTAAATTTATGTTTAGTTGACTCCTGGGACCTCGAGGTACCTCAAAATTCAATTGCCCATTATTTCGCAGGCTCCACCTTCCTTGACTTCATCCTCATTGAGTCTTCTCTGACTACAATGCCTTTCATTTGGCTTCTATAAGGAAGACCATAATTTCAGTTCATGAAATCTAAAGATGGCTTTTACAAGCAAATTTCCAGAAGGATAAATACTTACATAGGACTTATGGCTGCGTTTGAATATCAAACACAACTGCTATAAAATCATCTCAGTTTCTGTGCATATGTCTTTATTTTCTTTCACTTAGATCAACTATCCCATATGTGATAAGAAACATCACCAACTGCAGCTTCCAAATGTCACACGTATAATCCTTTACCTAAACTGATGTAGAACGCTGCATGGAATGAAAGGACGTCAGGACACAATAGGAATTGAATATTGGTGGGATTTAGAAACCATCTGCTTATGGCTTGTGTCATAAACATATTAAATAAGAGAAAACAGGAAAAAAAGCAATCACGTTTCTAACAAGAATGTCCATAATTTTGATATTCACATTTTTATACTTAACATTATAAAAACTTTACAGGCTATTACTTGGCTTGCACAATCATAATTTTAAATAAATGCTAAATATTTAATGTTGTGTTTGTATGTATTGCTTTGGGTAAAGTAATTATTCTATTATTAGACATTTAGTTGGTACGAATGCAGCCAATATCAATTATCCTGATGAAATCATCTTTGTGCATATTGGATTACTAGGAAAGTTTGTGAAGCATCCATTTAATTAATTAAATTAGGTGAGAAAAAAATAATTTCAAATACTTTTTTAATATTTAAAATAATGAATTTTTTTTCAGTGTTTGTTTTTTATATTGCCAGATAATGCTGTTCTTAGAGGCTGTGGCAGTGTTTGTTTCCTCCTCTCCACGTAGCCAGCTTTGACCTTAAAGGTGATAGATTTCATTCAGGGAACAAACAATGGAAACATGAAAGAATTTGGACACATAACTGGTGACTCCATTTTTTCTGAGGTTGGACACGATGACTTTAGAGTCAAAGGACATCACCAAACAGGTGGATCTGAAAGCTGTTGAAATGTATAAATAATTTGACTGTGTATTAACTTTTCTGGCTGTATCTTAACATAGTGAAAAAAAAATGAGGCTCTAAGAGATAAATGCTTGAAACTTCAGAACCAGTATTCTAAGGTCTTGCTCAAAGTTGTTTGTGAGCTGGGCGGGGTGACATTTTTTCAAAAGAAATTGAGACATTGAGCTGACAAGTCTGTTTGCATCAAGTATCTTTTTTAAAGTATATTTTTATTGATTTCAGAGAGGGAGGCAGAGAGAGAGAGAAACATCAATGATGAGAGAGAATCATTGATAAGTTGCCTCCTGCAAGCCTCCGAATGGGGATAGAGCCCACGACCCAGGCATGTGTCCTTGACCAGAACTGAAACCAGGACCCTTTGGTCCACAGGCCGACGCTCTATTCACTGGGCCAAACCAGCCAGGTCATTGTAAACTTGAACTTTCTCGTTTGTAAAATTGAGGAAATACACATTCTCAGGAATGGAATTCAGAATACTAGTGACGGATACAGCACAAGCACTGAGCATCCACAGAGGACGCTGGGAAAGGGTAATCAATTAAGTCAATTAGAGCCCCACCTGGGCCAGGTGCACCTCTTTATCCACCTGGATTGCAGGGAGCTCTGAGGAATGCTGAGGGGGAAGCTGGCTGAAAGAGCTGACCCGGAAAGGAACCAGACATTTGGGAAGTAGCTATTGACTCTTTGCAATGGAAACATTACAATCTTTTAACTACCAGTAAGTCCACTCCAGGTGCCTGGCTGACCAGTGGTCCTGTTGCATTTTTCTGAGGATCAGATGGGTGAATACATGTGAAGCATTTACATTGTGATTATAGTCTAAACATAAAAGCACCACGGGTAAATTTTAATATATTTTGCTGTCGTAATTCACATTAAAGAGACTGTATTGGCATAAAGGCTTTGCGGTATAGGAAAAACAGCTAACTCTCAGAGAATGGTGGAGATTGATTTTTCTTTCTTTTTTGTATATATGTTATTGATTTTTTTTTA
>JAAGEH010000357.1:2365275-2479292 GCA_011751065.1 Lasiurus cinereus
TGTAGCAGGACAGTGTGTTCATTGCTTCTTTGCCTCTGCACCTGCTTCCCCCTCACCCCCTGATTCCTGTCTTTAAAAACATCTTGCCCCTGCAGGCTAGAAATAAACCCCATTGTTTCTCGCTCAAGTGTTTCTTTGTCTTCATTTACTTGGTTCCCATTAGCGATGCTCATTAGTGCTGGTCATTGTTCTTGTAACAAAAGTTTTGGGTTTGCCTGAAGCCTGGGGTGAATCTTCCCTCTTTTGGAGGCTGTGTTTGCCTCAGGTAAGTGCCTAAGACAATACCATGTGGGGACCCCCACAAACCTCGTCTGAAGTTTGAAGTTTCCAAACCCACCCAGATGATGAGCAACAGAGGATCCTGAAAATCACAGGAAGGCTGATCAACGGACTCACCTTCTCAGAAACAATGTTTTTTTTTTTTTTTAAATCTTTATTTCCCTTTTTTCTCCCTTTGTTTTACTCAGCATCATGGTGTCCTTCTCCACAGTCTCCTGGATTGAGAATGGGATTGCTTAATTCAGTTTACCTCTAGTCGCCAATGGAAGCCTTTTGAATTCTGGTGAATTTGTTGCCTGTGGCTTTTGCATGCTGTTCCCTGCACAGTCCAGGGGGTACACACTTCACAGACTCAGAATCCTCCCTTCCCACCTTGGAGATGTGCAGCATACAACCTGTGTAATGTACTGGATGGACCCTTCCTCTATTTAACATGAAAAGATGGTCACCATGCATGGAATTCTGCCCTCATCACGCCAAGGAAGCTCACAAACTTCAGTGAAAGCATGTGATGTTGGTAAGCTCCCTTAATATTGACTTCACGTTCTAATGTTTGGTCATTCCTGAATTCAAATAATTCTTTGAATTCTGCCTGGCTATGTTTGCATTACCTTTCCCGCTCTCTCCAGCCTTTATGATGCTTCACAAATGTTTTATTGGGTATATTTAACTGTATTTAGTGGAAGAGTCAATTTAGATAACCTCACCTCGAGCCTTTGATGTGTGTTTTTAAAAGGTTATTTTTTGACAACTATGTGAGGGCCAGAGCGTGAAGCCAAGCAGAGCCCTTTGCAATCAGTCAGGACCGTGATAGCAGGGGTGAAGGTGGTGAGAAGGGATTTCTGACTGAGACAAGTTCAGAAAAATGCGTCTGTGACTGCATATCCTCGTGGGTATCTGAATGATGACTTTTGGACGGTCAAGGTTGTAGACCAGGGCTGCCGGCTGCTCCATGCCACCGGATGAAAGATAAATTCTTTGTGGTGTGCTCAGGATGATCTGAATATAAATTGCCTTCCATATCAAGTGTGATTAACGTCGTGTCTATATGTTCCAGGATGTTATTTACCAGGAGAGAAATGATGGATGAAAGAAAGCGTTTTATTCCATCATGTTAAATCATCAGAGTTGTAATGCAATCAGTCTAATGTGATTGGCAAAGATGTAAAAGTTATAACTAAATCAATTCGCTGTGTTTTTCTTTTTTGCCCCTGAAAATGATGCTTTAGAATAATGTTCTTTTCACTCTAAATATTAATAACCGTGGCTCATCTTCGTTATTTACTGTATGCTTTCATAAGTATGCTTTTGTAATACCCTGATGGGGCCCTCTGATTACTGTTTTTCTCACTGCAACCCATGCCAGTTTTCCAAGCAATACCCTACTGACGTGCTGTGCCAAGTGAAATGGATAAACATATACGTGTTAGCATGTATGCAAATACTTTTATTCGCAGGAGCAAAGGTACTTTTGCACATTTCAAATTGAAGCATGGCCAATCTTATCGTTTGCCTTGGTCAAACACTTGAATTATTTAAGCATGGATTTAAAAAATTGGTTGTTGACACTATTACAGATGTCCTCCATCCTCTCCCCCACTTTAACCACCTCAAGCCAACCAGCACCCCTTCACCCCATTGTTGTCTGTCTATGTTATATTGCTAATCTCTACAACTGCTTGCATCCTGAAAGCCCCATCTAGCTCCCCATTGAGATCTGTTACTCTGTTCTGTGCATCCAGGCCTCTGTTTCTACTTGTTTGTCAGTTTATTTTGTTCATTAGATTCCACATAAGTGAGATCGTATGGTATTTGTCTCTGATTGCCTTATTTCATTTAGTATAATAATCTCCAGGTCCATTCAAGCTGTTGCAAGATAAAATGTTTTTTTCAGGCACATAGTATTCCATGGTGTAAATGTACCACAGCTTTTTTTATCCACTCATCTACCCATGAGCACGTAGCTGTTTCCAGATTTTAGTTATTGTAAATAACACTACCATGAACTGAACATAGACGTGTGTATCTTCTTTCTGATTGGTGTCTCAGGATTCTTAGGACATAGTCTCACAATAATAAGCATCTTATTATCATTATACTTATCAACTTAAATAAAGTAGAACCATTGTGTAGAGCTGGTATATGGATTCCCCTTCATTTGAACAACAATAAGTGTGGTTTTTGAGTGAATGATTCCACAGTTAATTTAGCAGGTCTGATCTCAGCCCACTAATTTTTTGTTAGTCGCTTTGCTATCAGATCAATCCACAGGGAACTTGTATCAGAGCCGATTTGGGAGTATATAGAGAAGACATAAAATATATCTCAATGAAGCCAAAGAGCCGCGGCTAACAATCTTCTGAAGAAACATCTGACCAATTTAGAAAGATTGTCTTCCTTATTTCAATTCTTGTTGTTTTCAAAACATGTCTATCTGTTCTAAAATCTTACAGTCCACTTGAGAAGGACTCACTGTTTTCAGGCGCATAGTAAGAGTCCTTTTACATACATGTTTCCTCCATTGCATGTGGGAATTGAGACATAATCTCCAAGGGCTGTGAAGTCATGTGTTCACAAACCCTGACTTAGCCTGTGATTGGATCCAGCTTCTCTTTATGGCTCTCTTGGGCCACAGAGCAGATGGCCTGGTTGACCTGGTGGCTGTCCCATCTGCTGAGAGCACTCCATTCCCTGCTGAGAGCAATTAGAGGCTTTACTGAGGGTCTGACAGGGCCTGGGAAAGCTGAGTGGGGTGGTCCATCCCCCAACCCGTCCCAGGCAGTCAGGAAATCAGAGCTTTGCCTGGTGTTGAAAGGAACTTGGGTTTCACAGAGAGGACATTTATGGACACAGCGGGGGATTTGTTCTTTCACACTCCCCTTTTCTTCTCCCACACTCCCTTCAATTCCATCTATGTTTTCAGAGAAAACAGACGCTTTCCTTCTAGAGCTAATGACACGAAAAGGATGATGGGTGATAGAGCCAACGCTGAAAACAACTGACCACATAGACCTTCGGTGGAGGTCACGTGGGCTACAGCATCACATTCCCTTATTCCAAAGCATGTTTTTCCATTGGCCTAGGATTTCAAATTGGAGCAGTTGGCTGGATCCTTCAGAGGAATTCAGGAAAATGAAATTTTCCTGAATATATTATATATTATATTATATTTACTGGTTCAAAACATTGTCAATTTGCAATAGTTCATTTAATCTTCACAGAAATTGTTTCATATATATATATATATTTTATTTTTTTGAAGACTAAGTGGGAGTGAGGATAACGAAGCTCAGAGACTGTAAAGAAGCATCAGAATGGTCATATTATTTTTAGTTCTTTAGAGCATCTCTCCCTAGTTTCCTAGTTTTCCAAAAACCAGGGAATGTTGCTGGATCCATACAAATCATGCTGCACATGCATGAGAGTAACTTACATGCTGTGGGGTTAGGCCCCCAAAAGATTCATTTAGTAGCAATTTTTAAAAAATATATTTTATTTATTTTTCACAGAGAGGAAGGGAGAGAGATAGAGAGTTAGAAACATCGGTGAGAGAGAGACATCGATCAGCTGCCTCCTGCACGCCCCCTACTAGGGATGGGGCCGCAACCAAGGTACATGCCCTTGACCGGAATCGAACCTGGGACCTTTCAGTCCACAGGCTGAAGCTCTATCCACTGAGCCAAACTGGTTTTGGCTAGTAGCAGTTTTTTTTAAGTAAACCCCTTATGGTCTCATACTGCTATGTCCCCCCTCTCCCAGGCATGGGGCCTCTTGCAAATTCTGCCTGGGAGCCATCACCTAAAGCAGCCATTGTAACAAAATGACACAGAGAACAGACTCCTTACAAGATCATTTCACAAGCTCACTCTTCTCTCTACTAGCAGTTTCAGCCTTCCCTGCACTGACTTAGGAAAACATTGACTGACCACGTTAAATGTGGAGATACATAATAACTGCTATCTTCCCTATTTTATGAATGAAAAGCAAGACCCCTCCTTCAAACTACCAGATGGAAATTGCTTTGTTCTCTTTCTTGCTCCTGCCCTCAGATGGCTTAGTTCTAGACTATTCAATCAAACCCCCTGACTTAGAATTAAAGAATATATATAGCTCCTTCTCACCTTATTCTTTAAATTCCCCATGAGTCTTTATTCAGGGAGACGAATTTGAGCTTGGTCTGTAGTCTTCTGGTTTGATTACCTGTTTTTCTCTATAAAAAGAGAGAAGACTTTGGCTGCTGTGTGCAGGATGGACAAGGATTCATGAGCTTTGATCAGTAACAAAAGCATAAAAGATAAAATATGTTCATAGAAAGGAAAAACCCAAGAGGCCAGCAAACATATGAAAACATACTCCAGCTGGAGAATAAATAGAGCATTTAAATTAAAGCAACAATTAAACACCATTGATGTACTGGCCGTAAGCCTTCAGATTGGCGAAAGCTAAAAAGTCTGATAAAGTCATAATCTTCATATGTTCATACTTTATGATATCCTGATACAACAATGTTTGAGTTGGTAGAATGATTTTCCCGTTTCACACAGGAGAAAAACAAGTCCAGAGGATAGAAAATATTGAAATTTCTGCATCTGGGTTAATGGGTTCTGTTAAATACTCTTGTAACATTCTGTGTGTGTGTGTGTGTGTGTGTGTGTTCGCATGTGTGCACATGCATGCATTTAGGTTACAAAATTTTAATGAACATCTTTGAGTATATGCAATTTTGTGACTTACAATAAGAAATATGGCCGAAACTGGTTTGGCTCAGTGGATAGAGCGTTGGCCTGTGGACTGAAAGGTCTCATGTTCGATTCCGGTTAAGGGCATGTATCTTGGTTGTGGGCACATCCCCAGTAGGGGGTGTGCAGGAGACAGCTGGTCGATGTCTCTCTCTCATCGAAGTTTCTGACTCTATCTCTCTCCTTTCATCTTTGTAAAAAATCAATAAAATATATTTTTTTTAAAAAAGAAATATGTGCTTGGTCTCGAACCCTGCTCCTGGCACAGAGCTTTTAAAGCCCTCGGGATTTCCTGTGGCAGGAACAATAAAGTGGCTTGTAGAAAGGCTTAGAAACCTAAGATTGGCCATTGATTGACAGAGGAATCAATGTGACCAGAGAGATGGGCCCTTCAGTCACTCCTTCCCGACCTCCAGGGAGAGGAGAGGGATGAAGGTTGAGTTGACCAATCGTGACTGCAGTGAAGCCTCCATGAGAAACACACAGGACCAGGTTTACAGAGAACTTCCAGATTGGGGAACAGGGAGAGGCTGGGAAGATGGAGAGGCATGAAGCTCCCAAGCCCTGTGCATCTCTTCTCTCCGGCTTTTTAAAATATATATTTTTTATTGATTTTTAGAGAGAAAGGAAGGGGGATGGACAGAGATATACACACCAATAAGATGAAAGAGAAGCATCATCATTAGGTTGCTATCTGTACCCCCACCCACTGGGGATTGAGCCCACAACCTGGGCATGCTTCCTGACTGGTAATCGAACCTGTAATATCTTGGTTTATGCTGAAACCTGTTTGGCTCAGTGGATAGAGCGTCGGCCTGCAGACTGAAAGGTCCCAGGTTCGATTCCGGTCAAGGACATGTATCCTGTGCAGTTGGAGAGTGTGCAGGAGGCGGCTGGTTGATGTCTTTTTCTCATCATATTTCTAACTCTCTAGCCCTCTCCCTTCCTCTCTGTAAAAAATCAATAAAATATATTTTTAAAAAAGATCTTGGTTTCTGGGTCAACGCTCAACTACTGAACCACATCAGTGGGCCTGAGTTTCATCTTTTATTTTTATAATAAACTTGTCATCTAGGGGGTAAAATATTTCTGTGAACCTCTTTATTAAAAATCAATTAAACCCAGGGTGGGTGTGTATTAGAAACCTCTGATTAATATTCAATCAAGTATGATTATAGGTAAGAACCTGGACTTAGAGCTGGCATCTGAAATGTGTGTGTGTGTGTGTGGTGGGGTGTTAGTCTTATAGGACTGAACTCTTACCCTGTGGACTCTGATGGTATCTTCAGCTCAATAGTGTCAGATTTAGTTGAATTGTAGGAAACCGGGATGGTGTCCCAAGTATTGCTGGTTGGTATGGAAACTTCTCCACCTCACACTGCAAATGGTACCAGAAACAATTAAGTAAGAAAGAGAAAAATAAGACTAAAACTGCTTCAGTAAAGGGCCTATCATTAAAGCTGCAATATTTTAGCTGATTTAAAAAATAAAATATGAAAAAAATATGAAATATAAACACTGAATGACTAACACAATCAATAACGTATTCAATGTATGTGCTTCCTTGAGTAATTATCAGTTAGTACTCCTATACACATCCAAGCTATAAATAAGAGCATAACCTATAATTTGTATTAGCATTTTTTCCCTTGAGTTGTATATGACACAAATTGCCAAGATAGTCCCTAATTAATATTCTAGATTTTATAAGTGTGTATAGCTAAGAGCTAGCATGGACCTTTGATTTCCTTGAGCTAGTTTAATGATGAATGCAGACTTTCAAAACATCAACATATTGTCAGTTAGGCATACAGAAAGGCATTTGTTTCTCTCGGATGGATATAAACAAAAGGAACTCTTAATTTTTCTCTATGCCAGTGCATGCATTAAGAAAAATAAAATAATTCTCCCATGAACAAAGCTAGCAGATCATGGGATTCACTTGCACACCTGTGAACATGGTCTAACTCAGGCACTGCAATATTTTTGTGGTTCTTTAATATGTTGTGAGCAGTTTTCTCAGTAAGTTCATGTTAGGGCAGCTGGTTATGCCTCAGGAATTCAACCGATCCAGCTTAACCTTTCTGAGCACTGTCCTAAATACGGTTGCAGAATCAAAGTTGAGTAAAGCATGCCTTTATAATTTTGGAGCCCGAAATCAATTAGAAGACTGGTCTACGCACGCACGCACATAATTATAAGTTAGTTTATTGTGGCAACAGAAGTGTTATAAAATGACTCTGGGACAGCAGAAAAGAAAACAAACTGTCCTACTGTGATTGGAGGACTTGCTGATGTGCCACTGGCATGCTCTAGGAAGAAATGTATGGGAGTGATGAAGGACAGAACTTTCTAGAGAGGGGGGAAATCTCTGCAAATATTTCATTGCATGTCACTTACATTATGAGTAGTAATTAGTAAATGACATTGTATGACATATTTTGCATATGTTAATTATTAGCATGCCTGAAGTTCCTGGATAATATTTGAGTGATTACTACATGCTTATCTACTGGCCTAAGAATATACCTGTAAAATTCATTTAATCCCCAAGTGAACATTGCCAGGTACATATTATCATTATCTCCATTTTACGAAAGAGAAATCTGAGCTTTGGAAATATTAAATGACACACCTGATTTTGAAAGCTGGGTCTGCTATGTGAAGACTGTGCTCTCCTAAGATTAATTTTTTGTTTGAATGAGGAAACTAATAAGAGCAGAGTGGAGAGTCCCACTCGAGGACAGTCTGATTCCAAAACTTTGGTCTTTGCTTCTTGCATAGGACTGCACCATGTTTCTAAGACATGGGGAAATACAGTTTTTGCCTGAAAAAGTCCCTAAAGCAGGAAAACATATTCATAGCAATAATATTCAAAATTCCTGAACAACTAAATAAAAGAATAATTAGAAAGAAGGAAAGAGAGGAAGGAAGGAAGGAAGGAAGGAAGGAAGGAAGGAAGGAAGGAAGGAAGAAGGAAGAAAGGAAGGAAGGAAGGAAGGAAGAAAGGAATGGAGGAAGAAGGAAGAAAGGAAGGAAGGAAGGAAGGAAGGAAGGAAGGAAGAAGGAAGAAAGGAAGGAAGGAAGGAAGGAAGGAAGGAAGGAAGAAGGACGAAAGGGAGGAAGGAGAGAGGAAGGAAGGAAGGAAGGAAAAGAGGGAGGGAAGAAGGAAGGAAAGAAGGAAAAGAGGGAGGGAGGAAGGGAATGTTTGGGCTACACTGGTAATTTCCACGTGAATGCTCCCTGATCCTTCAGCATTTATCTCTTGAAATTAACTTGCCGAATTCTTCTCCCTGATGCTTAAAGTTTGCCATCATCCACACTGTCACACATGTCAGAAGCTGGAAAACTATCTTGACATCTACCTTTTCTCCTTACTCACATGCAATTATGCACATTACATGATACTTAATAACTTAAACAATGACTATGCTAATGATTTATGTATTTAAGGATAGACTTGCTATTGTTGTTTTAGAGCATACTTTTTCTACTTATAAAAGAAGTTTGTTGTAGCCTACTGGTGTGGCTCAGCAGTGGAGCATCCACCTATGAACCAGAGGCTCACAATTCAACTTCTCATTAGGGTTGTGCCCCTGATCCCCGGTTTGGGGGCACACAGGAAGCGGCCAATCAATGATTTTCTCTCATCATTGATATTTCTATCTCCCTCCTTCTCTATTCCTCTCTGAAATAAACAAAAATATATTTTAAAAAAGTTTGTTGTAAAAGAGTTTGCTGAGTTATGCAAGTGGTAGCCTCATACTAGTGCATCTCCTGTTTATTGCATCTCTGGATTGCATTGCTTTCTCTGGTTTGGTTTAATATCATGGTGTTTTGCCTCAACCGGTTTGGCTCAGTGGATGGAGCGTCGGCTTGTGGACTGAAAGGTCCCAGGTTCAATTCCGGTCAAGAGCATGTACCTTGGTTGTGGGTACATGCCCAATGGGGGGCGTGCAAGAAGCAGCTGATCAATGTCTCTCTCTCTCGTCGATGTTCCTAACTCTATCCCTCTCACTTCCTCTCTGTGAAAAATCAATAAAATATATTTTAATAACATCATGGTGTTTTGTACAGTAGCATGCTTGTGGCTTAGGAACGGTGGTCTAGAGCAGGTAGTCTAGGTGTCTGATAAGTGTTTGATAGGCTGTACTCTTGGTGTGTCTAAGAGACATTGATCAGCCGCCTCCTGCACAGCCCGGACTGGGCATGTGCCTGCAACCAAGGTACATGCCCTTGACCGGATTCGAACCTGAGACCTTTCAGTCCTCAGGCTGAAGCTGTGTCCACTGAGCCAAAAAAGTTTCGGCCCAATGCCTCTATTTTGAATGACATGAGCCTTTCTTGTCTCCCTCTACAAAACGAACAGTTTCCTTCTCAGTGTTCTATCTCAGTTTGTTGAGATTGTGATTATAAGCTTTATAACACTGCATGATAAACTGTTTAAGTGTCAGTCTACAACAGCAAACTCCCTCCGGAAGCTGAGTTTTACTCTCCTGGTTTCCAGGAGAAATATCAAGGCTGATTGAAGAGTAACACGCTCATGACTGAGAAAACGTATTTCTGTCGGGAAAATAAATGTGTGAATGGAAAGGAAAGAGCTGGAGACAGGGTAACTGGTCAGGAATGTAGTCACAGTTCAAACAATGAGTAATAAAGACAGTGCCAATGAAGCCGTCAACTCCCATGAAATTTGGAGGCTGAGTTGAAAATATATGATAGGTCATAAGGACAAGAGGGGAAAAGTTATATCAAAAATGCTGCTTTTTCTTGGGTGTGCAGAGAAATAATGTGTTTTTGTATTAATGTCAATCTTCTTTTTTCTCCTCTTCCTCCTCTCTCAATGTGTAAGTCTAGAAGTGCTGACCTTATACATGCAAAATATTTAGGGCATATTTGACTGGTATAATTGCAATGATGTATTTGAAAGTATAAATCAATATACACGTTGTAGCATAGGGTATGAAAAATAGGATGGCCAGGAAATCTTGGAGGTTTGTGCTAATGGCAATGCTTCTTAGTCACGTGACTCTTTGGTCTCCTAACCTCCATGTGAGGTTGTAGAATTGCTATCCTAAGATGCAAGTCATGAGCATGTGCAAATCCATTCTGGAAATTATAAGGAGCTCTCCAAATGGAAGTTATCACTTTCTTTTTTTATTCTTTATTGCCAGAGTGCTAGAACAGGTTTCTACATAATGAGTTTAATTTTGTCTTGCTTCTAGGGAATGCAGTGCTTATCTGTAGATTGCGTTTATTTAATCCGGTTGAGGTTTCCAGGACATTATTTAAAGTTCAGCAATATTTTCCAGAGTTTAGTAACTTGATTTGTTACCATGTGCTTTTTTATTGAACATATGCAGGAAATGTTTGTATTTGAAGAACGTAAGTTTATATATCATCTCTTAAATTTTTAGTAAACAAAATAAAGGGGCTAGGACCATTTATTCATGTTCCTTTTGGCAATTTATCTTCTAATAGACTAACAAAGTCAATAGTGCTGTCAAATTGAGTTAAACCTTTGCCTGCACCCAACCCTTATTTCACTGGTAGCAGGGCGTGGGGTATTCTTTAAAGAGTGCCTGCAGACAGACTGCAAGGAGCCCTTGCAATGTATTAGTTTTGGTGTTCTTTTTTAACACGTTGATAAAATATGCATCTTTCACCGCCTTGGCAAGAAACTTGTCATTGTTCCCAATCTAAAACAACATGTGGTGACCTTACAGTAAATACCATAAATTATTAATTAAGGCAGGACATCAGGATGACAGTAGCCCAGGACAAAATAATTGCAGTGACTTTAAAAGTGTCCTTTACCAAACTAACATATACAGATACTTTCAGTACAACATACTCAACCATTTATTACTTGATGATGTTTCAAACTCCTAACATATAAAACACTTTTGAAATCTATGTCCCAAAATAGATTGTAAAATAAAGGTACAAAATATAAAGACATTCAATGATGATGATATTATAATTGTTACTAGAGGCCTGGTGCACAAAATTCATGCACTGAGGGGGTGTGTCTCAGCCCAGCCTGCACCCTCTCCAATCTGGGACCCCTTGGGGGATGTCTGAGTGCCAGTTTAGGCCTAATCCCCTAAACTGGCAGTCAGACATCCCTCTCATAATCTGGGACTGCTGGTTCCCAACCACTCACCTACCTGCCTGCCTGATTGGCCCTGATTGCCTTCTGCCTTGCAGCCTGATTAATGCCTAATTGATCCCCTGTTTATCCCCAACAGCCCTCCCCTGCTGGCCTGATCGCCCCCAACTGCTCTCCCCTGCCAGCCCAATCACCCCCAGTTGGCCCTTTCCTACCAGCCCAGTCACCTCCAACTGCCCTTCCCTACCAGCTTGGTCACCCCTAACTGCTCTCCCCTGCAGGCCTGGTCCCCCCTTATTGCCCACCCCTGCTGGCCTGGTCACGCCTAACTGTCCTCCTCTGCTGACCTGATTCCCCAAAACTACCCTCCCCTGCTGGCCATCTTGTGGCAGCCATCTTTGGTCACATGGGGGCGGTCATCTTAGATTACATGTGGGTGGCCATTTTGTACGAGGGCGTTAAAATTATTAACATCCTCATGGAAATCCTGTTAAACATTATCTCTTATTAACAGGATTTCCATGAGGATGTTAATAATTTTGACATCTAAATTGCTATATCATAGATGCCAGTATAAGACTGCAAACTACTATCTTAAAAGTGAAGGGGGATTTGCTACTTATGTCAATACAGAAGCCTGAGTATCTGCAATTTTGTGGCATTTCTTTGAGGCACAATTCCTAGAAAGTCTAGAGTCCAGATGACATCAGCACACTCTGTGAGTTTTAATTCTGTCAGTTCATACATAACCTTGGGTACCAATTTGAAACTGGTCCCGAATATGGAGAGCAAACACAGACTGAAGGTAGAGGCAGACCATGCCAGATTGGTAGGTGGCAGGCTTAACAAGCAAGGGAACTTACACTTGAGGCTTGGGTGGCCTCAAAGTGGGCAGATCTCTACACCGCCCACTAGAATCTTAAATTTTATATAGAGGTCTTAACTGGGTGCCATCACTTCTTCATTGCTGATGGTCTCAACAACAACTTTCTCAAGGGCCTGTCCTTGGAACAGGTTCTACTATGGGAATGGTGGGCAGAATGCACATTCCAAGAACAGAGCAGGGGTAAGGAACCTCTCATTGCCTAAGTTTGGGTTGAAAGTCAACTAATGATCATGTCCTTTGGATGACCTCCTACAGAGCGGTTCTCAACCTGTGAGTCGTGACCTGTTTTCTGATGGTCTTAGGCCTAACAGCAGTGAGCCACAGGTGGAGAACCACTAGCAGGGTCGCCTAAGACCATCAGCAAACACAGATATTTACATGACGATTCACCACACCACGAGGAACTGTATTAAATGGTCGCGGGATTAGAAAGGTTGAGAACCACTGTCCTACAAGAATTACAGGAGAGGATTCCCAAGCGTAGGAAAAGCAAATCTTAGCTACTGGGAGAAGGCATGGCTGCCTTTGCTACAGATGGAGACACTGTGCCCTTCTTCAAAATGCCAAGGAAAGAAGCCCTTTACTCTGGAGGGAAACACTATTTCTACCTTCCAAGGCTGCCCACTCTACTAACTCCTCAGGAACATCCTCTCAGAAAAGGGAATGTTAGCCAAACCAGTTTCAGCATGTCTGCTTTCTTTAGACAAATTCTTCTTCTGCACATTTTGTTGGGCATCTTTTTATTTTCTTTCTACTACTCCCTAATTCAGATTTACACTTAGGACAGTCTGATCTTCTCTCATATAATCTTGAAGTGTCCCTCCCCATGCAGTTTCATAATAAACACTATCCGGAATAGAAATTACAGTAGGCTTTTCTCACACTTCAAGAAGGAGGCAACTAGGAATGTTCTTTCTACCTGAAACATAGAACTATTATATCTAGGAAGTAATGTTTACTATCCTTCCCACCTCTGAGGGTCTCTCCACCTTTCCTGCACTTCACCCGTCTTCACTGGACTTAAAGCTTCACTGGACCGCTCACCTGGACTGGGAGTCTGCCCTGACCAATCCGGTCTGATTCCCAGGGACCCCTCATGCCCTTGGCTTTGGCTAGAACTCCACTTTCTCGGAGGATTTAACTCTGATCAACATGTCTAAGGATTGGCTGAGGGGGGTCCCAGCGGAAACATCTCCCAAACTCCACCATCTGGCTGCAGGTGCGGTAAGCATCTGCATACCCATGGCCTTGGCCTCCACCTCCTCTAGTGGAATCTCAGAGAGAAATGCCCAGCAGAGTTCAGATAAACACTGACCTCTCCATGGCCCTGGGGGCACGCTACTTGAGTTGCTTTTTTTCCTACAAAGAAGGCAGGTGTTTCAAACTCATTGTAGGCAAATATCATGTAATTTATATATGAAGGCCCCTGAGGGAGGACAATGTATGAGAGTATTAAGGGGACCCACCACAGTTCAGTGCCTCTTTCTTAGGGGGCTCTTGCTCAGCTGCCTCAGCTCTCTAGCTGCAGGGAGCCAGGAGTAGAGGGCGGTAAGCATAGTTCAGAGGTCAGCGCTTAAGCTTCCTGTGCTCCCCTGAGCAAACTTCCTGCTGACTTTCCCGAATGGCTTCCCATAGCACTGTTCAACGTATGTTCAGCAAACTGGCCCCGGGAGGGGGGCATGCTATTTGGAAAGGCATGTATTTGAAAACTTGGCCAGCAAGCAGAGCTTCTAGTTCACCTTCAGACAAGACCAGGAGATCTGGGAAGAGTGAACGTGGCCACCTCCAGATTTAAAAGATCGATACAGTCGAAGAGGAAGAGCCAACAATTTGATGTGACATGTTGCCTCACATAAGTAATGCGGATGTCAAAATAAATGATTGGCTTTTGGAAATCGGGCAAAACATAGGAGAAGGGTGCATCATGATTTACATAACACGATTTAGAATTCATTGTGATTTATTTTGTTGATGACTGCTCTGTCCTAAGTTGAATGTCATAAGGGGGGAAAAAAAAGACACAATTTTCAAAGCATCATTTATGCTGAAGGGCCTGAGTCTAGGACCAAAGTTTATGTTCAGTGCCTTTGCATAAGTGTAAGCATTTATTCCTCACGATGTGTGTTCCATTGCCATCTTTCTTTGCCATCCTTGACTAACTTGGATTGGACAGAAAAAAAAAGTGGATTTGCTCAATGAAAGAAAATCAGGAATATTTTTATGAACACCATAGGGGAACTTCCCTGTTTTTTGTCCAATACGAGCAATAAAGGAATCGGCATAGAGGCTTAGAAGATCCAGCTGAAGTTACAGGTGCATGATGGTCCAGCTGTTTGATTTTAGAGAAGCTCCTCATTTCTCTGAAGCTCAGTGTCTTTTTCTATAGAAATAAACTAATACTAATGTGTGTGTGTGTGTGTGTGTGTGTGTGTGTATACATGGAAATTATTTCAGTAACAATTTTGATATTTGGTAACTTTTTTATTAGTGTAACTAATAAACTCAAATAAATCAAATCTTTATTTTATTTATTATTGATTTTTCAGAGAGAAGAAGGGAGAGGGAGACAGAGATAGATACACCAGTGATGAGAAAGAGATTCATTGATTGGCTGCCTCCTACACACCCTCTCCTGGGGATGTGCCCTGATCTGGAATCCAACCACGACTCCTGCTTCATAGGTCCATGCTCAGCCACTGAGATGGGCTCCAAAGCATTTTACATGGTGTGGATGTTGGGGTGCACCTCCATTTCAGCACCCACAGAACAGCACTCTCTAACGCTTTACCATGTGCCTTGTATGGAGGTGGCTCTTCCTGGACACAGAAGGCCGCTGAGTACCTTTCAGGGGCCTCAGCTTTTGCGTGTGGGGATGGAACACAGGTCAGCCAGCACAGTAGGGGGCCCATGTCTACACGCTTGGCCTCACATGCAAGGTCTGGCTCTTGCAGATCTGCCTCTTGTAGGGACAGGAACTCACAGTGCCTCCTGGGCGAGGCCATGTAAAGTCCAACATTAGACATGTCTTCGCCGCAGAAAGTCACCTCCAAAGCCAGCGTGTGGCATCAGATGGGTCTCTCCTCTCTCTAGACACACATCGGGCAGTTCAGCCCTGAGATGCCTGGGAACCCAGCCCAGCCACAGGTGGCCAGGATCCGCACTTTGGGAACGGTGCACCCCAAAGTAGCTGGGCTCCAGGACCTTGAAATGAACTGCCCCAGACCTGTGGTGTGAAACCAGGCCAGAGCTCCCAGCACGCATGCGTCCTGTGCCCCTTCATCATAAGCAAGTCTTCTGGTCCTGCGCCTTCTGCTGAGGGATCTGGTGGTGATGGTGGTGATGCTGATGTGCAGTGGAGGTTTCTGCATGCCTCCATTTCTGTACTTGTTTCTTTGTGGACGGGGGTCGGTCAATGTCCCTGGCTCCCCTTTGCTAACAGGTTTCCATATGTTTATACAAATGTAAAGGTGTCGCCAATTCCAGAGCAGTTTACTTAAATTACTTAACCATAGCTCCTCTCATGCTCATCAGTGTTTTTCTGACTACATGCCTTTCTGCTGGCTGACCACCGTGCTCCCAGAGACAGGCCCAGGTTCATAAACACATGTGTATCCCTAGTGACCAGGATCATGCTCGCTAAGTGAGGAGACCTCCATAAGCTTATTTGGACACTTAGCATATATTTATTAAGAAACTGTTCTAGCCGAAACCGGTTTGGCTCAGTGGCTAGAGCGTTGGCCTGCAGACTGAAAGGTCCCAGGTTTGATTCCGGTCAAGGGCATGTACCTTGGTTGCAGGCACATCTCTAGTAGGTAGTATGTAGGAGGCAGCTGATTGATGTTTCTCACTCTCTATCTCTCTCCCATCCTCTCTGTAAAAAAATTAATAAAATATATTTTTAAAAAAGAACCCATTCTAAGCACTAGGAATGTAGTGACCAAACTGACAAAACTCTCTCCTCACGGGACTCTCATTCTGTCAGAGGACACAGGTGAGATTTTTAAAAAGTAAAATATGCATTTTGTTAGTTGAGGATCATTACTAAAGAGAAAAAAGTAAAGCAAGCACAGAAGTTGCTGACATTTTGTAAATATTTTCTAGATCACTGAAAGTATGGTTAAGTCAAAATTCCTTCATCCCTCAGTTAAAATATTTCCCTAATCTCATTGCTCCCTTCTGTGACCACACCCAGTGAAATATTCACAGAACCTGAGGATGTTTTTCATCTATTATTTCTCTCCGGAAAGCTTTCTCCTATTTGTACCCAGAAAATGCCAGATTGCCATTTAGGATCCAGGTCAGATTTGATCTCGGAAACCATCCTGGACGAGGTGGGTGATAGAGGATCCCCCCAAGGCCTTCCCAACGTGCCTGTGGTTGGGGTGTGAGCATGCTGACTTGGATGCTTTGCAGTGAAGAGCTGGCTGCAAGGGTCTGAAGGCAAAAACTTGGTTTTCCTCCCCCCCCCCCCACCAATCTCCCAGAATTCCCAGCAGTGGTGTGAAGCCCAGGATATCAGGGCATCACGATCAACATCTGCTGAACGAAATGCAAAGGAACTGATTGAAGAAAAACTCTCCAAGGGAACGGGTACAGAGGCTTCCTATTTCTCACTTTGTGAGTCACGTCCTTATCAGAACATAACACACTTGGACCGTATTAGCTTAACGCCCAAACTGCTGTTTTCCGGAATATAATATTACAGTTTTGGAATATAGGAGGGCAAGATAAGACATATATCAAAATATATCTCTAACATTTTCTCCGCATCCTTGACATGTGTATCTTCTCAAAATCAACATTTAAAATTAGTTGATGTTATTCTGAAAAATTATGTAGAAGTTATATATATATACATATATATATATATATACATATATATATACTTATATATATAGAAAGCTTGCAATTCATCTGTAAAAGACTCATAAGTATTTGTTACTTCCAGCATGATGAATAAATTCAGTGACCAATATTTATATATATAAAATTCCTCCCGTGGACCCAGTTAGACACTGATATTTTCAGATGAATAATGAGACTGAGAGTTCTCTCAGCTGCAGGAAGAGCCATCATTTATTGAATACTTAGTAAATACTGGCCACCTCAGCATAGTCCTCTGCAGCTGCATCATTATCCTACATGGTTCGCTCATGAGCGGGGTGAACATGTGAGCAGTTGAGTATTAGAGCATGTGCATAGTTGTGGACCAAGAACCCACATTCAGAACTCTGAACCAGGCCCGGCCAGGCTTGTAATTGGCGCCTAATTGCATGTCCACTGTGCTGCTCTGCCTCCTGCTCAGGTAGCATATGTGAAGCCACATGGGAATCAGGTCATCCAATCCGAAGACCAGCCTCTGTGTCCGTATCACCAGGTACCAAGTTTTCTTTGGTGGTTCTCGTGGGCAGACTGGTTACTCCTTGGGCAAAGCCTTCCTAATGCCAACATGTATAATTTACTAATTGATACTTGGCTTATTAAAAAATATATTCATGATATGTGACATTCATACTTAAAAATAAATATATACTCAGTAACTCTACAACTGATAAATTTTCCCAAATTGGACACACTTGTGTTGAGTTTCAGAACATCGCCAGGACCCCAGAAATGTCCTTGGTTTTCCAGTTACTTTCCCTCACCCCGATTAAGAGCCAACCACATTCTGGCTTCTAGCAGCATAGATGCATTTTGCCTGTTTTTCTACTCTATAAATGGAATCATTTGATATTGCTAATTTTGTGTATGCAAAGGTTTTAACATACCTGATTCCCTTAGAGCATGCCTACCTACCCAGAAATTCTGGGATACAGGCAGCTTAGTCAAAGGAAAATCAGACTAAAGGTCAGTGACCTTCTGGTGCTAGGCAGTCTAGTCAACTGGACATTACAAAAGAGCAAATGCAAGTTTAATGAGTCTATCGGTACCTCTTCCAATTTCTTGAGATTCTCATTAGCTTCTAGGTGAACTTGTAGGAATCTCCCAGCCCCTGGTGCAGCAGGCAGAGAAGGTCAGCAATGGATCCCCAGATTTTGACCATTCCCTCTAATTGCTGTGCATGAGACCCCACTTCCTCTATTAATTTTCCTTCATTCTTGGAATGTGTATACTGAACACTGTTTCCCTAATCAAAATCCGATACTCTCATTTAATTATCTGAACTTTTTATTCATTAAGCTTATGATTATACATAGAATCTACTTTCACTTAACTTTTCTAACATTTAATTTGGGGCAGTTGACTAATACAGTCTTTAAGATCAATTCTAATTCTAATATTGTGATGATTGACTAATCTGTGTTTAGAGTGAGTCACCAGATACCATTGCAGCAAAGAGCAGTAGGGACTCTGGCTTAAGACTTCCTGTATTTAAGTCCCTGCTTCCTCCTTGACTAGTTATGAACCTTGATTTGTTAGTTTCTCATCTTCATAGAGGTCCTGCAATTCATCTGTAAAAGGTTCAAAAGTATTTGTTACTTACAGCATGATGAATAAATTCAGTGACCAATATTTAGCAAGTACTCAATGATTGTAATGCTGTTTATTATTTTCACTCTATTTTAGGAGGCTGAGAAGGTACATGATACATTTAAGAAATATTATCATTTAAATGACAAAATAAATACCAATTTGTAATTCAGAAGTATTTTCTAGTCATCTGAAAACTTTAACCCATGTGGAAAGTTTTGTCCCTCATAAGGTTGGAGGATAGATGAAGTGAACATTATTTAATCATGATTACATTTTACATAATGTTATTCAGAATAAATGTTTGCATTGATTAATGTAATATGGTGATGACCAATTGATCATCTCGAATTTGTGCTATAAAGAACCTTAAGGCTGAAATATTGTGTATTAACAGCTGATGGTTGATCTGGATTAACTCATGATTTAATTACCACTAATTGATACTTGGCTTAAGGCCGAAACAGGTTTGGCTCAGTGGATAGAGCATCAGCCTGCGGACTGAAGGGTCCCAGGTTCCATTCTGTTCAAGGGCATGTATCTTGGTTGCAGGCACATCCCCAGTAGGGGACATGCAGGAGGCGGCTGACCGATGTCTCTCTCATCGATGTTTCTAATTCTTTCCTTTCCTCTCTGTGGAAAATCAATAAAATCTATTTTTTTTTAAAAAAACAACCTTAAGAAGGCCATGTTGGAGACCTCCTGGAGAGCAGTTTTGGACCTCTGGCCTTCAGCACAGCTGATGCTCTTATCATCACTTGCAGTCAAAACTATGGGGGGTACTTGTAGCTTCTGCACAAAGACAGCAAGTTAATTTTCTGACCCTGACCATAGAGATGATAATGCTGGTATTAGTTACTAATACAGATTTTTTTCAATAGTTGGAGTTACACATATGTTGATATATATGCAATTTGATATGTATGCTATTTTTTTGTATTGACAACAAGCTTCAAAACTGCATTTGTCAAATTTGCTGAAGGTGTTAACATCATAAATATTTTTATACTTAAAAATGTCAAATTTTGTGCCCAAAAAAAGAGCATTTGTGGAAGTTTTAATTCATTACTTTATTTTGAAGAACAGTGCTGCTGAAAGGTATCTGTGGGAAGCTAATGGTGAACACGATCCATCTCAAGATGCTGTGAATGCTGGTTTAAACGCTTTAAAAGTGATTATTTCAATGTGAAAGACAAAGAATATCCAGGTCAACCAAAAAAGTTTGAAGACCAGCAATTACAAGCATTATTAGATGAAGATGTGTGTCAAACTCAAAACAACTCGCAGAAAGATTAAACGTTGCTCAGCAAACAATTTCTGATCATTTACAAGCAACGGGAAAGATTTTAAAGAAAAAAATGGGTGGCATTTCAACTGAATGAAAGACAAATGGAAAACCGAAAACTCATCAGTAAAATTTTGCTTCAATGGCACAAAAGAAAGTCTTTTTTTGCAACAAATTGTGACTGGCGATGCAAAGTGGACTTATTCTGAGAATCCCAAATGCACAAAATCATGAGTGAATCCAGATCAACCATCAACATCGACTGCAAGGCCAAATCACTTCGGAAAGAATATAACGCTCGGTGTTTGGTGGGATCAGGAAGGTGTGGTGTATTATGAGCTTCTAAAACCAGGTGAAACTGTTACTACTGATCACTACTGACAGCAAATAATCAATTTGAACCACTCTTTGATCATAAAATGACCAGAATGGGCCAGTAGACAGGGGAAAGTAATTTTGCTTCATGAAAATGCACCATCACACACTTCAAAACCAGTTAAATTCACTTTAAAAGATCTTGCCTGGGAAGTATTAACCCACTCACCATATTCACCAGACCTTGCTCCTTCAGATCACCACTTGTTCTGATTGATGGCACATACATTTTCTGAGCAGCAATTCAAAACGTACAAAGAAGTGGGAAATTGGATCTCTGAATGGTTTGCCTCAAAACAAAAAAAAGTTAGATTGGAATGGTACTCACAAATTACCTGAAAGATGGGGGAAATATGTAGCTAGCAATGTACATTACTTTGAATAACGCACTTTGGATATTTCTCTTGAAATTATCATGTTTTCTTTGATTTAAAAATCCGCGTTTATTAACCGGTACAACTGTAAACAAAACACAGGACATGTTTCTTACTGGCCTAAAGCCACACTTAACACAAAACATTTAGGATAAAACACACAAGAGGATAATATTAAAGAGTATTCCTATTACTCTGCTAAGCAATATTCTATTTTGTGGTGCTTATGCGTTTTCTCACTATAATAGAAAACATAATTGTGACTCAAATGATTCTAGCATTGCATTCATGTGTAAATCACTGAACTTCTCTGAGAATCAGAGCAAAATTTTTAAAATAGGAGGAAATCATATCTGTTGAATCAGTCAGAGAGGGCTGGTCATGTTGCAGCAACAAATGACCCCAAAGTCTCAGTGACTCAGATGATGAATGTGCATTTCTTTCTCACTCTACATGTCCATCAAGGACATGGAGTGACAGGGCTGATCACTGCAGTTTCTCAGAGTCCCCCCTGACTGACAAAGCGACCACTGTCTCAACCGGTATCAGCCACTGCTAGGAGGGAGGCTGTGTCTAGAGAAGCAGGATCTGGCTGCCCTCAGTTTATTGGCTGAAAACTAATAATAAGTTTTCAGCAAATTTCAAGTAGGCAGATACATGGAGTACTCCCGTGTGCCCAGAAGGAAGGAGAGAGAGCCAGCGTCTCAGAATATTCATGAATATTCTGGCCTCCTGACTGTCACCCCTCACATCTTCCCAGGATGTTGTGCAGATCAAGTGGGATAAGTATACTAAAAGATTTTGCCAATAGTAAAAAAATATAGAAATAGAAGAGATAGTAACTACATGATGCAAAATATCATTATTGACACATGAGGAAGCAGAATCTGGCACTCCAGATTACACGACACTTACTGAAGACTTTAAATATTCTATGGGCTTGGGATAAGTGTTAAGAATAGATAAACGTATATTCTTGCAGTCCTATATTTTTTAACTTTGAGACAGATACACTTTCTTCCCCACCTCGTGCGCTTAACAGTAGCTCACGTTCAGATCCCCATCCTTCAGATTAATGAGGACCTACAACTGCGACAACATTTTCCCATTGGGGATTGCATCATCAGCTGCATAATGTTGATGATGACAGCTGGTCTTTTATCATCTGTTGCCCTTTGCATTTTTACTTTCTCATTGTGTACATTTTCTCACGTATATTAACATGAGGCTCACATAGAAAATGAGAAACAATACTGAACGAAGGTTAGGACCCTGTACTAGTTGATTTTCCTGAGATGGCGCATGATATGAGCTGCTGAGCACATTGGAAAGTTATTTAAATTTTACTTCTTCAGATGAATATTGGAAAAGTAGCTGTCTCTTTCACAGATACGGAATTATGACACCGAAAACCCCAAACTACGAAGTAGATTCTCCAAAAGTTTGTGACACGTGTCAACGTATGTTGTAAAAGGTCACAAGAATTGACTGGACATTATCTGAAATCAATCAACTCATATGCATTAGGCCCTTAATTTATTCATATACTGGCCAGCCCCCCAAAAGAATAGAGAAACAAACAATTATTCTTTGATCTTTGATCTTTGGGTAAATCAAGTGTGTTTTCATGGAACTAGTTAGAGTAAAAAAAAAAAAGGAAGGTGCTATTTTCAAGCATCTACTGTGCTGTTTCAATGGCAGTAAGTGATTTTTGTCTGTATTTTAATTAACCCTCATGTTCTTACATGTTTTATGTATGAGGACATGCAGGGTTGAATTGCCCCAAATTACTTATTACTACATGACAGAGCCTGGAATCCAGCCTTGTCTGACTCCAGGTTCTAAGCAAAGCTCACAGCAACTGATGCTTCTGACCTAGGAATGAGGCATTCAGGATTAAACACTAAAATCTCAAAGACTAGTCTCATTCAGAGATACATCACAGCCCGGTTTAGGATTGACAAGCAGGAACTACGTGGTCTGGTATTGTTTGTCTAAAAAAATCAGAGGGATGGCAGTGATCTGGAATTTGCTGTCCAGATTTTATTTAAGGACATTTTATTTATCTAACCAAAAGTGGTACCTTCACCGAGCTGAAACAACTATACTGAAACCACAGATTCAGGAAACCTCTCTTTTTTCCTTATTTCTCTGGTACTCAAACTTTGCACATTATTTATGTTGTGTGGGCCTCTGTTCTGTAAACTAGAAGCAGTGGAACTCAGGATTCATGAGCTGGTGGATGTGGAAGCTGTAAGTACCAGGAGTGAGGACCTGTGTAAGTAGTATTAGCAATTTAATCAAGGAGCAAGGATTTTGAGGTTCTATGGACATGCCCTCTTTATTTACATTCTGTTAGATTTTCCAGGAAGATGGGGCTGGTTTTCTGTTGTGCCATGGCAATTGTAAAACCCAGGGGCAGACTTCGGCCTCTGTGGGCTAGAAGGAACTAGAAAGATAAGTGATGCCTGGCTGGCTGGCTGAAGGACAGAGATCGATGGGTAGGTGGACTGCTAGAGAGATACTCAGACACATGGCTGCGGCCATGGATTCTTATTTTTCCTTTCCTTCCTTCCTGCGTCCATTCATTAAAAAGTATCGATTGCGCAGCCCAGGCAAGCCATTATGATAGATGGAATGCCACACAGGACATGGCCCTCGCTTCGAAAGATTTAAATTCTAGCAAAAATAAATTTATAATCCAAGGTATCAGGACAGAATAACTTTGAGAGAGGTGTGAATAAATAGGAACAACATTTTTTAAAGGTAAAGATTTTTCTTTTTTTGAAGGAGGGGATAAATCCAGGAAAGCTTTGCAAAGGTTTCTATTACAAGACACAATATTGTGTTTTTTAAAGTTTTGAGGGGGAAGAGAATAGAAGAGAATGTTGGTCAAGCCCATGGTGTTAAAGGGACAGGTGGTAGTAGTGGGTATGGTTCCCTGCCCAAAGGCAGTGTCCCTGGAATGATGTCCCATCTCATGACAGCGGGACTTGTGGTAAAGACTTACGCTTGGGTTCTGCGTACAACCTTTCACTGGTCACACAGGGTGTGACAGGCCAGTCACTCATACTCTTTAAGGCTCAGCGGAGCAAGGATGAAAAGGAGAAGTACAGTGCTTATTAGGTAAGCGCACAGGGCCATCCTTACAGTGCAAGCTCAGGAGATGTTTGTTGGATGAGTAAATGGGCACCATAAATGGAACTCAAAACCCAGTGGCTGTGTGTGTACCTTCAGGGGAACTATATAAACTCTGCAGTCTTTCTTAGCTCTTCAATACTGTTGGAGCAATATTAAAGTATTTTGACATTTAATAGAGAGGAGCAGGAGAGACCGTGAAGAAGCAGGTTGTGCCCAAACCGGTTTGGCTCAGTGGATAGAGCATTGGCCTGGGGACTGAAAGGTCCCAGGTTCGATCCTGGTCAAGGGCATGTACCTTGGTTGCGGGCACATCCCCAGTAAGGGGGCGTGCAGGAGGCAGCTGATCAATGTCTCTCTCTCATCGATGTTTCTGGCTTTCTATCCCTCTCCCTTCCTCTCTGTGAAAAATCAATAAAATATATATTAAAAAAAAAAGAAGCAGGTTGTGCAAAATGGCACTACTTAGGTAGTTACACAGTGCTTAAGTATCAATTTGAGTGCCTCCTCAAAATCATTATCGCATATAAACCTCACACCACCCTTAGGAGACCCTATAGATAAGAGACTTCACTGATGCCATAAGGATGCCACCCAGGAATTTTAGGTCCAAGTACACATCTTCAGAACTCTCACGCTTTAATATCTAGCAGTTGCATGGATGATTTATTATCTCTGATCTGAAATTACTCTCTCCATTAATAATTTACTGTGGAAACCCTTTTTACGTTCAGCGTGGTTCAGGGTTCCTGTTCAGGGCTCGGGTTCTGGAGGAGGCTGCATGCAAATGAAAAAAGGGACTAGAAAAGTATTAATTTGGGAATATTGGGGGGCCAGGCGGGAGCCTTCCTCTGGTGAGAAGACTTCCCTTGCTCTGGCCTTGCTCTCCCTTTTATTGAGACTTTGGGACACACCCACAGCCTTTAGGCAGGAAATTCCAAGAACAAAAATACAAAAGACAATCAGAGGTGGAGGCCGCTTCAGGCTTCAGCTCACAATGTCTCCACCAAACAGTGAGTGGTCAGAGCCATTAAGGTTGCTGACCAGCCTTCCCGGCTTCCTGTCCACATCTTTCTATCAGTGAGACCATGTTTGGTTTCTGGCAATCTACAATTTGGCAGGATTTGGTGCAGTTGCCTCAGTGGCCTCATCCGTGTGTGTGTGTGTGTGTGTGTGTGTGTGTGTGTGTGTGTGTGTGTGTATGTGTGTGTGGGCACACATGCATTTATTTTTTTGACTTCATGATTTGGGGAAGGTGATGTGAGAGCATCTTAGTATTCACACAAGGTTAGATTCTACAGCAGCGGTTCTCAACATGTGGGTCGCGACCCACAGGTTGAAAACAGCTAGCAAGGTCGCCTAAGACCATCGGAAACAGATATTTACATTATGATTCATTAACAGTAGCAAAATGACAGTGATGAAGTAGCAACGAAAATAATTTTACGATTGGGGGTCACCACCACAGGAGGAGCTGTATTAAAAGGCCACAGCATTAAAGAAGGTTGAGAACCACTGGGTTAGAATGCAAAGCCTTTGAGCACCTCACTGTGCTGGCTTGGAGCTGCCACTCTGTGGTGGAGTGTGGTCACTCGGAGCACGCTTGGCCGGTCCAGGAAATGATGTGAACTGGGGTGCAGACTTCAGTCCGTGGTCCAGGCATCACAGTGCTCCCTTCATTCTAAAGCATCCAGCTCCCATAACTCTGGCAGGATTTCTTCCAATAAGCCAGGGCGCCCACTGAAAGTCATGGCCATCGGATAACCAGAGCTCACTCTCTACCTGTCACTGCACCGTGGCTCCCCCCCACCCCTCAGGGATGGTGAGGAAACACCAGCCTCCTGCCATAAAGCCAGCTGTGGGCTCCGGCTGGCACATCTACAGCTCTACCCTCGCCGAGTTCAGACCAGCATCAACGGAAATCATCTGTGTTACTGAGACCCTGATAGTGACCTTGAGACAAGGAGGTACTTGGAAAAAATGGAAAGAATTCTGACCTGAATATGGTTTAATGACTATAAATAAATAACTGATCCCCCAATAAACAGGTAGTATTTCCTTTTTAAAAATGTGACTAAATAGGCCGACTGGCATGGCTCAGTTATTGAGCATCAGCCCATGAATCTGGATGTCAGGATGTAATTCCCAGTCAGGGCACATGCCCTGGTTTGGGGCTCCATCCCTGGTGGGGGCATGCAGGAGGCAGCTGATGGCTGTTTCTCTCTCTTCAATGTTTCTACTTCTCTGTCCCTCTCGCCTTCTTTCTCTAAAATCATTAAAAGTTTATTTTAAAATGTGACTAAATAAAACAGCCTTCTTTCTCTAAAATCATTAAAAATTTATTTTCAAATGTGACTACATAAAACCATCTTCATGTAAAATAGAATAAAAGTAAAAATCACCATGAAAATAGAATGGCTTTGATCACTATTTAATATTTCAATATCCTCCCTCATGTGTATGTGAACTGTATTTAACCTTTCCTCCATATACATGTATGTGGATGTGTGTGCTTTTATGTATGTGTGTGTATGTATATAAAGTCCCTAGGAAAAATGAAATTTGTCTCAGGTTGTTAAACTTGAAAGTTTGGCTTGTTAATTTACTGGGTACACATTCCACATCAAATTATTACCCAATTTAGATAGAATTGAGAGATACAGAGGTGTAAGGAAATGTGTGTTTGCATAGTGAACCAATCTAAAAAAAAACACTTTAGTACTTTAGCATTAGATGTAAAATACATTATATTAAATAATATTTTTATGTACATTAAATACATGCTGAAATATATTTGAGCATTGTTTCTTAAAATAACACCCGTAGAGAGATCTACTTTTATATTCGTATATCCAATGCTCTAGGCATGTATTCTGCAGTAAAGAAATCCTTTCAGTGTCATTTAATCTGGAGCTGGAGTTAACTGAAAATTATTTGACCCAAAGCTGTGTCTCATGGTCATGCAAAATGACACTAGATTCTGGCAGAAAAAAAGGGTACTCTTCTTCCCTTTAGGAGTGTGGAATTAGATTCTTTATATAAAATTTCTCATTTACTCTTACAGCAGCTTCATTGGGTTATTTTAGGGAACATCTATTATTTTATTTTTGCTAAGCAAAATCTCTTTTTTTTCCCCCTGACAAAACAAGACCTTGAATTTTCTTTGTGGAAAAAAGGCACTTTTACTTACTCCCAATATCAGTTTTACAGGCAGGCCTTCTGTGACTGAATGAGCAACTCATTCATATATTCATTCATTTGTTGGTTTATTCATTCAGTAAAAATGTAGAGAGCTTTATTTGAATCCCAGGCACTCTTATAGGTATGTGAGAGGTAGCTTCCAACATAGTAGACAAAAACATTGGCGTGATAGGATCTATAGAAAAACAGCACATAAATAAAATATGAAGAAGGTCAGATGTATACAAATTAAAGCAGGGGTGAGGATCGAACGTTAGGAGTGGGAAACCAAGGTTTTGTTGCCGGTAGTAATTTCTGGAAAGTAAGGGGATGATCTCAAGAGTCCTGAGCTTCTTGTGGCACCTAAAATAAATAGCGTTAAAACAATAAGATTGATTCTGAGGTATTCATTTAATAAATATGTATTGAGTGGCCACCACATGCCAGGAACAGTTTAGATATTGTAGACACTGGAATAATAAAAAGCCATACAGTGCTCTGCTGGAAACTCTTTGAGAACTTTTTTAAAAAATCCAAAGGAAATTCTACTTTGGAGCATTGTGGCATTTTGTGCTTTAAATGACCGACCGTGACCAATTGCAAGGTGCCACCTGGACACAGAGTTGGAAGCAGATGTACATAAACTGATCCTGTGTGAAGGTAAGGGCAGACTCAAGCACACTGCCGCATGTACCTTATGTTCTGTCATGTAAATAGGTGTGTACTGACTGATAAATGAACAGGTGCATTACACATCTCAGAAAGTAGAGTGGCATACCAGGGAATCAGAAGGCCAAAGGGAGGTGGATTGAGGTGCAGTATTAGACAGTGAAGCTGAGATTAACCCCACTTTGAAGGTGCTATTTCAGCAAAGATTTAAGAAAGTTGGAAACACAGATATGTGGGCACACAGGTTTTTCAGACATGTGGACCCACAGAGTAAAGACCCAGAGCAGACTGATGGAAGGGGAGGATATTAGATGAGGCAGGAGCTCGGATCAGGTGGAGTCTGTAAACCACAGAGAGGGACTTGAGACTACTCTCAGTTACATCGGAAAATGTTTACAGAGTTTTGAGCAGAGCAACATAAGCTGATTCTTGTGTAAAGAATCATTCAGTTGCTAAGCCGAGAATAAAGAATAGGTAATGAAAAGAACTAGGATTCCTTCAACTGGCTCAGACCAGTTGGTAAAAGTGTAGCCTTGAGTGGAGGATTAGCCGGCTAGGGTGTGCAGAAAGCTTGGCTTCCTCCATTGCCAGGGAACCCCAAGCCTCCTGTTCGATCTGTGGCTACAGCCATCTTGGTTGAGTTAATTTGCATACGCACTCCTGATTGGCTGGTGGGGATGGCTTGTGGGTGTAGTGGAGGTATGGTCAATTTGCATATTGCTCTTTTATTAGCTAGGATTGCCCTTATTTTTCTTTATTTCCTTTTTAGCTCACTCATAAATAATGCTAAGGTTTTAGTCCATTCCTTAATCTACATTTTTCTCTCGGTACAAGATTGCCCATTCTTATGTTTTTCAACCTCTCTGAGTCAAGTTTTAATCATGTTCTTTTTCTTTGTAACCCATTATTATATTCTTTGCATTTAAATCAGTAGTTTATTTATTGATCTGAAATATGTATATTTGGTCTTAATTGTGCTTATATTTTATGTGATGATACTCTGCTTTTACTGCTTCTTTTACTACGTGAAGTATATTTCTTTACTAGGTGTGTGTATCCCTTGATAATTTAGAATTATATTCCATTAATTGCTCTCCTTAATGTTATTTTATAGGTACCACTTGATATAAATTCTTGCTATTCCATTGATTTACATAGCAACTATTGAATGCCCACAACAAGCAATTATAGATTTATAAGATTATATCATATTTTAAGATTATGATGCTAGTTTTGTTTATGTTCTCCCAGAAGCAGGTCTTTATACAAAGATTCAAGTGTAAGGTTGTTTATTTGGGAGGTAATGGTAGGGAAATGGGGAAGGGAGAAAAGGCTATTAAGATGGCATTACCAAGTTAATACCCAAAATGAGTGACTGCAGTGAATTACTGTGGGGGACTCTTAGGACCAGCATAAAACTCTATCCTTAGCCGAGACCAATTTGGCTCAGTGGATAGAGTGTCGGTTTGTGGACTGAAGGGTCCCAGGTTTGATTCCGGTCAGGGGCATGTACCTTGGTTGTGGGCAGATCCCCAGTAGGGGGCGTGCAGGAGGCAGCTGATCAATGTCTCTCTCTCTCATCGATGTTTCTGACTTTCTATCTCCCTTCCTCTCTGTAAAAAAATCAATAAAATATATTAAAAAAAAACAAAAACAACTCTCTCCTTAGAATCACCTCATCTGAAGGGAAGGATGATGGGGTGATAACCAATCCTTGCAAGTTACTCATCAAGAGATTCTCTCAAATGTGTTACTTCCTCTGCACTTCTGACTTTTTGACAGTCAGAGGAAGCAACATCAAAAACTGAGAGAGCCCCAGACAAGGAAATGCAGATGCCATAAGTAGGAATTTATGCTCTTCTGTCCCGCAATAGAAAGTGTGCAGCGATATGGGTGGGGCAGTCACAGCTTTTGCTATAATCCATGCACCAGATCTGCTCATATCCTATGTCTAGTACCAGTCAGCAGTTTTTTGAGAAGATGGTTTATCTCAATTTTTAAAAAAATATATTTTATTGATTGTTTACAGAGAGGAAGGGAGAGGGATAGAGAGCTAGAAACATTGATGAGAGAGAGACATATGAATGGATGTGATTGAATAAGAAAAAAAGTGATCAGGCCTGGTACTCTCCAACTGGGGATGTGCCTGCAACCAAGATACATGCCCTTGACCGGAATCGAACCTGGGACCCTTCAGTACGCAGGCAGACGCTCTATCCACTGAGCCAAACTGGTTTCGGCCCGATATTTTTTTTAAGGTGGACTTCCCAGTTGGTGTGGCTCAGTGGTTAAGAGTTAACCTGTGAACCTGCAGGTCACAGTTTGATTCGTGTTCGGGGTACATGCCCAGGTTGTGTGTGGGGCATGCAGGAGGTAGCTGATCAAAGATTCTCTCTCTCTCTCTCTCTCTCTCTCTCTCTCTCTCTTTTCCTCTCTATATATTATTTTATAGGTACAACTTGATATAAATTAAGAAATATATATATTAAGAAAGGAAAAAGGTAGACTTATAGAAGAGGGTTAAACATGACAAGCTGAAGCCCCCACTGCCAAAGTTGCCTTAGACCTGTAACTGATACACATCCCCATCTGTCTCTACCACCCGCCCAGATTCCTCCCTGGCTCCCTGGGCATTTCTGTTCCCGATCAGGCTGTTAAGTTGTTAAATATCCACTATAACATGGGACATAGAGGCATCAAGAAGTGCTTTCAGAGACTCCTTGAATCCCATACTAACTGGTTCTAATCACCGCTATCTAACATGAACATTATCTTCTTTTGAACATTTAGATCAGTTACCCCTACCAAGTGTAACAGCTCTTTTCTTTGCCTGTTAGTTTTATTAGCATGGACTCGGTTGTATTCATCGACACTAGGGGGTCCAGTTCCATAGCACCCTTAGATCCTGCCCAAATGGGTCTACAAAGAACATCTATCACCATTTTGCAGCAATTCTGATCTCCCCCTAAGCATAGTCCTCATTGATTTGGTAAAAAAAAAAAAATGTTCTCTAGGCTCTCTTGAAGAACATAGTCAACTATTTGTTCTTTTGTTGTCATTCTCATATAATATACTAGAGGCCCAGTGCACGAAATTTGTGCAAGGGGGGGGGGGGAGGCAGTTGTCACTCAGCCCAGCCTGCTTGCTCCCCAATCTGGAACCCCTTGAGGAAAGTCCAACCACCCGTTTAGGCCCAATCCCAGGGATTGGACATCCATCTCACAATCCAGGACTGCATCAGCCTGATTACCCCTAACCTCTTCTGCCTGCCAGCCTGATCAGCCCCTAACCACTCCCCTACCAGTCTGATTGACATCAAACTGCTCCCTGGCCAGCCCGATTGCCCCTAACTTCCCTCCTCTGTTGGCCCAGTCACCCTTAACTGCCCTCCCCTGCTGGCCTGGTCACCCATAACTGCCCTCCCCTGCAAGCCTAAACCACCCACTAACTGTCCCCCCTGCTAACCTAGTGCCCTCCCCTGTAGGTCTGCCTCCTCCCCCAACTGTTCTCCCTGCTGGCCTGGTCTCCCCCCACCAACTGCTTTCCTCTGCTGGCTCAGTCACTTCTAAATGCCCTCCCCTGCTGGTCTGATTGCCCACAACTGCCCTCCCCTGCAGGCCTGGTCTGCACCAACTGCTGTACCCTGCATGCCTGAGTTCCCCCCAACTGCCCTCCCTTGTTGACCTAGTCACTCCTAACTTCCCACAACTGCCCTCCCCTGCAGGCGATCTTGAGGTGGCCATCTTGTGTCCACATGGGGGCAGCCATCTTTGACCACATGGGGGCAGCGATCTTGTGTCTTGGAGTGATGCTCAATTTGCATATGACTTATTAGATAGGATCAATACCAGAATACCCAGCTACTCGAGTCTTTAGATTCTTTCTCAATATCTTGCCGAGGCTGTTTTGGCAACTCCACTTCATTGTTTGATTCAAGCTTCAAGGGCTCCTGTCTGAATGTTAAATCCTGAGTCAGAAGAGACAGCCTGCATACTGATAACTTTTCTTATTCAGTCATACCTACTCTCTCCACTCGAGTCCAGCATCTTCAAGGTCTATTTTTAAAAATATATTTTATTGATTTTTTACAGAGAGGAAGGGAGAGAGACAGAAAGTCAGAAACATCGATGAGAGAGTCATCGATCAGCCACCTCCTGCACGCCCCACAGTGGAGATGTGCCCTCAAGCAAGGTACATGCCCCCGACCAGAATCGAACCTGGGACCTTTCAGTCCGCAAGCCGACGCTCTATCCACCGAGCCAAACAGGTCTCGGCTCAAGGTCTATTCTTAATCATGTTCTCATGGTTTCTGCTAGTCAATATGTGCCTGACCTTGCTAACCTTTCAATGAATAACCCTACCATCCCCACAAAAAGCACTCTCTTAGGCCACCTACGACATGACTTGTTATTAGCTTACAGGCCATAAAAGGGGGCAGGAACAAACCTTGAAGATGCCAGTCTTGTAAATGTGTTGACCTTAAGTGAAAACTCTACAAGTTCAAGCAAAGGAAATGTGCCGGCAAAGAGAAGCTAGTTTCTCTTCCTTTTTGCATCCTATTTTGAATAAGAGCTTCTCCCTGACTTTGGAATCCTACGTCCAGTTCACAAACAAGTCCTCTGGGATCTCACTGCTGGCATCGCTACCACCTAGGTTCAGGCCACCATCCGCTGTGACTCATCTTATTTAATATCTTCTGCACAGAGTCCCTCTGTGCCTTCAGTCTTTCCACAGCACAGAGGACAGAACAATGGAATCAAAATATGCAAGAAATCCTGTCACTTATCTTTTGAAAGCGTTCCACTATCTTTCCATCTTAAGCATAATAAAACCTCAAATCCTTAAAAAGGCCAACATGATTTATCGCTTTCCATGTTGCTGTCCTGACCTCAGCTTCTTGTCTTTGCCCTTCGCCACTTTGATCCAGCCACCCTGACTTCCTTCGCATTCCTGACCATTCCAGGTGGATCCAGTCTTTAGAGCTGTGACTCTAGCTAACCTCCTTACTTATAATTTATCATGTTCTTCCTCTGCATACGTGAGGGCTTGCTCCCTTCCTCATTCACATTTGGAATCACATGCCACCTGTCATTCAAGTTATTTATCTACAAAACAAGGCTTTTGACACTCCCTGTGTTTACTTCTTATGCTTTATTTTCCTTTTTAGCATTTATCAGTAATCATTGAACATAATACACAAACATATATATATATGTATATATATATATATATATACATATATATATATATATACAGTATTTTAAACATTTTTTTATTGATTTCAGAGAGAAAGGAAGAGAGAGATAGAAACATCAATGATGAGAGAGAAACATTGATTGGCTATCTCCTGCACACCCCCAACTGGGGATTGAGCCTGCAACCTGGGCATGTGCCCTTGGCCAGAATCAGACCTAGGACCCTTCAGTCCGCAGGCTGACACTATCCACTGAGCCAAACCGGCCAGGGCTACACAAATATAATTTTAACTTTAGTTTATTTGCTGCTCTTCTATTTTTATTTTTAATTAGAATGGAAGCTCAATGAGGCAGGGTTTTTTTGCTTGCTTGTTGTCATTGTTGATACTGAGGTTGCAGTCCCTGCATCTAGAATGCCTATCAATGATAGGCTCTTGGGTCAAAACCGGTTTGGCTCTTTGGATAGAGCGTCGACCTGCAGACTGAAAGGTTCCAGGTTCGATTCCGGTCAAGGGCATGTATCTTGGTTGCAGGCACATTCCCAGTGGGGGGGTATGCAGGAGGCAGCTGATCGATGTCTCTCTCTCATCGATGTTTCTAACTCTCTGTCCTTCTCCCTTCCTCTCTGTAAACAATCCATAAAATATATATATATATATTTTTAAAAAATAATAGGCTCTTGGTAACTCTTCAGAACAAATGCAAGATCAGTGACTTTATAGTTAGAGCAAAACTTAGTTGGGCTAAAATTCTCCTTCATGTTGTGCCTACATGCCTCTCAGTCTCCTGTCACTGAATGTTGCCGTGAATAATTTTGAAATTAGCCTGATATTTTGCTCCGATAGCTGATTTCATTATTTTGCCTAGATGCCCAAAGTATGCTTTATCTTCGAAAACCTGCAGCTTTATCAGATCAGCATTTTCTTTTCAAAAAGCCTCGGGTCACAGTGTACCTTTCCAACACGTAAAATGAGACCTCCTTTTCTCCCTGAAAATAGTTATTATACTCTGTCTGTAAAGCATATGTATTTCATGTGGGGGCTGCCTTTCCTAAGGACGTGTGTACGCATGTGTGAGGTCATTCCTTTCTTTCTCTTGTCCCACAACTGCCATCTGCAATCCTCTAAAACTCTTTGTCTATTTCCTATTATTTTTTCTTCTCTCGCCTTTCCCAGCCTTGCTGTGTTTTCAGCACCTTCTGTTTTTGCTCTTGTGCCGCATCCAACGCGAACATGGTTTTGGAAGATGTTGTGTGTTTTTTCTTTTCACTTATTCTCCACATGCTGCCAGCTCGTGTTTCATTTCTTTTGGTTAGCGTGACATATTTTACTAGTCCGCTCTTTTAAAAGTTATTTTAAAAATGTTATTTATTACTTGTTTGCTTCTATTTTACATCTGCTCTGGGACGATATTTTTTTTTTCTGGTGAAGCTCAGTCATCTTTCACCATTTGCTGCTGCTTTTCTGCTTATTTTTGGTTGTATCTCTGTATGGATTCTGAGTTGTTTCTCTCTCTTTCTTTTTCATAATTTCTTGTCTTTGAATGAGGTGAGTTCAGACAGGATGCGCTATTTTTAGGAGCTTGGGTTATGTTGGGGCCAGAACTATTTTCTGCATCAACACTTTTTTTTTTTCAAGGAACAAAGTGGGATTGCTTACTTGACAGAGGTCATGTGACCGTGAACGCTTGGAGCTTTTGTTCTCCCCACAAATCAGGCTGCAGCCCTGTTGCCCCCAAATTAAAGTCTTTTGTCCTTGCACAACAGTGTCAAGGTTACCTCGACCCACTTGCTCTGCCCACGTGGCGGTTGTGAAATGAATGGCAGAGATGCTCTTCTGAGGGCTTGGCACAGCCTCTACTAGTTGCTCAATAAAACGAGAGTTGGGTTTGCTCTTCATTCATTACCTCGGGGAGCCCAGTTTGCTCTCTTTGGCTTAGAGATTGGCCTTTACAGGCCCCTTCTTTAGCCGCTGTCCCCGACTTCCACTGCATTGGGTTCTCTCCTTGCCTTCACCTAGTGGAAGGAGGGTGAGGTTGCTCTCTGGCGTCCCATTCATAAAAGCACAGATCTGATTCATGACCTACTGACTGCCCCGCCTCCTGTTATCATGACATTGGGAGTGTGGATTTCAACGTGGGAAATTTGGGGGAAGGACACTCAGGCCACTGGATGTGTGGTTCTTCTTAGAAAGAACAAGGGGTGATGCTTTCCCAAAAGTGTTTTTGGCTTAGGATACAAAATCCAAATAGAAATATTTTAGAGTTTAATTTGTCAATTCGAGAAACACACACACACACACACACACACAATATAATAAATATAATTTATATGTATATAGATGATATTATATTATTGATTTTAGAGAGGAAGGGAGAGAGAGAGAGCAATAGAAACATCAATGCTGAGAGAGACTCATTGACCAGTTGCTTTCTGCACACCCCACCCTGGGGATCAAGCACACAGCTGGGCATGTGCCCTGACTGGGGAATCTAACCATGACTTCTTGGTTCATGGGTTGATGCTCACCATTGAGCAACAGCGGCCAGGCTCAAGAAATACTTGATAATTTACGTGCCAGACACTGATTTACCAGGTACTGAGGATTTGCCAGTGAACAACACAGAGAGAAATCTCTACCCTTGTGAAATTTCACTGAAACTTTCTTCTCCAAGTGGGAAAACGAGCACTTATGAGCATAGAATGGTCTCTTTTCAAATAGGACTGTAAGAGCTTGCACACCACATGAATTCTATCATAAATTAAGCATTTAGTACACAGATTACAAATTTATTCTGCAGACAATAACTAAAGGGAAGATATAAGCATACAATGATTTGTGATCACTCTCCCTTAGAAAAATTCAGTAGGGTGTCAGGGTCCTTATCTCTAGGGAAGGCACCCACATCTTAGAGCACAAGGCACCTTGCTCCAAGTGCTCGGTGGAGAACCCAGTTCTGGCCCAGGCTTCTGTTTCTTATTCTCCCTCACTCTATTGCCAGTTGAATTACTGCCCACCGGGCCCCAGCAGTATGGTTCCCGCCTGAATAAACAAAGCCACTCTGTTACTCTGTTTCTGTTCTCTGACTCCAGCTGTTCTCGCCCACAGTGAGGACAACAGCCCACTCCTTCTTCCTTGTCTTCTGCTCACATGCCCCAAAGTAAGTGTTAATGAATAAAGCTGCTTAACTTCTCCAACACCTGACAGGTGTAAAAGATACGGAGACTGAGACCAGCAGCCTTCCTGCTTTCCCAGCCTGTGGTCTGCAAACTTTCAGAGGCCATTGTTGGGGCTGCGAGCAAATAGATGCCATTTGCAGTGAAACATGTCAAGACTGAACAGCCGTGAAGAGTTTTCCATCAAGGAAATGGTACTAAACAGCAGCGACAGCCAGCCATGGATGGCAGTATCTTTTCCCATAAAAGAAATATTAATTTGATTAAATGTTCTGAGACCTTGTTATGTAAACATAACTCAAGTGCCCTAAATAGCCAGCATAACTCAAATGCCAGGAAGAGAGAGAGAGAGAGAGAGAGAGAGAGAGAGAGAGAGAGAGAGAGAATAAAGATTTTTACAGCTAGATATACTAGCATTAAAACCAGAAGGTATGGGAAGCATTGCTTTGTTTACCTTGGATTTCTAGTCTTTGTTCGGAGTAAGATCAGCCAAACTTTCCAACTTTATTTTGGAGACCTGTCTGTAGTCCCTGGCATTGGATGGTAAGCATGTGGCTATTTATGCATGCCTGCATGTGTGTGTGCTCACCTGCATGTCTCATTGTGTGAACTCTGCCTGTACTTCTCTGAGCTCATGTACACGTCTCACTATGTGAGCTTATACATTTGCGTATGTGTGACTGAGAAATTATCTATGTATCACCTCTGTGCATGGGGGGTTTGTAGGCATGGGCATGAGCCTGAGGGTAACTAGAGGGTACACCTGGGATTGCATGCATAGGTGAATGCATGCATGTGTGTTTGCGTGAGTATGGGTGCGCATGTGGTTGAGAAGGCTTGCATGTATGAGCCAATGTAAGTGCTTAGTGTGTGACTCTATGGAGAGAGGCATGGTTAGACCTATAGGCACAGCCCTTGGAGTGTGTGTAAGCACGCCTGCATGCACGCAGGTGTGTGTTTGTAGTTGGGAGAATATGTGAGCTCAGGTGTGCGTTTGGTAAGTCCGGGGAAGGGAAGGGGTTGACAGCCATGTGGGGAAATGACAAAGTGTCACTGGAGGGACTGCTTCTCCGTGGCCATGCTTCACTGTCAAGGTGAAGGCTCTTTCCAGAAAGGGTCCTGCCAATTTGTCCCGCTGCTAATTGATGTCAGAGCTCTGTCTACCGGGTCTGGCTCTCAGACTGCAATGAAAAATCCCCCAACAAGTCCAGACCCCTGGCGTCTGTCCTGACTTCACAAGGGGAATGAAAACAGATATTTTTAGAAACAAAAACGATTATATTGCGAGTGGTACTTCATCTAGAGGACCCGTCTGACAGGTCTATGTGCAACATGCTTGGGGGAGATTGGAGGGTGGGGAGAGGACAGGAATGGAAGTGAAGACAGGGGCCTGGGTGAGAGGGTAGCCTGCCAGCGTGTTCCAATTAAGACAGCTTCTCATTCCATTTTCCTAGACTCCGAGCCGCTGCTAACCACTTCCCCAAAGAGTAGAGTTCTACAACCGGCAGAGAACCCATTAGAAGACCTCCTTTCCTTAGATTTTAGGAGAATGAGGCCCAGAGTGGGAAGGTCAATTCCCTGACATAGTAAGAGGCAGACTTCATATTTGAAGTTATATCACCAGAATGCAAATGTAGAATTCAGGTTTTTGTTTTCTTTTAATATTCTTTTTTAATTAATTAGTTAGTTAATTAATTAATTAATTTTTATTATTTCCCCCCCTAATGCCCTCCCCATCCCCCAGTACATGCCCTCACCCATTCCATCCCCCCCTCCCCTGCCTTCCCCCATTGTCCTGTATCCACTGGCTATGCCCACACACACATGCAGAGAAGTCCTTCGGTTGATCTCCTACAGGCCCCTCCCCACCACCTCCCCTGCCTTCCCACTGTAGCAAGACAGTCTGTTCATTGCTTCTTTGCCTCTGCATCTGCTTCCCATCAACCCCCTGTTTCTGGTCTTTAAAAACATCTTGCCCCTGTAGGCTAGAAATAAACCCACCAGAGCAAAAGAAAAATGATTTGAGTGTCAATTTCAATGGCCGATAGCTTTGAGTCCCAGTTTCAATGTCAGACAGTTCCTTATGTGTACATGACATCCATGGTATCTGGATACTGGACAGATGGTGGCGATGCCGGTTTGGTCCTGGGCATCCTGTAGCGATGCTCATTTTTTGCTATCAGTCAATGTTTTGAAAATAAATATGCAAACACACCAGGAATTAGGGGATGGTTGTTTTAATCAGAGAAGGAAAGAGAGAAGGAGGATAGGGCAGTGATCAAGGTTCATCATTTCTTCCTGGGTCCTTGGCAAATCTATCATCTGAAATCCAAACACACACTTATGTGTTTTTTTTCTCTCTCTCTATTGTTGAAATATTGGGTAGCATACCAAGTCCCTCTTACCAGAAGACACTTTTAATTCCCTTCTTACATATTATGCAAATTTTAACTGAACATCAGGTTTCTCCAATTGCTGTTATAAGGAGATACATTTAATAAGCTGCTATAAGTAAGTACATTTAATATAGTCATGTAAATCATGATAAGGTGCAAATGCAAGGTAATAACATACATGACTATTAAGATGAACTGTATTTTATACTTTACAAAACTAGTTATTTTATATACACCAAGGACTAACTCACTGTGCAGATAAAGGACAGATTTAGGCCCAGGTGTATAGTTAGGGTTAAAAAATTAAGAATGATGTTCAGCACGTATGTAAAGTGTTTCCTAAGTGACCAAATATGCATATGTGGCAAACAAAACGCAAGTGCCTTTAAGAGGGACCAAACTGTTTATCCTGAAAATACATACTAGTAAAGGTATGGCTTTGAATGGGAATATACTTGGAAGAGATATAAGCAAAATATTAAAGGGGTACTTGCACTTCTAGATCAAGATCTTCCCAGTCCTAAGGACATTATGGTTCTAAGGCATCGGAGAGTAGAGTTCCAGTTTGGTTAGAAAATACATAAATATTTTCAGTACCTCTTTTGGTGACTGTGTTCTTTTCCTCCTTGAATCCTCTTTCTTGGTCTATGGCCTTTGGGTACCGTATTTTCTAGAGTATAAAACGACCTTTTAATCCAGGAAAATCTTCTCAAAAGTCAGGGGTTGTCTTATACACCAGATGTCATCTTATAGAGCGAGTATATCCCAAACTCTATATTTTAACTGGAAAAGTTGGGGGTCATCTTATACACCCAGTCATCTTATGCACCCGAAAATACGGTATTTCTTGGCACTTCTTTGATGCCTCATGGACCTGGTGCACCAAGTCCAGTCCAGTGTCGCCCCCTGCCCGGGAGCTCTCCCTCCCGGGGCAGGCCAGGCCAAAGGAGGCTGCTTAGAATATTTGTCAACAGAGAGCATGCTCCTCTCTGCTTCAGGAGGAGAGACTAAAGAAACAGATCCAGAAGGTTAATCCACCTGAATTAAGATGTGCAACTTACCTCTGTGGTCCTATATATTTTTTAATGCTTTCCTTCCAGGGTCTTAAGAGTAGTGGCTCTCAACTATGACTTCACATTAGGACCAATTAAGGGCATTTTCTTAAAACCCCAAGGTCTAGGATCCCTACACAATTCTGGGTAAAATTGGTCAGGAGTTGGTGGAGGTCTTCAGCAAGAAGGGATCATGAAATGGAGGCTCAGACATAGATAACGTAGACCAAAATGGCAGGAGACAGAATAAGGCTGGGCCAAAGCCCTATTATGATATAATTTATATTTTTGCCTGGAGTGACATCTCCACATTGTCTTCCTTTGTCACTTGCAGTACCGATTGTTAGCTTTGGGACTCAGAGATTCAAAAAGCCAGATAACTAGATTTCCACCACAGGCAAGGTGAGCTTCCAACCATTTTTTTTTTTTTACAAATATCTTGATTTCCAAACAAATGATTTCACTATATATCTTAATTGGTGTCGTAAAACAAATTAACCCCCCTCTCGCTCTTTCTGCCCTTCTGTCTCTCTAAAATCAATCAATCAATCAATCAATCAATCAATCAGTCAGTCAAGTCTGATAAGAAGCAGATGGGCTACTTTGTTCCATTGAAATGGCAATCAAATATTAGGTCATTTCTGAAACGCTATGTGTTGTTGGGGAGAAATGGTAATCTTGGATTTACCTTCCTTTCAAGTCATTCCTAAGAGATGGAAGAGAGAGGGATAGAGAGTTAGAAACATCGATGAGAGAGAAACATCGATCAGCTGCCTCCTGCACGCCCCCCACTAGGGATGTGCCCGCAACCCAGGTACATGCCCTTGACTGGAATCGAACCTGGGACCCCTCAGTCCGCAGGCCGATGCTCTATCCACTGAGCCACACCGGTTTCTGCAGCTTCCAACAATGTTTGATGCACTAGGTTAGAAGGAGGCATTCCTATCACTTCCTGACACTCTTCCCTGGGCCAAACCTCTGGGAAGCACTGGTGAACTGGCTTCTGTATCCCTCTCTGTTTCCTGACTCACATGTTATGATGTCATAACCCACAGGATTTGTGCAATCAGGAGAAATAATTGTTATTTCATTATAACTCAAGGCTTTCCCGGCCTGTGAAGAGTCTGTGGCTCCTCATCAAACGTTTAGTGGGGCTAGGGTCAACTTCTGTACACCAGAAAGTGGCAGCTTTGATTTCTGGTCAGGGCACGTTCAGGAGGGACAACCTGTAACCTTTTCTCTCTTTATCTTTCCTTTCCTCTCTCTCCAAATCAATCAAAACACATCCTTGGGTGAGGATGCAAAGAAGAAAACAACAAACAAGCTCGGAGGGCCAGACAGGGTAGCTCAGCCGGTTAGAGAATAGTCCCAATATCTGACACTGCAGGTTCCACTTCCAGTCAGGGCACATACAAGAATCAACCAATGAATGCATACCTGTGTGGTAAAACAAATTACCCATCCCCTCTCTCTTTCTCCCCTTCTGTCTCTCTAAA
The DNA here is from genome assembly GCA_011751065.1 of Lasiurus cinereus. Classification (NCBI taxonomy): domain Eukaryota; kingdom Metazoa; phylum Chordata; class Mammalia; order Chiroptera; family Vespertilionidae; genus Lasiurus; species Lasiurus cinereus. The sequence goes on from JAAGEH010000357.1 coordinate 2,406,098, forward strand.
ATCAATCAGTCAGTCAGTCAATCAATCAATCAATACAAGCTTAGAGGCCTGTGCCTCACCGGCCCAGGTAGGAGACAGCTGCAGTTGGCCAGGATCTCACCTGCTAGTCATTGTCTCCCTGAGACAGCATTTCAGTGATTCAGACCCGGCCATTCAAAGTTTTATTGAGATATCAGTGACCTCAGCATCAGTCCGGAGCTGATTAGAAGGGTCCTCTGGCCCCACCTCAGCAGCAGTGGAGTCAGACCCTGCATTTTCACAAGCTTCTCAGGCGCTGCACAGGTAAGTTAGGATTTTGAGAAGAATGTTGGCTCTGTAATCAAATCATAAGAGGAGAATTTAAAGTGTAAACTGAAGCCCAGGTCTCCTCCCAAATCAATTCAATCGGAACCTGCTGGGTGGGAACTGGGCATCCATGTTTTTAGAAGCTCCTCACAGAAATGCACAGCCAGGAGTGAGTGGTGCTGGGTTAAAGTCCAGGAGAAAATTATTTTAAAGTCTATTTCAGAAACAGATCTCAGTTACCAACTCAAATTCGTATATCACAATAAAAAAACCAATATCTTGATTTCCAAACAAGTGATTTCACTATATATCTTAATTGGTGTCATAAAACAAATTACCCCCCCCTCTCTTTCTGCCCTTCTGTCTCTCTAAAATCAATCAATCAATCAATCAATCAGTCAGTCTGATAAAAAGCAGATGGGCTACTTTGTTCCACTGAAATGCCAATCAAATATTAGGTCATTTCTGAAATGCTATGTATTGTTGAGAAATGGTAATCTTGGATTTATCTTCCTTTCAAGTCATTCCTCAGAGATGGAGGAAACTCAGATGTCCACTCCTGAGTGGACCTAAGCCATCAGTCGGACTGTGAGAGGGTGCAGGCCAGGCTGAGGGACCCCCCCCCCACCCACTGAGTGCACTAATTTTGTGCACCAGGCCTCTGGTATGTAATAATTCTGAAAGTATTGTCTCTATTCTGAACTATTCTGCATTATCTCTTTCTTTGATTTTAGTTATTGCTTTCTAATCAGGACTTTCCATAAGTTTTTTTCTTTTTAAAGTTATACAGACTAAATTTAAATTATTCTGATATCCATGTGCTCTGAGCAAAATACTTTCTATACTGGTGGGTGTGGGAAAATAATACGTTGTTATTTCTAGCTTCATAGAAGTCACTCCATGTCACCTCAATATACATAAGCAGTTCAAATTGCTCCTTGAATATAGACAGTATTGGTTAAAAACTCTTTTTTACCACAATTTTCTGCCTTCATTGAACATATTTTTAACACTTTCAAGCCTGCTTCGTGTACACTGATGCAGAACTAATCTTAATGTGATGTTTACCACATGAACCGAGAACCGTTGGCATCTTAGAAATAAAAGTACGTTGATAATTATTATGTGTCTGAGCGTGGGCTGGGCAAGAGGCCAAAGAGAATCTGAAAAAGCTTCATTTATTGCCTGAACATTTGATTTCAGCTGTTTTCCTCCGGTGTGAGGTCTTGACTTTTGTGCTGAATTAAAATGAAAACAGCGCTTTGACTAACTCGGTTGGTAAAATTTCTTGTATAAATAAATACTACCCATTGAGTGAAGTCATCCGTGGCACCCACATTTGTTCAGAGCTGCCAATGATTTAATTGAAACACAGCTGTAGGATTAAAAGCACATTATGGGTTAGTCTTTTCCAGCATTTTCACTTCTTTTCTACAATAAAATCCTTAAATCAACCTCCGAAGACAGTTAATGAAATTCATTCATTAACATAAACCAGGGTATGCTCTGCTAACCAACAATCCCCCGAAGCCATTGACTTAACAAAATAATTTAATTTCTTGCCCACACAATTTCTCCATCATTTAAATTCCAGGTGACTCATTGATTGAGACTTGTTTCTGTATTATAACTCTACTGTCCCAACACGTGCCCTCTAGCCTGAAGGGTCAGTGAGAACAGCCCTCTCCATTATATGTGCAATAATGCAAGATGCTCTGTATGAAGAAAGGTCGTGTCCTTTCATTGATCAGAATTTAAGGACCTGGGTTATGGGACCAGATGCCACTAAACCGCAGTGGGATTTGAGCTCTATTTGAGTATCGTTAGTCCCATTATTCTTAGTAAATGGGAAGGGCAATTTTGCCTTGCATTCTATGAGATAATGCATGGACTGCTCTTGGAGCATTATATAATGTAATATAAAATACATTATTTTAATACATTATCAAGATATTCTCTATTAAGTCATGGCTGTTGTGATGGTCAATTTTACGTGTCAATGTGGCTGGGCTGTGGTCCCCAATTATTCAATCACACACTGTCCTAAATGTGTTGTGACGATCTTCTATAGACGTGATGAAAATCTATAATCAGCAAATGTTAAATAAATATTATCCTCGACATTCTGTGGGGGCCTGATTCAGCCAGTTGAAAGGCTTAGAGAGCAAAACTGAGGTTTTCTGGAAAAAAAAAAAAAGGAATTCTGCCTGTAACTGCAGTTTCAGCTCATCCTGGAGAGTTCTCTGGTGGCTTGCTCTATGGATTCTAAGCTTGGACTCAAAACAGATACTTGATTATTTCCTAAAATGTGAAGAAGTATAGCTGATGACACCATAGTCAACATGACTGGATTCCTGTCTTCAATTAACAATATATATATATCTATATATCTATATCTCTCTATCATCTATCTATCTATCTATCTATCTATCTATCTATCTATCTATCTCTCGGATTCCTGTCTTCAATTAACAGTATATATCTATCTATATATCTATCTATCTATATCTATATCTATCTATTATCTATCTATCTATCTATCTATCTACTGTATATTGTAGTTGTTTGGAGAGACATATCTTACTATATTACACTAGAAGTTTATTGAAGATTGAATCCAGTCATGAGATATCTATATCTATATCTATCTATCTATCTATCTATCTATCTATCTATCTATCTATTTATATGGCTAATATACAAAGTGTCACCTAGGGAATTTGACTGGGAGACCAGGAGTTTGATCACTCACCATGACATGTGCTGACCACCAGGGGACAGCGTGGAACAAAGGGAGGTGCTGGCCAGCAGCTGGCAGCTGGGGAAGGGACACCCAGGCCGGTAGCCAGAGGGAAGGCCCCAGCTGGCAGCCAGACACCCCCTATCGGCCCTGATTACCAGCCAAATCAAAGGACCTTACCTGTGCATGACTTCCGTGGACCAGGCCTGTAGTGCAATAATAAGTGACTTAAAAGTGAGAGGGAGGGGAAAGGAAAGTGCTATTTTAAAACATGTAATATGTTCCACACACTGAACTTGGGTCTACAGGTCTTTGCATAGTTGATCACATTGAACACACAGCCCCTTCAGATCTGGGCAATTGGCAATTTGTAAGAGGAAATTGAAGGCTGGGAAATTGTGAGAATGTTGCCACATTTCCTAATAGCGGGAACCAAGACTTGAACTCGGGCCTTTCTAACTCCAGAGAATATCTTTGCCCACATGTAGTGGAGAATCAGAGGACAGATGAGGATAGGGAAGGAGGTCAAGATGTGCATCAAATCTCTGGGAAATAAACTCTCTTCCACCTGAACTGGTGTTCATTTGCCCATGGAATTTCCACACCCAGAAATGCCTCCTATTCTCTTGGGCCTCCTGAAACTTTGCAAGAAGCCAACCTAACGGACCAGTTTATGACTTCATAACTTACGAGTACACCCTGCCTATCACTTTTTTTCTTTTTTCTTCACTCCCGGGTCTCTTCCTTTCTGCGCAATATTTTCATGAGGTCATTGCTAGATCACTGGTCCATTTGAGGCGGAGGAACCTTAGTAAAAATGCATAATCTAAATGAAGACTTAGAAATTTACCTGGTTTTCTGAACTTTGTGGTTCTGGCACTAACTCTTCTACTGTCTACCTAACTTTGGACATGCAACAGCATATATAACTCTTAAATTTTTGTCTACAAAATGAGTGATTTAGATAGACTTTAGACCACTTTTCCAAGCTTAGTATTTATTCATTATTTTGAAAAATATCTCTTCTGGACCCATATATGCTAGGAGATCAGCTGGATCCGTGGAAGTAATGGCCCGCAATAGTGATACAGGGTTTAATAGGATAGAGACTATATTAACAGAAATTATATATGTATTACATATACCAACACATATATACAATATATATATTGTATATACATATTGTATATATATATATAATATATGATACACACACACACACACACACACTGTATAATAACTGTATTGCTTTACATGTGGTAGGATTCAATTAAAAAAAATTCCTTTCTCTTCCCTTTCTCCTTCCTTCCCTCTCTTCTTTACACAACTTTGCAGCCACTCAATGTAAATTTCATCTGGCACGCCAGCTGCCACCCTAAATCCAGAAATGATGTGTTACCTGTCTACAAGGCAACAGATGAGACTCTTTGCCAAGTCCCTGCTCTCTGTATCACTGTGTCATTGTTCATCACCTCCTGGTGACAGATTCACAATCCTCGATGGTTTCCCAGACTGAAAGCATTGTTCTTATTTACACTTAGTTTCTTCCCACCAGCTTCTGGGGGAAAAAAAAATTGTATTCAAAAAGGAGAAAAACAGAAATTTGCATGCTCTCTCCATCTTCCTATTTTTTTTTTTTAGATGAGGAGCTTTATATGGGCAGAAGGCAGTCATAGGAGGGGCACAGATAGGGAGATAGAAGTCAGGGTTTCAGGTAGAGGAAATGATTTAGAAATGAGTGCTCTATGAATGGAAAGTGCTTTCCACACGTTTGGCATTATTATTATTCTGTCATTTGGTTCGTTTGTTTTTTTAAAATTTGCCATAAATAGTGTATATGCTTGAGAATATATATTTTACCCCTTAATTTAGTCTTCTATAGAATGATATTTTTAAAAAAATATATTTTATTGATTTTTTACAGAAACATTGATGAGAGAGAGACATCGATCAGCCGCCTCCTGCATGCCCCCTAATGGGGATGTGCCCGCAATCAAGGTACATGCCCTTGACTGGAATCGAACCTGGGACCTTTCAGTCCGCAGGCTGACGCTCTATCCACTGAGCCAAACAGGTTTTGGTGTCCCATTACTTTTTTAAACCCTGAACTCCTCTACCCTCTGAAAGCTGTCAGTCTGTTCTCTGTATCAATGAGTCTGTTTCTATGGTTGTTGTTATTTTTGTTTGTTTGTTTTTGTTTTAGTTCATTTTGCTCATTAGATTCTACATAGAAGTGAAACCATATGGTATTTGTCTTTCTCTGAGTGAATTATTTCACTTTGCCTAATACTCTCCAGGTCTATCCATACTGTCAGAACATGTACATTTAAACAGGGGACTACTACTCAGCCAGAAAATGGAACTATGAGTTTTGACTAACTATTACTACCATTATAATTGCCAGGCTACTTATGTTTGTTTAAACCATATTGCTGCTAATTTTGGACAACACATGGCATCCAGTACTAACAGATAATAGACAGTGTTAATTGAAATTAAAGAGAAGGGAAGGTCCAACCAATTGGAGATGACTGTGATAAATAAGGTATTTTAAACAGTGATTTTTGTTGTGATCGGTATTCAAAATTGGAACCTAATTACTGATATCAAAACTCAGCCTTTTAACGGTCTTTCACCTAATGGTGCTGCTGATCTCCCAGGCAGAATCCATCATGGTCTCAGAGCAGCTGTCCCGGTTCAGGCCCTATAGCTGGAAGGGAAACCTGGACAGTATAATCTCTCCCCATTCTTTCAAATGGCTCATTTCTTTCAACAGGAAAGATTTCCCTTAAAGTGCCTTAAAGCAGCATTTTCGCCTTTTTGCATGTTGGAGTCACATGAGCACAGGTCATTGGCTATGGTGAAGAAATAATAGAATTGGTCTAACACAGTGAAGTCTGACTTTGATTTGGGTAGAAGGCCAAATTCCTCTGAGACCAAAACAATGACCTAGAGTGGTAAGGAGAGAATGCATGTTGGGTAGGCAGTCAACAGTGTTTCTCCTGCACCCCCACCTCTCAGATCACCCCTCTCTCTGTCTCCTCTAGGTCATTGCACATTCATTTCCAAAAGCAAAGTCGCAATAGAATCAGCACAATCTGTTTGAACCATCCAAACATGGTTTTTAAAAAGAGTCAATCAGCTGAGCAAATGCAATATATATGTGAACAAATGCACACATCTAATTCATATAAATGTATAAGATGCATTACAGAAATGAGACATGTATAAAAATGTTATATCCATTATGGACATTGAAATAATACGCCTGCATATACTATATAAATGAACATTGCGCATTATAGCAGAGACGCATTAAAGAGAATTATTGAATTTATGTAATTCTATATAATTGTGTGAGGGTATAATATATTTGTTTAAATGTGTAAGAAAGCAAGCATATATAACATTTATGTGAACATATACACAAACAGACATACAGGCATATCTGGGCCGGTTGTGAGAGACAGAGAAACATGGTTATTTGTTTTCCACCAGCTTTAGTTAGCTTTTGTAGTGGGATAAGTTTCCTGCTTGCCCTGCATTTCCACTTCCAAACTAACTATATATATAAAAGCCTAAGCAACTGACTGACTGAATGACCCGTTGACTGGTGGCTATGACATGCACTGATCACCAGGGGCAGACGCTTAACACAAGAGCTGTTTAACCCATCCTGGCGGCCCAGCAGCCAGGCAGCAGCCACCCCCTCCCTCATTAGTCCTGCAGGTCCAATCTCCAGAGAATGAGCCAGGCACTGATGGACCAGCACAGCCTACAAGATACCAACAGTGCCCCTGGCTTCCTGGAAATCAGCCTCAGGCACAGTGGCCACTTCTCCTCCCTAGACACTCTGCAAGAAAGAAAGGATATGAAAGTGGCCACCAGCTGTCTCCCAATGACCAGTGTGAACATTAGTGGGATGGATCTGGATCCTGGGCTGGTAAGGGAGTCCCACTGCCTGCTCAGAGGGCTCAATGCCTCCTGGACTCTCTCCCCACTTAGGACAGGTGCCAGATGCAGGGCTCAGGGCTGGCAAGTTCTGCTCTGGCAGTGCAAACCTCTCCCGATCAGGACTGTTTGGGCGCGAGCCTGCACCAGGTGCAGTGGGACCGGAATGAGCAGGAGCAGGCAGGCAGGAGCAGCAGGTGGCATTGGACTGCCATTTTTGACCCAATCCCCTCAGGCCAGGCTGAGGAACTCCATCTGTGCGTGAATTCGTGCACTGGGCCTCTAGCTTATATATAAAAACAGCTTCCTTTTAAGTGTGTGCCATTAAGTTTTATCAACCATTACCCCCTACTTTATCGCCATCACCAACTACTTTTCTGAACCATTGATGTCTTCAGCATCTGGTCCACAGCCTTCTTCTCTGCCACTAACTCCTGTGTCCATTGATGGTCTTCACCACTTCTGATTTATCCATGACCTTGGACTATTGTCTTCTAGACATTTCAGCTCCAACGACCTTGGCCTTCTTCACTCTCATGTTCTTGTGCTCACTCCCACACTTCCCCACTGCATTTTGTCTCACCTGTGAGAGCACAGCTTCTGAGATATCTATTGTAAGTGCTTCGTTCTTTAGCAATACTTCTGTTCTAAGTAAGAAGCCACATTTTCCAAATAAGTGCATTTTCTCCCCTGCCAGCAATTATGTCGCATGTTGTCTTCCTTGGAAAAAAAGTGCAGCATTCCCCAAGTTCATGCACAAGGGTAACCGGTAACCACAGCTAATACTACATAAAGCCACATTTTCTGAGGGTCTACTAAGTGTCCTGTGAGTTTCTTTATTTTGCCTCCAATTCTCCCAGTGGCCCTGCAGGGTAGGGCTGTCATTGTTACCTTCGTATAGGTTAGGAACAAACAAACAAACAAAAAACAAGGCTCAGAACTATAAAAGGGTTATTTCCAGGTCTGCACAGCTAGCATTCTGAAGAGCTGAGGTTAGCACTTAGTTTGACCAGGTCCTACATATTATATTCCTTATTTTAGACCATGCGACTGAGAATAAAAGAATCTTAGCCTGAGAAAGCATGAACCAGAGAATATATCACTCAGTTAAAGGGTATAGGGAAAGAAACCAACCTCTAGTCAAGGAAGATATTAAATAACAATATGTTTTCTTTTTAAAAAATATATTTTTTATTGTTTTGTTTTTTTTACATCGAGGATGGGAGAGAGTTAGAAACATCGATGGGAGAAAAACATCCATCAGCTGCCTCTTGCACGCCCCCTACTGGGGATGTGCCTGCAACCAAGGTACATGCCCTTGACCAGAATCAAACCTGGGACCTTTCAGTCTGCAGACCGACGCTCTATCCACTGAGCCAAACCCATTAGGGCAAGAACAATATGTTTTCTTATGTGCATTTCCTCCCTGATGTCCCTTCATGTGACTTCCTGCTCTTTGAACCTGTACCTCAGGCCTGTGTGAACATCCTTGAGCAAAAACCTGAATGCACTACCTTGGTGATCTATGACAGTATATAATTGCTCTAGGATTTCCCCACTACTTGGAGAATAGCAAAGATTACCTAGAATAGCAGTCATGTCCTCACTCTGGTCTTATCTCATAGCCATTCCAGAATTTTCTACTGTGATGTGGATCCAATAGTTCTCCATCATTTTCCATTTGCACACTGACAGACACTAAAATCTCCCTTTCACCAAGCATCCATCACTCCTGGCATGCATGGCCTTCTTCTGCAAGCTTCGAAGACTTAGATTCTAATGAAAACTCTTTGTTCTTCCCTGTAGAGAAAGGTCCTGGGGTCCCTCAAAGACTGAGGTAGTCATAGATGGAGGACACAGTCTTTGACTTCAAAAGACCTTTTGGCTTGAATGCCATGAAAGCTGATGGGAGGTAAGAGAAGGACTTCTGGATAGAAGATGTGTGGATGAATTTTATGATTTTGTTGAATACCTCACACTGCACTTGTTAGTTACAGTGTATTGCTTATGATGGTGATCTATGGCCATGTGTAATTGCTGTTAATTAATTTCATAAATCTATTAATTCATATGTAGGTTTTCCCAGCCAAAGCTATATTAGTGCATTTGTGTTTATGTAATTTTATAGCATATAGGCATGAATAATACATGATTTTAATTTTAATCTTATTTTAGGACTATTAAAACTCCTTATCTCTAGGGAATATATTATAATAAAAGAGATTCTTTTTATTTGAAGAGCTCTTCATAATTTAAAAACATTTCAGGCCCGTCTATTACTTGATACTTAAAACACTGCTTTAAAATACCTACAAAATTGAAGGTCTGAGAGATTAAATAATTTTTCTTACGCTGCATAACATCTGAGAAGACCCTAAACCAGAACACACATCATATATATTTAAAACAAGAAGATTATTTAAAATTCAAAGCTGCTGAAACCGGTTTGGCTCAGTGGATAGAGCGTCGGCCTGCGGACTGAAGGGTCCTAGGTTCAATTCTGGTCAAGGCCATGTATCTTGGTGGCGGGCACATCCCCAGTAGGAGGTGTGCAGGAGGTGGCTGATCGATGTTTCTCTCTCATCAATGTTTCTAACTCTATTCCACTCCCTTCCTCTCGGTAAAAAATCAATAAAAATATATTAATAAAAAATAAGTTGTGGGTATTTTTTCAGTTTATCCTTAGAAGGTGGTATGTGGTGAGTAAAACACCTCTTTTTGCCTAGTAAAATGTGAATGTATTTTCTTTATTCAAATTTATATAATACAGAAAGAATTATTCATTGATAGCCTTTCTTCTTGGTGGAAGTCCATTCTATGTTTAGCAGAAATCATTTTGGTAACTATGCCATTTAGTTTTGATATTCCTTTTAGTTATATTTATATTCCTAAAAGCCTAATTCATCAGCAACTGCAAATAAAGTCACCATCATCATCACTCACAATATTATTTTCACCAAGCGCAAAGCATAAGTGATGGCTTGGCTGAAACCTATTGATCGTATTTCTTGGGAAAATCATGAAACTTCCTCGGAGAGACACTATTTGTCATAACTGTATTTTTAGCCAGGAATAATGAATAACTGATCAAATGAAATATGGTGGGGCATAATTGGCAAATGGAGAGCATTTTACAGAAATCGCTCGCAGTATTTTGAATTTCATTCCTAGTTATGGTTTATTTAACACTAGCTGAGCGCTCAGCGTCACGCACGGAAGATTGATGATCTTTTAGAGCAATTCCTAAGTGCAATATTATGTCTTAAAGAATTATGCCGCTCTCTTTGAGGGTGCTGAGAGAGACGTTAGGAAGCATCCATAACAATTCAAGTTTTACTAACCATCTGCATTTTGTAAATCAACCAGACAGAGGGTTTCCTCATACACCCCCTGAAGGAACAGCGTGATCCTGAAAGACATTTACTAATGTATTTGTAGAACAGCGGAGTTATTGAAAGGTAATGTAAATAACCCAAGATGTGCCAAGAAGGAGACTGAAACAGAAATAATACGGGGAACCGCACAGGGGACGGATCTCTTAAGTTTGATGTTGCTATCAATGTTGCAGTTGGCATGTCCTAAAGCATCATATTTGCTCCCTGTAGGGAAGTCATAAATGTTCTGACTACTGAGTGTTGTTCTAAACAGTTCTCCTGCATCCTAAAAACTTTTATGAGGTTCTCTCAGTACAAATGTCACCTCCGGGGGGAATGCAGTCAGGGAGGATCTTTAGGTCTCAGAAACTAGAGAAGTTGGTGTTTGTAATAAATGCTTGTTATAATTCTTTTCTCATTTATTTTTGCTTGTTTGCTTTCTGTTGTTTGTTTTCTACTCTTCAGGCAATGGGATATTGTTAAATTAGTAGAGACTTGGAGTCAGAACATTTGGCTGGAGTTGCAAATCTGCTGTCTATTATCTTTAAAGCTCTGAAAAAGTTACTTAGCTTCCCTTTGCCTCTTGTTTAAAATGGGTATAATAAGAGTACTTGGGAGCAATGCTTAGGAAAATGATACAAAATAGATGCTCATTAAAAGTAAGCAATTATTATTAAGGCTTTTAGTCTCTTTAAATCAGAGATTCTTCCTTTATAGATTGGAAACATACACAATTATGAACTTACCTAGTTGTTGCAGCATCTGATCAAAAAAAAGGTAAGGAGCCTGAAATGTTTATGCTAAAATAATTTTCTTATCTTTAGGAGAAAGCAGATTGTTTTAGGGTTTTGGAATCAGAGGGTTAGGCTCAAGTCCTGCTGAAAAATATTCGAATTTCAACCAACTATTTGGCCAATTTGAGAGGCTGTTTCTATCTTTGAATTTTATAGTAACTCTTGTTTATCTAGGTCACTGTGACACACTAAATGAGGGAGTGCAGGCAATTACATAGCTCTTAAGAATGTAAAAGGGGCCAGGCTGGCATAGCTCAGTGGTTGAGCATCAGCCTAAGAACCAGGAGGTCACAGTTTGATATCTTGTCATGGCACATGCCTGGGTTGCAGGCTCAACCCCCAGTAGGGGAATGCAGGAAGTAGCAGATTAATGATTCTCCATATTTTTTCTTTCTCTTTCTCTCTCCCTCTTCCTTCCCCTCTGAAATCAATACAAATATATATTTTTTAAAGAATTCAAAAGGGGCATGTTAATGTTAGCTGCTAATAACACAATTGCCAAGAAATAGTGAATTGACATCCCTTTTATCTGTTTCTAGCTCTCCCTTTCTCTAAAATGGAGTGGAATCATGTATGCATCAATTAAAAGAAAATTACAGTAGTTAGGTGGTACAGCTTAGAAAAAGAGAAAACTCTACTACATAGCAGAAAGGGTTTATGAATGAGAAGGTATTTGAATTGTGTGGTAAATATTAAGGGGATTGAGTCTGTGGGGAATGAAAGAGAGACAAGCAGCATTCATACGAAAACTGTGATGAAACGTTAGAGAGAGACAACTGGTGGCAGAGAGGGAAATCTATGAATGAAGAGAAACTTTCTGTTGACCAGAGCCTTGTATGTTGCTGGGAAATTGATGGGTCTAACATTGGCTGTCCTGGGAGGCTGGGCTTTACTCAGATGATACTTTAAAGCTGGGGTGAAGCTCTATCAAACTCTGCTTTACTAAGGCATCCTATTTTTTTTAAATATATTTTATTGATTTTTCACAGAGAGGAAGGGAGAGGGATAGAGAGTTAGAAACATCCATGAGAGAGAGAGACATCCATCAGCCGCCTCCTGCACACCCCCTTCTGGGGATGTGCCCGCAACCAGGATACATGCCCTTGACCGGAATTGAACCTGGGACCCTTCAATCCACAGGCCGACGCTCTATCCACTGAGCCAAACCGGTTTCGGCAAGGCATCCTCTTTTTATTCAAGCTTTAGCAGAGTCTTTGGAGCTGCAGCTCATGTATAGATCTACCAATGGTCATCTCTTCGCCCACCCTTTGGGGGCAGCCAGGACCCACCCATTTCAAACTTTATTAATCTACCTTTCATTGGCACATGGATCCCTCTCTCTGCTCACTTCCCGGCCTGCAAACATAACAAATATATGTTACAGGTGCAGTATTCCTTGTCTTTGTTTCTCTTCCATTCATGAAGGTGTCCTTTTCCATCTCACAACTTTTGGAGATCTCCTCGATGCTCTGTGATGGCTTTTCAGATCTCTGAGAGATTCCACTGCCCTCTCTCCTGCGTTTGCATGGTGCTAGTCCTAAAAGTCCACAGTGGTAGTTGCCACATGGTGAGTGATGATTATTTTTTTTCCCCTTCTTCCTCTTCTTCTTCTTCCTCTTCTTCTTCTTCTTCTTCTTCTTCTTCTTCTTCTTCTTCTTCTTCTTCTCTTTTTTTAATAGAGAGAGGAAGGGAGAGAGATAGAGAGTTAGAAACAACTATGAGAGAGAAATATTGATCAATTGCCTCTTGCACACCCCTTACTGGGGATATGCCCTTGACCTGGGACCCTTCAGTCCGCAGGCCGACACTCTATCCACTGAGCCAAACTGGCTTCGGCTAATGTATTATTTCGATTCCTGTTTCCTTCAATAAACTGTGAGCTCTTTTGATGAAACCATCAACTCTTTGATTCTTTTTTCTAAGTCCACTTCACTTTATTGCTACCGGGTACAATTTTATAATTATGAGAGATAATATTGATATTATTGAGCATCAGAAAATCAAATTTGAAATTAGTACTAAGGTGCTCTCTCCCTTTAAGATCTAATGTATTCATGTTATAGTATACTCTAAATCAACCTATGCTTTGTGGCTATACTTTTGATGCCATATTGATCCATTTGTTAAATATATATTTATTGAAGGGTAGTCAGATTGTGTAAAGAAATACCTTGAGCTGAATATTAATAGATCTAAGTTCTCTCCCCAACTGAATCTGTGACCTTAGACAATCATTGAACATTTGCAGAGCTGAGTGTCCTAGCTATGACTGGAGACATCGGTTGCGTGTTCCCTACAATTCCCTTCAGCTCTAGCATGTTATCATGTGCACTGTGCTAATCATAACAATGTGTTCTTATGACTATAATAACAAATACCAAAGCTATTTTACTTTGGTGAAATCTAATAATCCCATCTTTCTGCTCAACATATTATAGATCAACTGACACACACAGGACCGCGATGGACATTAAAACACATAATCCACTTTATTTCTTATAGACATCAATTAGAAAATGCTGTCTGGACTTAAAGTCAGAACAAGAATTCTCATCACCGCTCTGTGAATCGAGCCCTGTTATAAATGAACATCCAAGATGACTGCAAGAAGCTTAGTCTGCCATAAGAGTAGATGGGGAAATTGGCAGATATTTGGATATTTATTAACAGCATTCACAGGTCATACAAAATCATCAACTCAAAAAATAGCCTGCTATATTTGATCAAACACTGAATTAACTCACCCCTCATGTGTTGGCAGGGCCAGAGGAAATGGTTTTGTGGGCCTTATAAGACCCAAGGGCCAGATGTCTTCCATCCCTACTTAGGGAGAGTGAGTGATGGATAGCAAGGGAGAGGAAGAATCTGCCCCAACATTTTCTGGAGCGATAGGAGGATTGAGGGGAATTTCTATTTCTAGCAGATAAGAACATTAAGGTTAAGAACACTTTTCATCAGTGCCATCAACAACAACAATAACAACACATGCACACAATCTGTTTGACACAATACATGCAATAAAATTAATTTTAAGTGGGCAGTTCTTTAGAACTTAGAATCAAAAGATGTCATTGAGGTTTGGGAAGTTGCAGATATACATTTACCATTTGGAACATTTATCTTTCTGGTCTCATTCCTACCTCATGAAAATTTTATTATTAAAAAAGGGGTCTAACCTGTTCAAAAGTATGTTCATTGGTTCAATTTTAAAACCCATATATCTTTTAGTAAATGTGTTGACTGAACATAATTTAAAGGCAGACAGTTAGGTTTCACTATCATAAATCCTTCAATGTCCCCTTTTCCCTTTAAACAAATAAGTGAATACAAAGAACAATGAGTATTGTCTCTTTTCTTCTCTAGACATCAAGCTCTGCCCTTGGCATCTAGTATTCCTCCCTACCTTGCCTGCCTCTAGGTTTCTGAGGCTGAAGCCATCTTCTCAACCTTTTCATTCATTGACACAAACCTCTCACAGTCCCACCTATATTGTCTAATCTAATCTTTGAACTAAGTATAAAAAAGTTTGTCTCTTTTCCTTTCCCTTATCTGTCCCTCTCTTTTTCTCTTCCTCTCCCTCTCTCTATTCATTTCCATTGCAGTGTATCCACAATTCTGTCTAAATACTTGTTTTACGGCATTTGTATTTCATTTAATTTCTCTCTTAAGACACTAGTTTGTGCATTGCTCAAGATTAGAGATATATTATCCACATAAGAAGTTTCCAATAAATCTTTGTCTAATGAATAAATAATTGATACTTTTTTTTGTCCAGTGGATGAGTAGTAAATGTTTTTCTTAAAAAATTCTACAGATGAATTGAATAGTTTGGTTTTATGGACAATGTTCTATGTCCAAATATGGTAATACTGGAATTTTGAAAAGAAGAAACCGAGACAGGAATTGGAATACAAGTCATTTATGTGTGATGTGATCCCAGAAGTCATGAGGTGGGGGAGTGACGTGAGATAGAAAAGGGACTAAAGTCAATAAAAGTTGTGCTGATGAACTGTTTCCAACTGGGGTCACTGGGCCTGAATCTTGCTAGAATCCTCTGGAAAACTGCAAAGAGCAAACCTCAGGATCTCCTCCTTCCCGAAAAGTGAGGCAGCTGAAGCTTCCAGGCACCCACTTCCTGTTAATACTCAGTTAAACACTCTTTCTACATTGCAACTTCTAGTTTCTTCTATGGGAGCCACATATGCTCAGTGGCCAGGAAAAGCCCTTGAACAAAAATTCCCAGGTACCTGTAGCAGGCAGTCACCAAGTCAGTGACACACATGACACTGAGTGCAAAGAGGATGAAGACTGTGTCGCAACAACATCTTCAGGGATGGCCCACCCCTCATCCAGAACTTCTGTTCATTGTTGTAAGTACATACTGCTGACCCTGTGAGGATGATGGATTTCTTATGTGATGTGTCCTCTCATGGCTGATTGATCATCTCACTTTATTTTCCCATAGCAAGAGATCATTTTTCTGACTTTGCTAATGTTGTTTTGACATCGGTAGCACAATATTTATAACAGCTTTGATAAACAAAGACCTTAATGCAGGACGCATGAATGGCTTCCGTTCTTACCACTGTAGGCAGACACGTTGTGCAGGTCCTGGGGTAGACAAAAAGAGGCTGTCTGTCCTGCACTGGATGCATTCACCCTGTCTGTCTGCTTGTTCAGGGTTTCTACTTAGATAATATTTTTAGTGGGCATTGACCTGAGACAAAAAAATGTCTACACATTTTGGGCCCAATTCCTAAAGGCCATCCTTAAGCATCTTCTTGATTTTCTTGTTTCATTATTTTCAACTTTCAGTCTTTTCTAAGCTAAGTCATTTGCCAGGTGTCTTTGTGTGTATTCTTACCTATGACCACTTCTCCCTTCAAAGTGATTGACAGATACATTGCTATATATCTGTTTGCCAAGGTGGAATGATGATGAACACTGCATTTCATGGATATCCACCATCGGGGTCATACTCAAGAAATCATCTATTTTCTGTTCATACCACCATATGAAATTGAACCATTTGTGAGTCTGTTTTAGGTGATTCTTCTGATGTCAGCTGATTATAGGGAACAGTCAATAGGATCATAGGCATGAGCCAAAGAGAGGCATTGGTCATGAGTGTCCAGTGACATAACGATGTGGGAAACCCGTGTATATAAATGATATGTACTCTCCTGATCTGCTCCTACTTGATTCTCATTCCCATCACAAGAAGGATTGATGCTGGGCCTTCCAGATAATACTTAGTTCATAATGGACTCACTATACAGTATGAAGGATACCGTATATGAGCTCACATTTGAGTATACGCATCGCATCCTCATTAAATGTTTCACAGAGTTTCCATGAAGGTGTGGTGACTATTCAAAAGTGAATAGTGCTCAAACCGGTTTGGCTCAGTGGATAGAGCATTGGCCTGTGCATTGAAAGGTCCCAGGTTCAATTCTGGTCAAGGGCATGTACCATAGTTACAGGCACACCCCCAGTAAGGGTCGTGCAGGAGGCAGCTGATCAATGTTTCTCTCTCATCTATGTTTCTAACTCTCTATCCCTCTCCTTTCCTCTATGTAAAAAATCAATAATATATATATTTTTTAAAAGTGAATAGTCCTCTGGTACAGAGAACACAGATTAGCTTCAGGGACTTGCCAGAGAATGAACATGTGTGACTACCATAGATAGCAAGTAGATACCTTTACCTTCTTGAATGCACTTTGGAATCACTTCTTGGGCTTTTTGTCCAAAGCTCTAACCTCACTCAGAACGGGCAGCCTACTGAGTCATCTAATACATGGGGCAGATATAATTGTTAAAACTGGTGTGTCCTGTCTTTAGAGTTCAGCATGACCACCTAAGACTGTTCCAGACTTTTAGTGGCAGAAAACACATGGTGAAATAACCTGAAAGGCATTTTGGGAGAGAGGTCTCAATGGTACCCAAGCTCTCAGACCTCTAAAAACTTCAAAGATAGAGCAGGTTCCCAGGACTTTGTAAGGTTTAATACCTTATCCCGTGATGCATTATCAGCCTTTCTGGAGAGCTTGGCATTTCATGGGCACCAAGTCCAAGTTACACTATGTCAGCAGTACAGTGCAGAGGTGTGTACACCATGATCCCCAGCCAAATGTGACCTGTCACCTGTTTTCACATAGAAAATTTGACCAGGACAGTCACACCCATAACTTACACAACATCTAGGCCTCTCAATGGCAGTACTTATTCACTGTGACAAAGATATGAGGGTCTGTAAATGTAAAATATTTCCCACCGGAGCCCAGCTGGTGTAGCTTCAGACGAAGAGATCACAGGATCCATTCCAAGTCAGGGTATATGCCCGATCCCCAGTAGGGGTTTTGCAGGAGATAGCTGATAGATGATGATGTTTCTCTTTCATTGATGTTTCTATCTCTCTCTCCTCTCCTTTCCTTTCTCTCTAAAATCAATAAACACCTATTTTAAAAAATAAAAACAATTATTTTCCACTTGACCCATTAGAGAAAAAGTTTGCTGAGCTCTGCAGTAGTGAGATAGTATAACATGTATCAATGTGTCCATCGAATCAAGGTCCCTTCAATCTAGAGCAAGACAGAGCAGTTTGACATAACCCCGGGAAAGACGGTGAAAATGCCCTGCTCTCTACCCAAGTGAAAATGTCTCTTTGACTAATACGTGTCTGATTCTTTTTCCTGAGAAGCACTGAAAAATATAGATTGCCCAGATCAATAACTATATACCAAGAGCAAGCAGGGAATGGTGATTTCTTCTAGAAAACTTATGACTCCACCGAGAAACTATTACGGGGGCCACCGCTTCGTTATATGTATGAAAGATTACCAATATCTGTCAAGATCCATCACTTTTTTTCTTTTTTATGTACCAGGCCTGTGAATAAAGCAGGATGTAATGAGGCCCACCAGTGCTATCTCTTATTTTATTACTTTTTAAGTCTTTATTGTGGAAAGTATTGTATATGTCCTCTTTTTGGCTCTATCCACCCCTTCTAGCCCACCCCTCCCCCCACATTGGACCTTCAGCACACTATTGTCTGCTTCCATGGGTTATACATATAAACATACATATAAGACCTCTTCCCACCACCCACTGCCCCACATTCCTTCTGAGATTCAACAGTTTGTTCCACGCTTCTGTGTCTCTGGATCTATCTTGTTCCTCTTTTTATTTTCTTCATTAGATTCCACATATGAATGAGATCATGTGATACTTGTCTTTCTCTGACTGGTTTATTTTGTTTAGCATAATACTCTCCATTTCCCTCCATGTTGTCTCATAGGGTAAGAGATCCTTTTTTTTTTTACTGCTGCATAGTACTCCATGGTATAAATGCACCACAGCTTTTTTATCCACTCATCTACTGATGGGCACTTAGGCTGTTTCCAGATCTTAGCTGTTATAAATTGTTCTGGTATGAGCATAGGGGTGCATATATTCTTTCTGATGGATGTTTCGGCATCTTAGAATATATTTCTAGAAATGAGATCACAGTGTCAAATGGCAGTTCCATATTTAATTTTTTGAGGAAACTCCATACTGTCCTCCACAGTGGCTGCACCAGTCTGCATTCCCACCAGCAGTGCTCGAGGGTTCCCTTTCTTCCACCTCTTGCCATTTGTTGATTTGTTGATGGTAGCCGTTCGGACAGATGTGAGGCATTTTCATTTGCATCTCTCTGATGATTAGCGACTGAGAATATTTTCATATGTCTCTTGGCCTTCTGGATGTCCACTTTGGAGAAGTGGACAAATAATTTAGATTATTTGCTTATTTTTTAATTGGATTGTTTTTTCTTTTGTACAGTTGTATGAGTTTTATATATATTTTGAGTATTAACCCCTTATCAAATCTATAATTGACAAATATGTTCCTTACCTGTTGCTTGTTTTGGTGTGGCCAACCAGTTCAGAAAAATGTTTTCCATCTAACTGGTGCAAAAGTTAAAATAATAATAACGCTTTGTGACATGTAAAAGTGATATAAAATTCCAACTTCAGTGACAAAAATAAAGTTTTAGTGGGGCACAACAGTTCATTGTTTATGCAATGTCTACCATCAAGTGTCCCCATATCAATAAGATTCTCCTCCATCCAGACATATATTCTATGGTAGCCTCCAGATCCATCCCCAGCCATGTTCTGCTAATTCCTGAGAGTGTGTCCTACCCATCTGTTTTCAGAATACACTCTTCTCTTCTGGAGCCATGCTAACACTAAATATTGGTTTAATATAATACAAAGAGGAACAGACCTTGAGAAGGGCAAGCATCATGTAGGTTGGCACTTACGTGGGACAAAGCTCTTACATGGTCCTCGTACAATGAAAAATTGTTCTGTAGTAAATAGTAGCAGATATTCTATAGCCTAACAGATGTAGGAAAATATTAGGATTCAAGGTTCTCCAACTCATCTGCCCATCATTCCCATCCAGATCTTAGAGTTCTATTATTTCTTTTTTTTTAAAATATATTTTATTGTTTTTTTACAGAGAGAAAGGGAGAGAGATAGAAAGTTAGAAACATCCATCAGAGAGAGACATCATTCAGCCGCCTCCTGCACGTCCCACAGGGAAGATGTGCCTGCAAGCAAGGTACATGCCCCCCGACCAGAATTGAACCTGGGACCTTTCAGTCCGCAGGCCGACGCTCTATCCACTGAGCCACACCGGTCTCGGTGAGTTCTATTATTTCTTACCATGGATGTAACTTTACTGTTGAAAACCAGATGGAGTTGTGAATGAAGTCTTCATACTAACTCTGAAACCTTTATAATCCAATGTTGGGCCTGATATCCAGCATACAAAAATTCTTAGACAAAGTAAAAAGTCTTTTAAAACATATCCATTGAGGCCTATTGCCTTTTACATTGTGCTCTGGGTGAAGAGTGGGCTAAACTGAGAGTAATAATTTTTTATTTCACAGCTCTGTGGCAGTTGTTATCAGCCACAATCTTTAAATTTCTCCCATAACCCCGTGTATCTTATCACATCTGTATCTAACCCGTTATCATCTGTCATGATTGACAGTTTGTGCCATCTTTCCATTTGGTCCTTTAGCAACCTAATACCAGGACCTGCTTCTATTGTTCTACAAATCTACTTTAGTTTCCACTTATAGCTGTGTTCACCATGAAGCAGATCCTAATGCACAGCTTTGCCTGCAATAGGTTTTTGTTTTTTAAAGGAGCGGTTCAAGGTTACAGCAGTAGGAAATGAGGAAAGAAAGAGAAAGGGTCTCAATACAGTGTGTGCAAATCAACAGTTATGGGGCCAGCTGGGGTTTCATCCTCCTGGAGACCTCAGGGAGACTGCGTGAAAACACTTCATTATTAGACACAAAACGAAGTGGCAAATATTGAGTTGAATGTAAATAAAACAGGAAATCAAAAGCCCGATCTTTCAGGGAGCAACCTGGGACTTGATGTTCAATAAGGATAAGTGAGATGTATGCCCATGAATAGAGGATTAAAATAGGCACAGATGTTATTTCAGAGATAAAATCTAAGGAGAAGATATAGTACAAAAACTATCACTTAAATCTGAAACAGTACATGCCATCAAAAAAATAACCTCAAAAGCTTTACAATGAAAAGTATCAGTTTTCTAATTTAGACATCCCCATGATTGATATTGTTTGGAATCATCTGCTATCAACAATTTATGTATTTCATTCATATGGTAGTTATGACATAAATGCATATTGCCTTTTCAATGATTACTTTAGTAAAAGCTGTGATTCAACTTCTACTTCCTGTTTTCCCTTCCTCTCAAATTTTAATAGTAATATTTTTGTTGACTACTTACATGAGCTGCCTTTTCAATTTTAAATATATATGTATATTAATATTGTATAAAATTTGAGGTAGAATCTCTTGTGATTAAGATAGCAGTATCCCTACCCTTCCCTCAGAGAAAAGAGGTTTATTTGAGTCTTTCAATGACATAGTTTGACTTTCGGGGTTAGTAAATGTATGTACTGACAAAGCAGTCTCCCATTCTATGTAACATCAAGTGAATCGACATTAAAAAAAAAGTGAACAGACTGCAACACAAAGCAAAGATAGAAAATTAATTCCATATCTAGCTAATATTCTCAGGCAGCGGTGAAGATGTTTCCTTTTATCTTTTCTTTGAATTTGCACCTTTTGTTGAATAATTTTGATGTTTTTAATATTTTGATGTTTTTATTCTTGAAGTTCTCTTTTCTTTGGCCCCTAACCCTGGATATTGACTATACAGAGAGTCATTCTAACCTATGGGTCAAAATTCATAACTAGAGAAACTGATGTTCAAGTTATAATGACAATAACAAGCATTTTTTACATACAAAGTCTAAAACAAAGCTATCAATATGAGAGAAATGAAGAACATTGAAATAATGGGAATATCAATGGTCTAAGAGCCTAGACCAGCAGTTCTCAACCTTTTTTAATGCTGTGACCTTTAAATATAGTTCCTCATGTTGTGGTGACCCCCAATCATAAAATTATTTTCATTGCTACTTCATAATGTAATTTTGCTAGTGTTATGAATCATAATGTAAATATCTGTGTTTTCTGATGGTCTTAGGCTCTACAGCAGCGGTTCTCAACTTGTGGGTCGCGACCCACAGGTTGAAAACTGCTAGCAAGGATGCCTAAGACCATCGGAAAACAGATATTTACATTATGATTCATTAACAGTAGCAAAATGACAGTTATGAAGTAGCAATGAAAATAATTTTAAGGTTGGGGGTCACCACAACATGAGGAACTGTATTAAAAGGTCACAGCATTAAAAAAGGTTGAGAACCACTGGCCTAGATACCTGGATTCAATCTTCTGCTACTTCACTGATTAAAATTAATCTTAAATATAAATATCTTGTTAATGTTATTTCTGTTTGTAAGTGCTAAGACTAGAGTAATAAATAAGGGGAAGAATCTTATAATCTTAGAAGAGACAATGATGTAACTATTAAGTGTGGTTACTAGAGCAATGTGGAGAAGAAATGTCCAAGGGAATCCATACCAGCTTTGACAGAGCAGAATGTTTTCTGAAAGCATGGTTTTGTTTAAGTCTAAAGAGCAAGGTTTTTGAGGGGAATTGTAGTGGGTTTATGTGACAAGAACATTTTGGGTAAAGATTAACTGTGGTCTAGTATTGAGATGGAGCATGATAAGGTCCAAATAATTTGTATACCTAGAACATGGGGTCATCAAACATTCTCTAAAACAGGCCAGATAATAAATATTTTAGTTTTTGCAAGTCATCAACCTCTGTTGCAACTATAGGAGTTGTAGCATAGAGATAGAAATTGATAATATATGGACAAAGGAATATGGCTGGACCTAATGCAATTTTATTTACAAAAACAATGAGAGAACAGTAGTTCAAAAACCCTAATATGGACTTTAAAGAGCAAGTTTTGAGAAATTTGGGGCTACTGTAGCAAGCAGGGGCCAGACAATAAATATATATATATATATATATTTTTTTTTTTTCTTTTTGTATTGAATTTATTGAGACGACACTGGCTAATACAAATCACAATTGTGCAGGTTTCGATGCAGTTTCATAGCACGTCATTTGTATATTATATTGTGTGTTCACCACTCCAAGCCAAGTCTCCTTCCATCACCATATACCCTCCCTATACTCACTTCTCTCTCTCTCAAACCACCCCAGCAACCCATAATACCCTGTCACTCATGTCCATGAGTTTTTTCTCTTGTTTTTTTTTTCTTAATCCTTCTACCCCACTCCCCCTCCACCTCATATGAATGGGAGTGTTTTAGATCTTCCTGTGTCATTAATGAGTACTCTTTGAAGGCTACAAGCAATATAAAGGGATCTTCAGATTCATCATGTTATCTTCCTCTTTCTAAAGTCATGAGTAGATTATAAAGGTAAAATATCATTCCCACTGTACACACAGGAGGCAGAATTAGGGAAGTTAAGGAAGTTATCCAAGGTCTCACAGCTAATAAGTGGAGAAGCTAAGTGTTAGGTCTGCTTCCTAAATTCACACTCTTGCCATTATGCTCCAGTCTACTGCAATATCCCAACCTGAGGGCATGGATCTACAGCTATACTGGTGAGAAAGGAAGGCATGGGTGGAAGGGTGGGTGGAAAGAGATTAACCAAAGAACTTATATGCATATATGCATAACCCATAGACAAAGGAAATAGTGTGATAAAGGCCAGGGGCAGGGGAGAGAGAGTGAGCTTAGAAGTCAGTGGTGGGGGAAAGGGTATATCTGTATAACTTTCAACAATAGAGGTAATTTAAAAAATTATAATAAATAAATAAAAATAAGAAGGTGAAAGAGAGTCAGATAAACCCATTAGGCAGGCACTATAGTAACCAGAGCAAATAAAAATGAGTTGCACTCAGCATCAACAGTGAGGATACTTAGATGTTTAAGACATGATGATATATGAATAAGGAACACATTGATGAGTAAAAGAGAAATCAAGAATGATGCCAGGATTCTGGTTTGGGAAACTGGGTGGTAGATACTGGGGTCATTCACTGAGATCAGGGACATAAAGGGAAGTTGAGTTTGAAGATGAAAATAACAAGTTTGGTTTTGGATGTTTGGTTTTTACCTAGGGGTGCCCCTATTTCATCCAAATAGGATTTTCTAGTGTCTAAGTTTGTCAAAAGAGAAAAATAAGGATACCAAGATAAATTTGAAATTTGAATAAACAATAAATAATTGTAATCTTACATAATAAAAGGTTAATATGCAAATTGACCAAACAGTGGAATGACTGGTTGCTATGATACATACTGTTCACCAGGGGGCAAAGCTCAATGCAGGAGCTTCTGCCCTCTGGTGATCATTAGGGGGAGCACCGCTCAGCCAGAAGCCAGCCTCCCAGCTGGTGAGTGCAGCAGTGATGGCAGGAGCCTCTCCTGCCTCTGCAACAGTGCTAAGGATGTCTAAGCTGGCAGTCAGACATCCCCCAAAGGCGCCTGGACTGTGAGAGGGTGCAGGCTGGGCTGAGGGGACACCCCCAAAAAGCACGAATTTTGTGCACCAGGCCTCTAGTATAAATACATAAAAATTAGAGGCCCAGTGCACAAAATCCCAGTGCACGGGAAGGGGATCCCCTCAGGTCAACCTGCACTCTCTCCAATCTGGAACCCCTCAGGACCTCTGGCTCCTAAATGCTCACCTGCCTGCCAGCCTTATCCCCCTAACTGTTCTCCCCTGACAGCCTGTTCACCCTAACTGCTCTCCCCTGCTGGCCTGTTTCCCCTAACTGTTCCCCCCTGCCTGCCTGATTGCCTCTAACCTCCTCTGCCTTGGCCCCACCAACATGGCTTTGTTGGGAAGCATGTCTGGAAGGACATCTGGAAGGTTGTCCAGAAGATGTTCAGTCTAATTAGCATATTACCCTTTTATTAGTATAGATGCCACCTTGTCCTAAAAATGCAGGTTGTTCCCAGGTTTTCCTATTGTGGAAGGGGAGCCCGCAATAGCATCCTGGGTTCTGACCAGGCCTTTTGCACTTGTGATTTATCTTAGCAGATGTGATTCCTAGAAGAACACTCTTGGATGTACTTGAACATTTCTATTGAATTTGCCAAATCATATTTTAAAAATGTTGAACCACTTTAAACTCCTACCAGTAACCATCAAAGTGTGCCCTCTGTCCCACGCTGGCCAAGTTAACCTCACTCCATATTTGCCTAATGTGGAAACTCTATTAACTGATTTTCCTTAGCCTTTTCTGTTTTAAGGTAATGTATGAGTACACTTTCTTCAATGCATCTACTTGTGCTTGTTGTACTCTTAGCTCATATAAACAAAATTTACTGTAATTTCATGGAGTTTACTACCATATAAATTTTGGGAAAGAGCAAATTATCATTTGCAAGTAAAAGTGTCTATGGTTCTGCTTTTTTTTCAATCCTTTTATAGAAATGAATGGCGAGCCATTCTGATCTAAAAATGTTTATTTCTCAAATACCACTTTCTTTTATCCATTCGTTTTGGTCACAGTATGCCATATTTGGACCCTAAATTTTGATTTATACTCAAGTCACACTGTGGTGATATTGATTTACTTGAACATATTTGATGTATTACATTTCTAAATGCTGCAGCTGCAAATAAAACCGCACAATTATTTCTACTTCATTTTATTCTCATGGGAGTTTCACATTTGGGAAACAATCATATTTGATTCCCATAGGGGTTTTAGGTCCCATTCTAAATAGCTGGTCAACTGAAAATAAGAAACTTCCAGATGCCAGCATAACAATGGTAATGTCCTCAACATCCATTGTTTTAAGTGTTTATAAAATAAATTTAATGATATTTTGATACTTTAATAATATTAACAGCTATGGCCAATTCCACTACAAAGACTCCATTGTATCTCAACTTGTGGTTAGTGAAACTGAAGTTAAGGCTAGCTAAATGATTACCATAGAACCCCTCCAGGAATGAAAGTACTACTTTAACACAAGCTTTCTGGCCTCAAATATCATTGTCTTTTCATTATAACACATCTTCTTTCTTGATGTCATAGGCTTTCCTCACAAATAACTGGCATCATTTTCAAGGCAATTATTTTTAAAAATGACATACAGAATATTAGGTAAATCTAAGACAGATTTAAAAATACGATGGTGGCCTGGACAGAGTGGCTTAGTGGTTGAGAATCGACCTACGCACCAGAAAGCCAGGGTTTGATTCCACGTCAGGGCTTATGCCTGGATTGTGGGCTCGATCCCCAGTGGGGAAAGTGCAGGAGGCAGCTGATCAATGATTCTTTCTCAGCATTATGCTAAGCACAATAAGCCACTCAGAGAAAGGTAGATCTCACGTGATCTCATTCATTTGTGGAATATAATGAACATAAACTGATGAACAAGAAGAGAACCAGAGTAGAAGTATGGAACAGACTGTCCAACCTATAAGGGAAGGCGGGGGGGGGGGGGGTTAAAGGGAATAAACAAAGGACTTGTGTGCATGCCAATTACGCATACCCATTGCCCCCCGTTGGGGATGGGGGGAGTGAGGGCATGTGCTGGGGGTTGGGGGCGGCCAGGGAGAGGTTAATGGGGTAAAAAGGAGACTTACGTAATACTTTAAACAATAAAGAATTTAAATTAAAAAAAAGGAAAAAAGAAAGTTAGGTTTAATCATCCCCAAAATGGAATTAATAATACTTACTTTGCATTTTCTTAGTATTGTGGGCATGTGGATATAATTAAAACAGGATGTTGGAAAGTCTAATGACAAAGTTAGAACATATGGAAAGGTCATTTCTTGAATGTAGGCTTTAATATAACAAAAATATCTTCTCTCTGCTTTCACTGACTCTCCCCTCTTCAGAACAATGGCTGGCATATGAAGCATATTCAACTATCATTATTTGGATTAATTAAATAATTAATAACTTAGTATTCAAAAAGTTAATTTACACTGCACTGTAATTATTGGATTACTTTCTATTCCTCGTGATACATAGGGAGATTGGTATCCACTCCAGATCCAAAATGACTCAGAAATGCGCCACTGAAATGACGCATCGAGAAAGGAAAAAATTGATTGGGGCCAGGGCATTGGGAGGATTTTCAGACATCAGCCTGTCTTCTTCAGAGTTACCATAGATGCCAGTTTGCCCAGAGAATTTCTTATGTAAAATTACTGACCAGAAGTAATTATCAATACACTCTCTTTTTAAAAAAAAATTATTGATTGATTATGGTGTTACATATGTGTTCTTATTCCCCCATAACCCTTCCTACCCCCTATTGGCCTCACTCCCCTCTTGTCTGTGTCCATGGGTTAGGCTTCTCTGCATGCATACAAGTCTTTTGGTTGATTTCTCCCCTTAGCCCCTCCCTGTCCTGTCTTCCCTCTGAGGTTTAATGGTCTGATGGATATTTCTCTGTCTTTTACTTCCAATAGTGTCAGTTTGGATAATGAATGATAAGAGCCAGGAGTCCCATTCCTGTTGCAGAAAAGAGAAGCCCTTCCCTAGCCAGTTTGACTCGGGAATAGAGTGTTGGCTTGTGGACTGAAGGATCCTAGGTTTGATTCCAGTCAAGGGCACATTCCAAGGCTGTGGGCTCAATCCCCAGTGTGAGGCTTGCAGAAGGCAGCCAATCAGTGGTTCTCTCTCATCACTGATGTTTCTAACTCTCCCTTCCTCTCTGAAGTCAACACACACACACGCACACACACACACACACACACACACAAGCCAACGTGACTGGCTGATGGGCTGACCAGTTGGTAGCCATGACACGCACTGACCACCATAGGGCTGAGGTTAAACACAGGAGCAAGCGGACCTTCTCTAGAATTGCCCATGATGGGACCTCAAGGAATAATCTGTGCCTTAGTCCATTGTTGACCAACCCAAACTGTAGAGAGTGCATGTCCTTATATTAGTAATTATTCACCCATTCCTTATCGCCTAGGTCCTTAAGAATAAACAAAGACTGATTCCATTTTTCTTGTCTCCAAGGGAAATTCCTGGGAATATTTTATGGCCACTCTATATTCCCATTAGTTCTTTTCATTTTTGCAAAAGGCATCCTAGTTATTTCATTTTTTTCCATATAATTAGACTTTTCCAGATTTCTCATTTTGCTGGGCATACTCTCTTGGATGAACCTTACTTAAGTCAGATATTGACTCTCAGGGTATCTTTGTCGTCTCTGTAACCACCCATTTCGTATCTTTGTTTTTTTTCTCTCTGTTTCTTTCACTCTCTCTTTCTGTCTTTGTCTCTCTCTTGTCCCTGAAAAAGAAACAGCCCGCTCACTTGCTCCCGCTCTTTCATTCTATGTTCTTGAACTTCATCACTACCCTGTTTCCTTTTCTCCAGTGCTATCACCTTGACCCTTCGTTGCTTTTATTTTTAATCACTGTTTCTGTCCTCTGATTCCCGTCTCATCTCTTCCTTTTGTTTACTCTCCCCTCTGAGACAGCTTCATGTCAGAAAGCTCGGTCCTGTTATTAATACAGCACCAGCCTTCCTCGTTGTCACCGAAGGACTGACAGCTGCAATGAGTAGTAAGGTCAGACTACCAAAAACTGGTGTGTGCAATGTCAAATCCAAGGGCAACAGGACCTGTTTTTATCCCTATTCTGCTTCCACTTTTCTACAGATCCCACTGCTTTAAAGTCCTGTGACACAATATTACAGATTTTCCTCTTATCATCACACCTAAGCATTCGGTGGAGCAGATCCCTGAAAAAAATATATAATGAGGTTTCAGTGAGATTCTAAGTGTGAAATTAACCCAAATAGAAAAGGTTTGCATTCTGAAGAAGCCCTGAGGAATAAGGAGCATTAAATTGCAAGACAGAATTGACCTGCCACCTAGATAGATACTGTTTGGATGCTCAGAGTATAAATCTGAAGTGTCACCCTGCAGTCGTTTTAGCACTTAAGAAGCTCCTCATTAAATTGGTGATTAATTGAATAGACCTGCTGAACTTTTCACTGAAACAGGGGATTTAAGACTAGATGAACCTCCACTGAGGCCTAGTCCCTGGATTTTAAAGAACTAGGAGAGGCACACCTCAGAGATGTTGTGGGTTTGGTTCTGATATTTTGTTGGTGCAAGGCCTTGCCTTTAATTTGTGAAAAGCACAGCATCTGCTAAGCACAATAAAGCAAAGCAAAACACAATAAAAGCTGTCTGGCCGAAACCGGTTTGGCTCAGTGGTAGAGCATTGGCCTGCGGATTGAAGGGTCCCAGGTCTGATTCTGGTCAAGAGCATGTACCTTGGCTGCGGGCACATCCCCAGTGGGGGGTATGCAGGAGGCAGCTGATCAATGTTTCTCTCTCTTCGATATTTCTAGCTCTCTGTCTCTCTCCCTTCCTCTCTGTCTAAAATCAATGAAATCTTTTTAAAAAGATGTCTGTCTCTACATATTAACTGCTAACCATTTTTGCATGTTTTTGTTATTATTAATGTTGTTATTATTATTAATTTCAGATAGGAAGAGAGATAGAGGGACATCAATGATGAGAGAGAGTCATTGATCAGCTGCCTTCTGCTTGCCCCCTACTGGGGATCAAGCCCACAACCCAGGCATGTGTCCTTGGCCGGAACTGAACCCAGGACCCTTTAGTCTGCAGGCCGACTCTTCTATTCATGGAGTCAATCAGCTTTGCTTGCACATTTTTCAAACTTTTAATCCTATATAATAAAAGGGCTATCACATGTGCTGACCACCAGGGGGTGGCACAGAATGAAGGAAGGCCTCAGCCAGCAGCCAGAAGGCCCTGATTGGCCTTGATCCTGGCCAGGCCTCAGGACCCTACCTGTGCATGAATTTTGTGCACCAGGTCTCTAGTTTAAAGATAATTTTAGTCTTATAAAAAAGTTTCAAAAACAATACAAAGAATTCCCATATACTAGTAGTTCAGAACTGGGGGTAATTTTATACTTTACCCCCCAAGGATATTGGGGAGTGTCTGGGTAAATTTTTGGTTGGAACAACTAAGTGTGGGTTACTCTTCTCCTATAGTGGGTAGTGGCCAAGGATGCTGTTAAATATTCTACAATGCACTGGGCAACCCTCACAAGAAAGTACTATCTGGTCCCAAATGTCAATAGTTTTGAGGCTGAGAAACCCTACCATATAGTAATTTTCATTGTTTTCAAATTTAACTTCTTATATAATCATAGTACAACCATAAGAAAAAGGAAAAATAGAAAACTAATATTGACATATTAGTATTATTTCATCTAAAAATGGTGACGGAAGGAATATGAGTTGGGGCAGTGAACACACAATACAAAATACAGATAATATAGGAGACAACTGTACACCTGAAATCTATGTAATTTTGTTAACCAATGTCACTCCAATGCATTAAATTAAAAAATTGCAATTTCACACTGATATTCACTTTTTTTGATCCAGAATCCATCTGAGGATCCTGCCTCCTTAGTTCCTTTCATCTCTCATGATCTTTGACACTTTTGAGGACCATTGGCCATACATTTGGTAAAATTTCCTTTGATATTGAAGAATTTATTTATTTTCATTTTTTCATATATTTTTATTTATTTCAGAGAGGAAGGGAGAAAGAGAGAGAGAGAAACATCAATGATGAGAGAGAATCATTGATCAGCTGTCTCCTGCATGCCCCTTTTCAACTGAAATGAACAATCTGGGCATATGCTCTTGATCAGAATTGTACCTGGGATCCTTCAGTCCATAGGCTGATGTTCTATCCACTGAGCCAAATCAGCTAGGACAAAGCATTTATTTTTATTTTAAAATTCAGGTTGTGTGTTTTTTATAGGAATACTCGGGCATGATGTGTCCATCTTACTGAATCAGATCAAGAGGCAAAAGACGTTGGTTTGTTCCATTAGCAGAGCGGTTAACTTAGGTGACTTGATAGGATTAACTCCAGGTTTCTTCCCCTTTGTAATTCATAAGCATCTAGTGGGTTACTTTAAGATTATATGAATATCCCATTTCTCATCACATTTATCCATTAATTGTAGCATTTACTAATGATTCTTGCTTTAAAAACCAGTTGCTTAGTTTGAACAATGGTGTTTTTTATTTTCATCATTTTATAAAATATTTATTGATTGAAATTCTGTTCTAAAAAAAGAGCTTTCCCTTATCCTTCATGTGTTTGTTTATTATTTTAGCACTCATACAAATATCTATTTTTCCTAGGATTATTTCCCAATATAATATCATTATAATTATTTGCCAGAAACCAAACATTGTCTCACTAATAGAAAGATGTGGACTGGAGACCAGAAGGCTGGTCAACCTTAATGGCTCTGAAAGGTCAAAGTTAATCACTCACTATTTAGTTGAAACATTGTTAGCTGAAGCAGCCTCTACCTGTTCGTTTTATGTAAACTTCTGTTCTTGGAATTTCCTGCCTAAAGGTCTGGGTGTGTCCCAAAGCCTTAATAAAAGGGAGAAAAAGGCCAGAGCAGAGGGTATTCTTTCCACTAGAGAAAGGCTCCCACCTGGCCCCCAATATCACCAAATTCATACTTTTCTAGTCTCTCTTTTCATTTGTGTGCAGCCTCCTCCAGAACCTGAACCCTGAACAGGAACCCTGAACCACACAGGACGTGAAAGAGGTTCCCACAATTATTGTTATTATTTTGCCCACCTTGTATTTTATGTGGCCATTGAGGGGGCTTTCCAGTTACCTTTTATAAACTTTTAAAACACCTTCAAGTTTTGAGCACTTCCTGTTTTTCTGGTCCTACAAGATGTTCCAGGTGCATCTTGTATTTCCTCTCCCCCGACCCTGAAATTAGCTATTTCTCCAAGGAATTCTTGTTCATTTCAGTTGAAAAGGATATATAAAAACCAAGCTTTTACAGTGAGTTTGCTAGACTGATACTGGGATATCATTGCTTCCAGCTTCTCTCAGTACAGAGTTAAGAAATTAGATATGCTTACACATACCTATATTTCTATATCTATTATATGTTTGCATGTTTTAAAAACAGACATCATATATATATATATATATATATATATATATATATGCTAAAATTGTATCTACAATTTTAGCATAGCACCAAAAGATTCTGTTTTCCTCTTTGTTTTTGTCAACTTCTTTCTCTAACAGTGAGAAATCTGGTTCTCATTCTTTGCAATGTATTGATTAGCTCCATCATTAAATACAAATAAAATAGTTTTAGTAATGCTAACCCATATTGCTGTGAAAACATACCTACTCACTATAAGATATTTGTGTGCTATATGTAATGAAAAAATACTTTGTTCTACAGTTACTTTATTATCCCTCTTCTCCTTTAGTATTATTATGCTACTTATTTATAATATGATGTCTATTTAGCATCCCATTTGGGGTTTCCTCTTCATTACTGGTAATTTAAACATTTAAAAAAGTTATAAAATATTAAAATTTAGAATTATACCAAAAGCTATGCTCAGAGAAGTGTCACTTTCTCACCCTATACTACCCTAGTCCCATCTTCCCATCCTCCCCAGTCTGTTTCCATATGCTGTGTGGACAAGCAATCTTATTAGTTTCTATTTCCTGTGTTTCCTTTCATACAAATGGGCTGATACATACATGCTTTCTTATATTCACCTACGCTTTACATGACAGACAGCATAATATAGTCACCCTTTTGTTGTAGATAGTTTTGCTTAATTCTTTAAAGAGTGCTTTGATCTATGAGAAGTAAAGCTATTTGAGAAACCCTAAAAATTATTTACCAGGAGATTCTTACTAGCATAATTGTTTTTTGGACCATCTCTTTCATGTCATAGGTTCACAATCTCATTAGGATTCAACTTCATTTTAAAGTTGTATTCTCCCAGGATGACTATTGAAATTACTTACCTACTTTCCTTAAAATCTTGATTGGCTCTCTGGCATACAAAATAAAACGCAAACTCATTAGCCTGACGTAAAAGGCTCCTTATGTTCTAATTAATTATCTGTTATCACTTGCCACCTCCCTTTCCAATCCTTGAGTCATCAAATAGTTCTTCACATACTCTAGGCCAATTGTCCAACTGATCCACAGTATAAAACCGTTTTCCAAACACATCAGCTTCCGCCATGCTTAGTGCTTTCATAGGCAGATTCTTTTTTTTAAATATATTTTGTTAATTTTTTACAGAGAGGAAGGGAGAGAGATAGAAAGTCAGAAACATCGATGAGAGAGAGACATCAATCAGCCGCCTCCTGCACACCCCACTGTGGAGATGTGCCTGCAAGCAAGGTACATGCCCCCAGTCGGAATTGAACCTGGGACCTTTCAGTCCACAAGCCAACACTCTATACACTGAGCCAAACCGGTCTCGGCTATAGGCAGATTCTTCACTGAGAAGTGAAGGATTTAACTGGAAAAGATCCTCTAGGTATTTAAGATGAGTGAGAATCACTTCCTGTGTAACAGATGGACTCTCCTCCAAAGAACAAATGAGCTTTATCCTTCTCTAGGTCTTACAGCTGCATGTCTACGTATTTTTAATTGTCACTTTTATTTTATTTTATTTTACTTTTCTCTCTCTCGTGAGCATAACCTCTTTGAAAGCAGGGTCCAAGTCACAGTCCTTTCAGGAATATCTGACATCTTTTAGATGACTCGTGAATTATTTATTGAAATCAATTCCGACAACATGAGTGCTTTGAGTGATAAAAGTAATTATAAAAGTGATAACAATGATGATAAGGAAACATTAACAGGGATTTCAAAATTTAATATAAGGATAAGTTTACTAAAAGTCATTTTCTATAGAAGGTGACTTATAAACACATATCCATATACAACTTTGTTTCATGTTTGAAATACCAAGAACATTTATTTTTTTCTAGCACCAAGTTATTTTGTGATATTAACTTGATTATGCTGTTGATTTTTTTAAAATTTCTTTATTGTTTAAGATATTACATATGTCCTCATATCCCCATGATCCCCCCATTACCCTCACTAATGCCCTCACCCTTGTTGTAGCTGTTCTTTAAGAAGCATGATTGTGCAACAGGAAATTGATGTAAAACCTTATGGAGTGGCAAGCACAGGTGGCCTGGAAAAATGGAAAAGCTTCACAACGTGAAACAGTGGCCTTTCTTGTGGCCACAAGAGTGAAATGAGCCAAGAATATTGTGCAATTTCCCTGCACAGAGTGAGGTTGTAGGAAAAGGCTGAAGTCCACAGGTACTGCCCACAGGCCTTAGAATTAAATGCAACTTTACAGTGAAGGTTCTATGAAGCAGAGAGCGCTTGTAAAGGGAATACAGAGTAATGAGAGGGGGGACACTAAGCAGTCTCAAAAGCCCCAGATTGGAGGAAGGCATTGAAAACGAAGTTTGTGTCACAGAAAAGAGTGAGATCTTGTGTGTGTGTGTGTGGGGGGGGTGTAGGATGGAGTGGGGGGTGGGGGGTGGAGAATTGAGGAATTGAGGTTGGAAAAAAACGATAGAAGTGGGTTTGCATTTCCAAGAGCTTCTAGGTGTGGAATAGATAATGTGTCTCCCACCGAATTTGATTGACATCCATGTCAACATGAGCTCATGACTACCATGCACGCAGTGTTGCTCGTGCCATTTGATGGCAGAGTGACCTAGAAGTAGCTGGGGCAGAGCCACTGGGCAGGTCATCCTCTCAGTTATCTGTGTAAGAGGAGATCGGGGAGACTGACATCTAAGTGCTTAGATGTTTCCCTGACCCAGGACCGGAAGGGCAAAAACAGTCCAAAAATGTTATGTTTCATTGATACAGTTTTACATGGAGATGCGAACAAGACAAGAGATGAATCTCATTTGGCTAACCATAATACAGCATGATACATATAATTTTTTAAATATATTTTATTGATTTTTTACAGAGAGGAAGGGAGAGGGATAGAGAGTTAGAAACATCTATGAGAGAGAAAGAGACACCCATCATCTGCCTCTTGCACACCCCCCACTGGGGATGTGCCCACAACCAAGGGTACATTTCCTTGACCGGAATTGAACCTGGGACCCTTCAGTGCGCAGACCGATGCTCTATCCACTGAGCCAAACCGGTTTTGACATGATACATATAATTTGTTTCATATGTTTATGGATTTGGGTTACTACTATATTGTTGATGATTGATCTTTACCAATATTCATACGAGATGTTAGGAATGTAGTTATTGTTTCTTGTGATGTCTTGAACTGGTTTGGAGACAAGACAATGTGTGGAGAAGTTTTTCCTTTTCTTTCCTCATTTGGAAGAGTCTGTGTAGGATCAGTATTACCTATTTAAACGTGTAGTTGAATTTCTCAGCAAAGTCATCTGGTCCTGAGCTTTTTTCTTGGTGGATCATTATTTAATGACTCACTCACTCTTTCTGCTTGTTAGGGGTGTGTCCAGGAATTATATTTAATTTCGAGTTGGTTCTAATAGTTTGTATGCAGCTGGAAGCGACAGCTGGTGTCAAAGCCGGAGGGTTTCCAAACCACAGACAGGCTCACCTGGCGGGAGTCCAGGGGTGAGGCACAGCTGGGCACAGAGTAAACTCAATGCCAGAAGGCAGGTGGGAGCCAGAGAGGGGGTCATCCGGGGTCAAGTGGAAGAGATTACATTGAAATTTAACGCGCTAAGAATATATTGACTGGAAAGAAGCAGAGTGGGAAAGGTACTGATGTACTGTATGTTGTTAAGAAGTTTTGAAAACAGTAGTGATGGTGTCTGATATTGTGAATGCAACAAATAACACTGAATTGTACACTTAACATGCTTGAAATGGGAAATTTTATGTTATAGATAGTATGTTTTACCAAGATCTTAAAGGGTTGGAGAAAAGACATCTGTAGTGGAAGGGAGGGAATGAGTTTGAAAGAGGTGGAGAAGATTTGAGGAAAGCAGTTGAGATGAAGAAGGCTGGACGATGAGTCCTCACAGACACTGTAGCGTGTTAGGGGTCACTTCCACGCATGGGAACTAAGACCCTGAGATATTCTAAGAGATCAAACTCTGAGCACAGCTGGGAGAGAAACTTGCCTCTGAGCACTCAATGAAGAAATGCATTTGTTCCAAAATCTGTGCCCCTCATCTTCCTCGTGGCTCAATTTTGATGTTTAAATTGGCTTTGCCTTTCATTTTGAGGGCTCAGACATAAATGATCTCTTTTCAGCTACGCATGAAAATTCCCATCAACAAAAATATTAACTGTTTTTTATTACAACAGTGCAATTATGCCACAGATAGTAACAATTACAGTACATGCATTAAAGTAGTCATATTGTCTGATATTTCTGGCAGAAAAGACAATTAAGATATGTTCCTATTTAAATAGCAGCTATTCCACTATTTATCACATTGCCTAGTAAATGGATATATTTTATTTTTCTAGATTAAAAAGTTTAATAATGAATTTAAAAGGAACTTTCAAAAGTCTGTAAATTAATAATAAAATATCTATTTTACGAAACGCTAGTCAGCCACATTATTCTTTTTGCAAACACTTATGATACGTAAAAAAAAAATTGATAATTGAAACCTCATAATAAAAGATATGCAAAGATAAGTATAATCAGAAGAAAAAGTGCATCAAAACTGAAGTACCTTAGACAATACTCTAATCACATTAAGCAAATTAAATGCATTTGTCCAGAGAATGAATTCCAATGACAAAGGGTTAGGCATTTTGGAATTATAAAAGAAGTCTACAAATTCTCTGATCAGTTACAATGGAAATATCTTCTATTTGGAATAATTATTTCCATAATTGGGCGACCCAGGGCAATTCAGTATTAAAATAAATTTGAAATGATATTATGATATTTACATAGTGGAAAAATGTTTGATATTTCTCTGAATGCCTATACGAAATTCTAGCATTTGCATAGATCATAATAATGATCAGTCTCAAGGGATGGTTTTATTTTACATAGGAAACTGTCTCTGTACTTTTATTTTCGTAGGCTTCTTTTTTTATAAATTATTTATTTTTTTAATATATTTTATTGATTTTTTCACAGAGAGGAAGGAAGAGGGATAGAGCGTTAGAAACATCGATGAGAGAGAGAGACGTTGATCAGCTGCCTCTTGCACATTCCTTACTGGGGATGTGCCCGCAACCAAGGTACATGCCCTTGACCTGAATCGAACCTGGGACCCTTCAGTCCTCAGACCTACACTCTATCCACTGAGCCAAACCAGTTTTGGCATATTTTGGTAGGTTTCTTTAAACAACATTTATCTGTTCGTGATTGTCTATGTGCAATTTATTTATTATTCAGTCTACTCCACTATAGAAAAGGTAGATAAGCTCAAATTTTAGCTCGATTCTTTTCTTGCTTTGCTTAAACTATTTGCTGACTACTGCTTTCTTGGAGGGATAAATTAGTCTGTGGGCTGAGTAGAGATTTGGAGAAAGATAAACTTGTCTCATACCTCCATTACTTACTGTGTGAACTTGCATAGATTATGTAACCTATGTGCTTCAACATCCACAAAATGGACAGATTACTATTCATTCAGATGTTGTTACTGCAAGGCACTGAGTCCAGAAAATAAAAATAAAGTAAAATATTGGTAGTAGCTCTCATAGAGAGAACTCTTCAATGAGAAAGATATGTAATAAATGAAATTATATTATTATAAGGAACAAGACCACAGGCGTTGCAGTGTTGGGAAATTGATTCTCTGGACAGAAAAAAATCCTCAATTTGCTGATTCCTATGGTGTAAACATTCCCACCATGACCAATTTCCAGCTATTAAAGAGCTCACAGAATTCCTGAGTGTTTTATAACCTCTTGTGATTTAGAAGAAGCAGGTTTTCATTGCCATTGAGTGTCTAGTAGGGAGGGTTTTCCTATTAAGAAACTTTGAGGAACAGCAAAAGTTTTAACTGAGATGGTACATGTATGTTATCTAATAAAAATGTATTCCTACAGAACAATTATTTGTAGATGGCAGTGTCTTTTTATTCCACATGTTTACTTAAAGACATTGCTTACCTCTATTTCTTTGATTTAAGGTCTATCTAAGAGTTAAAGGCTAGAAAAATGTTCTGTGTGTGTATCAGGGGCCTTTTACAAAACCATGGTTTAAATTACACGGTGAGCATTTGTATTTGCACTTAGGAGTCAGACTATGTAAGACATAGAAGGCAAAACACTTTTAAAAGTCTCAGGAGCAAAGAATAATATGCATGCTGTGATGGGATAAGATAATCATCCAAAGGGCATTAATTTCCCCCCAGGATTCATGGTCACCTCTTGAGAGTGAACAGAATCAACACTTCTCCAAATCCTTTTGTGGAAACTTCTATTTCTTCTTTTCCTTATTAACTCTTTAAAAATTTACCTTTTTGACATCGTTTTCAAATTCATTGTAATATAATTCTTCATATTCTCCTTGGACTTCCATTAAACGCTTGTGTTTTTGATAACAACGTAGAACAAGCCCATTTGGCTACTCATTCTAAGTCTTTGCCAGCGCAACTGGGGTCTCTGAGGCAAGTCCCTCATTGGGTGGACATGGCTAGGAGCTCAGATCGCAGTATTTGCTGTTCAGTCATTGCCACGTGGCATCCAATGAAGAACAGGTAATCACCTCAAAACCTGTTATGCACCCAAGCAGCTAACAGCAGCAAGCTGTCATCTAATCAAACTCCTCAGAGCTAGTTTATTGAAATTTATTTTTTGCATATGGACCTTGGTTGCTATAATTTTGATCCATTGACTTATTTTTCTCCTTTCAGGGGGTGATAGATTCTTAAGGATTTTCTATGCTTATGATTACATCATCTTCCAACAAAGACTGTGTTGTTGTTGTTTTTACTTTTAAATATTTATGGCATGTCTTTTCTGTTTGCAGAAAATAGGAGCAACATATTCCTATATAGTCTTTCCCACACTTGAGGTCTCCAAGCTCATTTTGCCATTTTTATCCTGTAAGTTTACTGCTAATGTATTCTTTAAAATGGCTATTGGGTTGAATTTATCTTTTAGTGTTTTCTTTTCTTTCTTTAATTTCACTAAAGTCATCTACACTTTAAAACTTCCATAGTGCTTTCACATCTATAATCTCATTTTATCCTCACAGCAGTTCTAGGAAGCAGGCAGAACACCAACTTTGTTAATGAAGTTTGAGAAAATATTTTTAGTATAAATGTTCAGCTATAATATTATAGCATATGGATACATTTACAAGGAAAGGTCTGCAGTGTTTATAAATACTTAATATTTTAACATTTTATTTTATTTCCTGGAAAAAAAACACACAAAACATTACTTATTTTTAAACCTGGTTGTATCTTTTGCTCCGTAGAAAAAAGGGAGTTGGAAAGGTGCCTTTATTTTATGTTATTATTTTTTCTAAGTATGTTTTTTATTATTTTTTTAGAGTGAGAGGGAGGGAAAGGGATGGAGAAATAGAAACAGCAATGAGAGAAAAACATCATTGATCAGCTGTCTCCTGCATCCATCCCCCTATTGGGGATCGAGCCTGCAACCTGGGCATGTGCCCTGACTGGGAATCAAATCAGGGATTTCTGGTTCATGGGTCAATGCTTAACCACTGAACTACACCAGGTGGACAGTTTTTTATTTTAAATATTGGGCAGGTTTCTTTCTGAGAAATTGTATTTCAAATTTTTTTTTTTTGCTTATGCTATTAATTGTCTCCAAGTTTCCCAATTTCAGAACCATTTGCTTTGTCATTGCTTAAAACAGTACATCCTCTGTCTAAAAATTATCCAGCAATTTCTGATTTCCATTAAATTTCCATTATTTTCTTGCTGCCAGGAAAATGGAATTTTGTTAGCTAAAATATACATATAAACCTGATCCTGAAATTAGCAGATTGGGGCTTGTCATGCAATTTTTAAGGAGTTATGATAGGAAACCAATAGAAAAATGTGACAATGGATGGCAAAATATAATTTATGGTACTGTCCTTAATTTTCAAACTCATTACACTTCAGCAAAGTTCGGTTCTATTCCATAAAGGATGATTAAACACGAGACAGACTGCACGAATATGGCCACAGTCAGTCCCAGCTTTTCAGGGACACTTTTGTCAATAATTCTAAGAACCTGCAGAGCTGTATTTTTAAAAATTATATATTTCCTTGGCTTTGTTGAATTATGCATCTTAGCACACACTTCTTTATGATTCCCTTCTTTCCGCTCCTTATCCTGTGCTTCTGAGATTCGTAAAGCTGAGTTCACTTACTGTATTACACCTCCCTGCCACCCTAAGACTATCGGAAACCTCTGCAATATCAGAGCAGCCTTAGAACATCCATGATCCCCATACAGGCCTAGACCCCAGGCAAGACAACCTCACGCTGCCTGCAGGTCCTGTTGCATTGTTTAGTCACATTAGCATGAGGCAAGTTCTCCAGAGAACAGAACCAATGGGATAGATATGTAGAGGCCTAAATAGAGATAGACAAAGATAGAGACGTATATTTATTGTAAGAAATTGACCCTTGCAGTCGTGAGATGGGCAAGTCCCAAATATATAAGGCAAGCTGTCAGGGTAAAGACTCCAGCAATATTTCTTTCTATGCTTAAGTGCTCATGATTTTTTTTTTCAGGAAACCTCAGTCTATAACTTTTATAGAAATACAAATAACATGATGGATGCATAATCAAATGACACATATGATTTCCAGTTTTTCATTGAAAGGCAGAATAGCTCACAGAGTTTTAAAAAATGTATCCATGATCACATAGTTGACAGGAGTCTAAAAAAAAATGTTCCATCTGAAGAGAATCAGAAGAACCGTTGAGGATGGCTCTATCAATGGTAATGTCGATATCTGTGTTTTCCCATGGTCTTAGGCTCTACAGCCAGCCAGCGGTTCTCAACCACTACCACGGTTGCCTAAGACCATCGGGAAACACAGATATTTACATTATGATTCATAACAGTAGCAAAATGACAGGTGATGAAGTAGCTCCGAAAATAATGTTATGGTTGGGGGTCACCACAACATGAGGAACTGTATGTTTTTAAAATATATTTTATTGATTCTTTACAGAAGAAGAGAGAGAGGGATAGAAATCCAGAAACATCAGATGAGAGAGAAACATCGATCAGCTGCCTCCTACACACCCCCAACTGGGGATGTGCCTGCAACCAATGTACATGCCCTTGACCGGAATTGAATCTGGGACCCTTGAGTCTGTAGGCCCACGCTCTATCAACTGAGCCAAACTGGTGAGGGCAGGAACTGTATTAAAGAGTTGCGGCATTAGTAAGGTTGAGAACCACTGGAGTAAAGGTCATGGTTGGAAGTAGGAACAATAATTCTGCCACCACACACATGTGTTAGTGTGAGATGAAGCCAAAAGTACGATAGGCCAAACATGTTCAAAGCCCCAACAACTGTACCAACAGTGGGAGTTATAAGGAGGGAATATTCCAGAGTTTGGAGCACTCACCTTAGCAGGTTTGAGATGGTATTTTCATGGGTAGGTTCTACCGGGGGACTACAGCTATTTGAAGTTAAGTTTTTTTTTCCTCCCCAATCTATTTGATGTCTATATGATGGGACTGCGCTATTAAAACTTTCTCCGCACTCCTGTCTTTGGGAGCGAATATCTGAAATAACTAGAATTGTGAAGAGAAAATGATTCCCATGTGCTGTGCACCAAGGGGTCACCATTCTCTTCTTCCACTTTCACCAAATGGCCTATTTCTTCTTCAAATGACATGACAGGGATGCCACGCACTGTCATCGATCATCCTGATGGCAAACATCATCACCCTCGTGGATCACAGATATCACAGAAACACATAAAAATGTGCTGACATTTCTCACTCATAATGATACAAGATTGATTGTTTCTAGCCTTGATTTATCCAAAAATATATGTGAGAAAATTGTGCAATGCCTGAGTCACAATTGACAGTGGCTAGGGAGCAGATTGTAAGACTTAAAAAAATAAAAAACAAAACAAAAAAACACATAAAAAACCTACAGAACTTGTCATGCAAAAGAATCTTATTGGGTGGTTCAGAAGCAAACCAGAAGAGATTCAGTGATTCTTCTGGATTATACATTGCAATACATTTGATATATAGCAGCCAATATAAAAGCTGGTCTAATGTGGCATATAAAGACATGCATAATCTATTTTCTTCACATTTCTAGCAGTTTTCTGATGAATTATTGAGAATTATAGAAGTATGACACTGGTTAAGATTTTTAAAGATCATCTATATCCCGTTCATAATTTTATTTTTTTGGGTAAACGGAGGGATAAACAACTTTTGTAATCATCAAAATTCAGAAATCATACCTCTGTGCATGCTAGGCGAGATCCATTATTTACTTCTTTTAAAATAAGAGTTTAATTTTGAAATTTAAGGTGCCAAGGAACATGTAGATTTATAAGAGGATCAGGATGCTATTCTTTATTTCCTATACAGAACAATGCTAAACAAAACTTAGATATTCTCACAGTAGTTTCAGCACTCTACTGGTGAGATAAATTGTGTTTTTCTAGAACTAAGCGCAGATGGACCTTGCACTACTCAAATTCATTTGCTGCTTATAGTAAACGTATCATATATCAAAATAGCTACTTTAAGATCTTGATTGGTTTTCTTTCCTGGAAAACTTTCCCAAGAAGAGTTAGTCAGACAAATTACAACTTGTGACGCTAGAGTTGGTCTCCAGGCTATAACTGATCCTCACCCTTCATCCCTCTGCCACTTATTCTATCAACAGAGTGAGCACCTCTGAAGCTCGAGGTGACTTGTCCGGTGAGAGAACCAGACCCTAACTTTTGAGGTGGCTGAATTTTTGTTAGCCTGCCTACACATGCGTTGGCTGATGTATCTTTTCATTTATCAGTAAGACTGATCATGAGAACACTAAGAGACACTCCATTTTCTTATGAGTGCCAACATATTCTTCATGTAGGAGAAAGTCAATATCTTCATATTTGAGGTCAATTCATTTTGGAATCAATTAGCCCTTACAGAATGATGATGCCTTACATTGAATATTTACCTCTGGACATGAGGAGCCTGATATAATTAAGGGAAAATTATGGCTTAAAGTTAAATGGGCTTATACCATTTTACCAGGTAAAAACATATCCCTTATAAGAACCAAGACCGTTGCCCTAACCTGTTTGGCTCAGTGCTTAGAAAGTCGGCCTATGGACTGAAGGGTCCCAGGTTTGA
Source organism: Lasiurus cinereus (assembly GCA_011751065.1). Taxonomy (NCBI): domain Eukaryota; kingdom Metazoa; phylum Chordata; class Mammalia; order Chiroptera; family Vespertilionidae; genus Lasiurus; species Lasiurus cinereus. The sequence goes on from JAAGEH010000357.1 coordinate 2,448,888, forward strand.
TTCTAGTCAAGGTCATGTACCTTGGTTGAGGGTATATCCTCAATAGGGGACATGCAGGAGGCAGCTGATTGATGTTTATAAATCTCTATCCCCCTCCCTTCCTCTCTGTAAAAAATCAATAAAAATATATTTTTTAAAAGAACCAAGACTGCAAAATTCATAGAGACAAAATCGGGATTATAGGAAATGTGTATTTCCCCAATTGGGTGAATGGGAGTGACAGTGAATGAGTCATTTTCTTCTCCTTTCAGTTACTGAGAGAATGTATTCTACATGGACCACATGATGGTCATTGATTTAAGGTGTGTGTTCTATCTTCATGAATGTACCCCATCTCCAATCTGGTATCTCAGCTATAGATTTAAGAGGTCAATCCACCATTGTGCATTCTCAAAATCTTTGAGAAGATGTCATATGTGATAGGAACAGCCAGGGCTGCATCTGTGGGTAATTGTCAGCCAATGCTCCCGGGAGCTGTGAGATGGACATGTCAGGCCTGAAGGAGAGATATCTAAGACACAGGACACTTAAGTGGTACTCTTGCAGTCTTCTCGATTCCAGTGTAGCTTGATCACAAGGTAACCCTGTGGGCAATAATTGATTTTCTGGACAAGTATTTTACCAAGTACCTACTTAAGGTGATAGGTGAGAATTCACCATGAAGTAAGAAGCTAGAGGGAAAAAAGTCATTATGGAAAAGATTGCTAGGAAAGGTAACAGAAGTAATACATCGCTTACAAATTTGCCTGAAATAGTACTTTGTGTACACTAGGCAGTTAATGTTTGTTGAATCTTGGAGTCTATATTTAGAATTTTAGAATGAAGTAATAGCTATCCCAATATTTGGGGCAAAGGACTGAGTTCTCTGCATTTGAAGATGAGCCTCTTTGTTTGAGTGTCCAGATTTTAAAAAAGGAGTACAGTTGGGAAAGAAAAACAACACAAGGTCTTATCTATCTGCCACTCAAAATAATCTATTAAGCCCGGGTCAGTGAAGTGGTAATTGCAACATCTGGCTCACTTTTACAGATAAATTGGTCCATGTAGAGTATGTCTGTTTGTTTTGTCAAGGTGGACAGCAGAGTAATCTTCTAAAAGCGGTGGTTTGAGAGGAGAATGGAAAAAGACTCCAAGGAGTTTAGTGAGATTTGAACTATCCAGAGAAGGTTATAATAAAGGGAAGTGATCAAGGACAAGCATAGCATTTATGTTGATAGCCTGTATGATAGACAACTATGAACATCTTGGATAGTGCCAGGAAGCAAAGTTGGTACAGCAAACCGGACATATTTCAGTTAAATAATGTAGTCCCCAATCCATTAGATAAAATAAAGTGGCAAACATTTGCAAATGCAAATAATATTCAAATTCAGATGAGAGGCAGAAGTGTGGTTCCAAGTGTCCTATGTATATAGAAGCCATAGTTCAACCAATATTCACTTCCTTCCTCTCAGTGACCTACTCCAACAATTGGATGCACTGAATATTTTTTCTTGGACTCACTACCTCTGTAGTTATGGATAATTATGCAAAAGACTTGATCGAACTCTTGAAAGGCTTAAATAGAGGTCACCACTTTAAGATGCTAGATATTGATTGGCATACAACGTGGTGGAGGTAACGTAACTCTCTTTTACTCTCTGTTCTCCCAGTTGTGCCCCGAAGAAGAGAAAGATGCTGAGGGATTCTTGATGTTCATTTCTCTTCTAGCATTATTTTTCTAACATCTGCACACTTGTGTGTTTTTTATGTCTCATCTATTATGCAATATGATCCCTTTCTCTTCCCTTCTACAAATAAAATTAATGAAAAGGCAAATGAAAAAACTACTTTGGTAAAAAGCTAAGAAAGGCTATCAAAATGACATATTATAGAGGAGTATGACCCAGGGACTTGCATAAGATAATTTAGCATTCCGAACTTCCTCATGATAAGTGGTGTAATAAAACCCCCGAGACTACCATCTCAAATTCAAGAAAGGCCAGAGGGTAAAACAGAGACAACCTTCCCATTTGTTTTCAGAACCTCTCATGGTGACTGTTTACCCTTTCATAATGAGTCTAGGTTTGATTGGAAAGAAATCACAAAGTCAGACTAAGAATATAGTATTGAGTCCTGGCCGATGTCACTCAGTGGTTAGAGAATTGGCTGGCGCACCAAGAGCTTGCTGGTTAGATTCCTATCAAGGGCACCTACCTGGATTGCAGGTTCCCCGATCCCAGTAGGATTTTTACAGGATGCAAGCAATCGATGTGTCTCTTTCACATTAGTGTTTCTCTCTTTCTTCCCCTTCCTCCCTCCCTTCCACTCTCTCTAACAATCAATGGAAAAAATACCCTTGGGTGAGGATTAACAAATGGAAACATAATTTGGAAAACCATGCTATCGATTGTTCTCCACAGCAATGTGACACCGATTGGCGAAGAACTTTTAGGTGCATCACTAGATAAAGATGAGTAGACTGACCTCCCCTCCCTGACACACACATCCCTACACTGAAAATATTACCTTCATTTAGTCTTTGAGCCAGAGAACAACAATAAAATGTGCCAAGGAACCCTCATGCACAACCTATCTGGCCAGGCTGTGGCTTTGATGCTAAAGGCCAGTGGCTCTGTCAGAAGGGTAGAGAAAAGTCTAAACAGAAGCATTTTGTAATATGGAAAATTAGGAGATTTCTCTCATTCTATTTTTTTTCCCTCTCCACATAAAAATGCAGGCCACACATCCAAATGACCTAGATTTCCTCCAGAATTTTCAAGCAGTTCATACAATAGAGGAAGTGTCAGCTACCAGCTGGGAGCCAGATAAAAGACGGAGCTGCTACCACAGGGTGGATTGTGTTCGATAAGGACAGTGAGACAATAAGAAGAAAAAATGAAAGTGGGCACTTGGCCTCTTCTCTTATCTCTGGCACTTTGTAAAGCTGCCCTCCTTCAAAGTGAGCAATCTTGAGATTTTCAGCAAACTGAAGGGCATTTTGTCATTTTAATCTATTTGACTTTCACTTCCCGTGGCTTTCACAAAATCACAATGGAGGAGCTTCTACATTTTTTTTTTCTCATGCTTTCCAGAATGTCTTATGTAGTTCTCCCAACTTTCCCGGCTCAGTAATACTCATCTCCATTTTGCCTCGTTTATTTTCTTTAGTGGGTCTAGATTTATCTCTCTTTTTTTTCATGTAATGATAAACTTGGATCATAATTGGGTGACTGATGTTGATATGAGCTCAGTAGAGTCCCTCCTTGGGAGAGATTTGTATACCACCTGGTCTTCTGACCAGAGGCCGGCCTCAGGTTGGGTTAAGTTGGGAGAGTGGGTGAGACCCGGAGATGAAGTGGAGCTTTGCAGTTGTCACAACCTTGGCAGGCTCTGGAAGGAAAGACAGAGGGCCAGATGGTGAGAAGCACTGGATTCTTCCACATCGGTACACAAACACAGAAACAAAGCACACTTTCTTTGTTTTGATGCCAAACTAAGAGAGTCTACCAGAACCAGCAACAGGAGTTCAGGGTCATTATCTGATCATTTCTACATTAGACCCTGTGTCAAGTTCTTATATTTTTCCTCTTTCAATGATAGTCTCTGTCAGTAAACCAAAGACCACCTAGTTTGCAGTCAAAGCCACTAAGTCTCAATGCTCATGTGCCCGAGGAATCACAGTTAGTAGGCTGCGGAGTTGGGGGTCAAAGCTACCAACTGGGCCAATCCAATTCAGATCACGTCTGGATTCAGGAAGTTGCAAAGATATGAACGTGCTCCATCTTACGGTCATGGTGGACCAGCAGCCTGGTGACCTGAGGGCATTGCAATGCTAGCCAAGGAGAGTAGCAGTGCTTATGAAGCCAGGCTGCCTTTTCTGGGGTTCAAATAGTCAAGAAAGATATATTATTTGGGGGTAGAAATGTGTGTGTGTGTGTGTGTGTGTGTGTGTGTGTGTGTGTAGTGGAAAATACTAAGTAGCAGTGGGGATTCCTATGGATTTGTGTTATGATCTCAGCTGGGCAACTTACAACGGTGTAATCTTTTGAAAGGCAATTCCATAAAATGGGAAAGGTAATACAATCAGAATGCAAATTAAACTAATCAATTCTAATTAATATTAATCTGCGTAGTACAGGCCCAGAATAAGTGCTCAGTAAATATTACCATTTTCATTATGGTTATTGTTACCATGTAGTACCTTTTCAAACTAGAAATCATAGTTGTTTAAATTTCTTCAAAACGCACATCTTCTCTATATCCTTGCTTTACCTTAGCAGCATAGAAGCTGTGGGTCTTGGCTATGAATTTTGCCTCTTAAGGACCAGTCTTGCTAATCAACAATGGATGATGTGGCAAATAATCAAAGTCCTGTAACATAAAAAATTCGCTTTAAGATATGGAGCAAAAGCAGACAAAGGAGACACAGATCATCACAAAGCCGTGTGAGGAAGAGTTGGGAGAAGCAGAGCTATTTAACAAAGAAGAACACTGGCTTAAAGGGTTCTATGGATAATTGAAGAGTCATCCTAACAAAGAGGAATTTGACGTTTTCAACAGAGAACTCTGTGCAGTGGGTGACGGTTACAAAGAGTTTGAACTTGAATGACTATTGAAAGTTGGAAGGGGCTGTGGTGTTCAGGAATGAGCTCCCTGTCGCTGTATATCAGTGAAGCATCAGTAAACCTGAACTCAAAGACTCCTTGGGGAAAACTTCATAATGTGTTTATAATATATCTTTTTTACTTTCTGTGACATTATATAGATACTGCTGCTTGTTTGAGAGATTTCTTTCTTTCTCCTGGTCCACATGAGATCTAAGGAAACAGAGCTTTTCTGGAAAGTATGGTACCAATTCCTCTCTCCCTTCTAAGCCCAATCATTAGGATGGTGGCCCAGATTGGAATTCAGGTTTAAAGAGGTTGCTATGAGTGTATCTATTTTTGTGGAGTATCCATTATCCATTCTCTTTTGTCTTTGCAAAACAAGAAAGGAAACACAGGAGGTGGACAGCCTCTTGAACTTATTTTTCTGGACGCATTACCCCAAAACTGCTACAACTTATCCTACAGCTTTCCCCATCTCTTAGTCTCAAATTCTTTCCAATATTTCAAATTGAAAATTTCTGTGATATTACATGTCTTCTTAAGTATATTGTATCTATATAATCTACCTATCCATCTACCTACATATCTATAACCTACCTACTTAGTTTTATATTGATAATTGAGGTCTCACGATAACTTAACTTGAATCCTACCATTACTTCATAGTCTCTTAACATGTATTTTTATTGCTTTAATTGACTCCCAGAAAAAAGGCCAGTACCCTTCAATAGCTAGATTTTTCTTAGTGTATGTAAGAATCTCAGTTAGGCCATGCTCAACAGTTTAGCTTTTTCTTTAGAAAAAATTTTTTAACATTTTTTTATTTTATTATTTTTTATTTTTTAAATAAACCTTTATTGTTCAGTTTATTACAGATGTTCCTCTCCCCCCTCCCTATAGCTCCCTTCCACCTGATTCCCCAACCCCCCATCCTCTTTTCACGTTCTCCCCCCGCCCCTCCCCCCGCCCCGTCCTCATCCATAGGTGTAAGATTTTGGTCCAATCTCTTCCTGCACCCCTCACATGCCCTTTCCCCAGAGAATTATTAGTCCATTCCCTTTCTATGCCCCTAATTCTGTTATATTCACCAGCTTATTCTGGTCATCGGATTTTTTATTCACTTGATCTTTAGATTCACTTGTTGATAGGTATGTATTTGTTATCACTTGGTTGTTCATAATTCATAATTTTTATCTTTACCTTTTTCTTCTTCCTCTTCTTAAAGCAGCGGTTCTCAACCTGTGGGTCGCGAACAGCTAGCAGGGTCTCCTAAGACCATCAGAAAACACAGATATTTACATTAAGATTCATAACAGTAGCAAATTACAGTTATGAAGTAGCGACAAAAATAATTTTATGGTTGGGGATCACCACAACATAAAGAACTGTATTAAACGGTTGCGGCATTAGGAAGGTTGAGAACCACTGTCTTAAAAGGATACCTTTCAGCATTTCATATAATCCTGGTTTGGTGGTGATGAACTCCTTTAGCTTTTTCCTGTCTGTGAAGCTCTTTATCTGCCCTTCAATTCTGAATGATAGCTTTGCTGGGTAGAGCACTCTTGGTTGTAGGTTCTTGCTATTCATCACTTTGAAGATTTCCATGCTCCACAGTTTAGATGTATCCTTTATGAAATTAAAGACCTATGTGGGGATTCATTTTCTCCACTCAGTTTAGTGTGGAAGCCAGCTCAGCCTTTTCTGCAAACGCATACTTCAAGTGCACGCGCTTCTTGTGAATAATGGGCTCTCTCCATGCAGGACCAGCACTTGATGATGCGTAGTTACTTGCCACTCATAAAATAACCATCTCAATTAGCGAATTAGCAACCCGTCGAGTTGACGCCAGAGATGTGAAACCTTGAGAATGTTCATTGCAGTTAATGACAATATGTTTCGAAAATGCTCCTCCAAATGAGTCACTAGCAAGAAATTGGCTTATTATTGCAAGCCGCGCTTGGTTCTGAAAAATCAATCTTCCCTTCAGCTCTGTCATCTAGCAATTCATCGGATATTTAAAGCAGCAAATGAGCTGTCTGCCTTTAACCATTCTTAGAAATTGTGGCATTAACACAGTTTATCAAGTAACATTAGGGCCATTATTACCCAGATTGGAAACACAGATACAGCCAAATAAATGAATGAATGGTATGCTTCTTTAAATATAACAATTCTGTTCACTTTAGTCAGCACTGGTTAAAAAATAACTGCCTTTCTTCGAAGAGTAGAGATTCCAGGCAAGAAATGGTTACGAATATTAAGCGCCATACATTAGTTCAAACATCTCTAAGTGTTTGTATTGCACATTATGAAAACTCTGATATCAAATGCCACAATCGAACGGGAAAGTATTAAAAATGTCAGGGCTATTATATCACTCCCGACGACAAATTTGCCCTTTTTATTTTTTTTTTAAGGTTGTCATGAGCCTGGTTCACTGTGCTTCCTATCATTTCTCTTTCCAGGAGTAATGGAAAATTTCCCCCGGAGGCGCAGCACGCTATTCTTGTCGGAGACAATTAGACAGAAATGAAGAAGATCATAAAGGTGAGAGGTTTTTTTTCTTTCACAAACAATATGATGCTCAGTACAGTAGCTTGTGCAACTTAGAGAAATTCCGGCTGAACTCAAGGATGGTGGTTTTGCGATGCAGAAAACATACAACCAAGCTTCTGTTTCTTCCAGCACTGGGAGCACGTGGGAGGCCAAGTTCAGACTCTGCTTAGCCTTTCTTTGAATGCTTGATCAGCTGTCAAACAACATAATTGAACCGGACGATGTGGAGTGCTGATCTCAAGTGCACTGAGGCTAGAGAAAGCAGGAATGGAATAATTGCTGGGCGATTAACATTTAAACTGGTAGGAAACACGTTTTCCCCAGTCATTGTTTTTTTTGTGAGGATTAGCGTTCGTATATTATATGTTCTGGAACAAAAAGGCTCATTGAGTGTCTGACTTCGGAAGCAAAGGCATTAATTGTGCTTTTGAGGGAGAGCTGGGAAAGAGCAGGTGTTTGGAAACAACCAACACCCCAAGTTTCTCCTCCTACTCTCTGCTGATGTGAATGCACTGGGCCATTTAAACCCACACAGACCATTCCATCGCCTACAAATGGAGTGATATGTTCGTTTGAACCATATAAAATGGTTATCTGATCCTTTTTTTTTTACCACCAAAATGACAAAATACACCGTCGCCATGAGAATCAATAAAACAAGCAAGTAAACTTACAAAGAATGTGGAAACCCCTTTCATGTCCTGAGTGGTTCAGGGTTCGGGTTCTGGAGGAGGCCACAAGCAAATGAAAAGAGACTAGAAAAGCATTCATTTGGGAATATTGGGGGGCCAGGCGGGAGCCTTCCTCTAGTGAGAAGACTCCCCTTGCTCTGGCCTTGCTCTCCCTTTTATTGAGACTGTGGGACACACCCATAGCCTTTAGGCAGGAAATTCCAAGAACAAAAATACAAAAGACAATCAGAGGTGGAGGCCGCTTCAAGCTTCAGCTAACAATGTCTCCACCAAACAGTGAGTGGTCAGAGCCATTAAGGTTGTTGACTAGCCTTCCAGGCTTCCTGTCCACATCTTTCTATCAGTGAGACCATGTTCTGTTTCCCACAAAAGAACACAAAGTGTGGCACCATCAGTTCCCTCTCCTCTTTGGTAATGAACCCTCACAGCCTTCAGAGGCTGTCCTGGCGCCAGTACCTTGCGGATAATAAGGAAACATCTGTAATGCTGAGTATGGCCACACTTATTGATCCATAACTACGCATGGGACCTCGAATGCACATCTCTGAATTTATCCTTACAGGATGAGGTGAGTCGTAAAAGTTCCACGATGTGGATCTCCACTGAGACCAGGTGTTAAGAACTGACCCCAGGAAGGACAACTGCAGAACCCGGCATCCTGGAGTGTCTCCTGAGAGGTCAGGGAGCGATTCTGAATGTTATAAATGGAACCCCTGGTTTAGCCTCCTTTACAAACCTTTGATAGTCATGATGCGTAGTCACACGTTTAGCATGTTTTAGGCATGCAGATGCTGTAATTAGGCTTCCAGGGTTCAAGTCCCAGCTCCCTAAACTTTTGGCTCTAACCTTATTACATTGGATAAGTCATTTTCTGTCTTTATTTAACTTATTGTTAACTAATACGTTTTGATCTCCTAGTAGCAGCCAGCATCCTAGGCTTATGCTCCATTACCCCTTAAATACCTGTATCTGTCCTGGGAAATGACATTAAGATTTCCATTCCGCACAGGTGAAACCTTGGGCACACTGAACCTACATAATTTAATTAAGATCATGCAACTAGCCGAAACCGGTTTGGCTCAGTGGATAGAGCGTCGGCCTGCGGACCGAAAGGTCCCGGGTTCAATTCCAGTCAAGGGCATGTATCTTGGTTGCGGGCACATCCCCAGTAGGGGGCGTGCAGGAGGCGGCTGATCGATGTCTCTCTGTCATTGATGTCTCTCTCTCATCAATGTTTCTGACTTTCTATCCCTCGCCCTTCCTCTCTGTAAAGAATCAATAAAATATATATTTTTAAAAATCAATAAAATATATTAACAACAACAACAAAAAAGATGCAACTAGAAAGCAGTGCCAGGATTTGAACCCAATAGCCTGTTTCTTGGTCTCACACTCAACCATGATGCCAGATTTACCCTCTAATCTCTCTCTCCTCAATGTTTAAATGAGATTTAATGAGCATACACGTAAAGGCTGAGCCCACACTATGCTTAATAACAGGTTTCCATTACTATTTGTTAGATTTTCTTTACTCCTTTCTTGCAATCCCTACAATAATGGCTACTGTTGTATGTGTTATTTGTCCTCATTTTAGATTAAAAAAAAATAGAAGCTATTGAAACATATTGATTTGCCCAAAAAGACACATCAAAAGAGCCTGGAACCTACAGCTTTTTACTCTTAATCCCCTATTTTTTCTCAAAATTAACTCTTCGATTTTATTCCACTGCAAATGTTTGTTTTTTAATTTATATTACCTGACACTCATTCCCCCAACTTCTGAACAGGCTGTGTCTTACAGCTCACACCTGAGATAGTTTCCCAGAATCACCACTTTGCCCAATGTCACTCCTCTTCATGCAGGTAGTATACAGTATATGCAACGACCAGTTAGTGAAAGGGTAGACTAGTTGTCTCAAGGTGGAAAAACTGAACAACTTCCAAGTTCTTGGTGGGTTCTGGAATGAGCCAAATCAAGGGCATACCTTCTTCTTTTCAGTACTATGCCCTTTATTCTGCCAAAGGTCTGGATCCTGCAAGTACTCTTAGTAAAATGCCAGCATACAGACCTCTATAGAGTACATTTCCTAGAGAATGTGACCTAAAAAACACACACAGATTTTTAAGAATGGGAACCTGCTTTCCTCCCCTTAATGTGATCTGATGATAGAACGTTTCAGTGATTCCTAGACTTGGTTGGAGCCTTATTGACTGTGATTAGGGTTCTGTGATTCTGATCCTTGCCTATTCCACTGTAGCCTTTCAATACCTTCAGCCCTGTAACAATCCCAACTGACACAAAACCATAAAGCGCAGGTCTTTCCAATGATTCTCAACAATGTGTCTTCATTCCTTATTTTTGGTTTGGGTGTCTTTACCGCATTCCATTCACTTCATCTCAACCTTTGGCCCTTCTCCTATGTGGTGCCACTTCCATGGTTCTTGGCCTTTTGGATTGCGTCTGCTGAACGTGTGTACATTACTGGAGAGAATTAACTTCTCTTACACAGGAGCTCTCTCGCTCTGTTTTCTCCCAGAATGAAAAGCTCAGCCTCTATCCCTTCTCAAAGATAGATTCCATCACCGTCTGAGTGGCTATATTCTTAGACATAAGGACAGACCTCACCCTTTGAACTTCTTCATCATTTCTCAAATTGCATTGCGTGAAACTAGAATCTTTCTCATAACTTGTTAAAAGTGTTGCCCAAGAAAATAAAAACCTTTTTCAAGTCATTTGATACAATTGCCTTTCTAAACTCTCCTTAAGTGATCGAGTTTCTTTTTTACATGTTAAAGGCCCTCATCATTTCTGCAATCAATTTCTGGGTGTTTATCTTACTTCCCCTCGTTATTTCCTACATCTGAATTGACCCTCGGATGGTCGTTTCTCTGTTTTGGAAAATAGCTGGCAGCCTTTCATAGGGCTGATAGTTTGCCTGGGAACAAGTTTGGGGAACTCATATCCAGCTCTACTTCTGACCCAATTTAGGGTCCTCTTCTATATCTACGGGTGATTCTCTAATGACGGGACGGGAGATATTTACTCCACTTGAATTTTACTTGACGTTCGCTTTTTATTTCAGATATTTGAGTTAACTTTTTGCCTACAGGTGGAGGGCAGGGAAATGAATACAAAGGCAGTATCATACATCATATCTCCTTTTTTGCTTCCGGAGAGAACAGCACTACTTGAAGGGAATTTAATGAGTAGGGGCCAGGCTGGCCTTCTGGCCTTCTCATGAACATCTCCAGGGAATAAAAAAATATATGCCTTTCAGAAGGCAGACAATTTTGCTACTCGACTGCTCTTAATTATTATATATTATTTTCATTATAAATTCTATACACCTACCCTAGAGAGAAAATGAGTTTTATTATTATTATATATATTTTTAATAATGTGCCATCCCTAAGAGATTTCAAGTTACCCGGCTTGCCCTATGCAGGACTTCTGTCTCCAGATGAAACGTAAAGGAATTACTTAATATTCCACAGATGGCAGGTTTTGCAGAATCCTTTTAGAATGTCTTCCTCACATGGTCATATGCCGTTTTACCACTAGAATTAATATCTCCCCCTTTTTAGCAACTCCTAGATCCCATATTTCTACAACAGCATTCACTTGTCCAGGCAGAAAATAGTACTGGAAAGTGCACCATAATGGAATGAGATGCTGCCTCATTATTGTTTCGGAGGAAGGAGTGGAGCTTGCATTTTCTTTCTAAGGTTTCTCTTTCAATAAAGGAGTAGATGAGAAAACAGATCAGACACCCATTTTTATTCTTAGCTATGATTAAAGATCCTCCGTAATGGATGCATTCTTTTGTGATTTGCATACCTGCTGACACATGTGTCATTTAAGAAATGGGAACAAGAGGATTGGGAATTACTCAATACGGGTAGGTCCTCCCTGGGAAATGAAAAGTCAACACCTATTTTCCTTTCCTTCCCCAACGTACGGAATTACCATAGTTCTTGCCAATATTTGACATTTTATACTTCAAACAAATTACTCATAGGCACAAAGCCATTTCACACAGATTTTCTTCCTTAAACAAAATGTCATTGAGAGGAAATCACAAGACAGAAAATCACTGCTTTCTCAATGACTGATAGTGGTGGAATCCTGCATTGGGAGCGGGTATAGTCGGATAACCAATAACATTGAACATGATGTGTCAGTAAATAGAAAGGAACGACTGAATCCCATTTGCTACAGATATCAAAATGGGACACTAAAAAGACAAATCAGAGAATACTTTATAAGTATTAGCTTAATTAACAAAACAAGATAATGAAGCCTGTTTATAATATTGATTTTCCATTTCAGTCCATGTGTATTTCCTTTTTCCCCAAAGAGAAAGTTTAAATATAGATCATGGTGTTTCAATCCATCTTGTTATCCTACGCCTAATCTAGTCTAGAAGGACTCTGCCAGCTAGATAGCTCTCATGGACACCACTTTATTTTGTTTGCAATAGAAGACAGAAATGAAAGGGGAAAGCAATGGATGCTTTCATGATTATCTCTCTCCTGAAAGAAATGAGAAGTGTCTTATCCAAGGTGAGGTCATCATTTTGACCTACCCATTATTTAATTGGGTGGGATTGAGAGAAAATGTATAATTTTTATTTCGTTCTTTAATATATATTAGGTTTGGTGGGATTCAGCTTGGTAGGTTCCATTAGCTCTGTTGGCTTTTTTTTGTTTGTTTTCTAAATGTATGTGACATTTCAGAGATTTCAAGAACTTATTCAGATCCCAACATATTGAAAATCACAGTCAGATTAAACACAAGAGTCCTGGCAGCTAGGAAAGTTGAACATGTAAAGAACAAAATCCATGGGGACAATCAAGGCTGCTACTTTTCAAATGAGAACAAATATTAAACAATAAAATAAATATAAATATATAATGAGCTAAATTTTAAAAAGAAAGTAGCAGTTATAATATCTAAATATTTTATGGACTGCAAACTTTTATAATAGTCTCCAGAGAAGGAGGACGAACCTATAACCCATCAATGAATTTTAAAACATGAGACAAAACATTTACAAGAAATGTAAATAACGTGTATCTCTAAGAGTAAAATTAGATATGCTCTACAATAGTTACTGACATGTTCTGCCCTTTACTATAGTCTTAATGTTAAATGAGCTAAACATCAGAAAACATGGTTTTGATCAATTTTATTTATTCTGGATTTTAGGTCCTCCATATGTTAAGAATCCAACAACAACAAAATGAACAACAACAAAAAAATCACAAACCAAAATCCAAACGAAGCCAAACTAAGCCAAACAAAACAGAACAGAGACCTCCCAATCCCTCCACATATTGTTATGCAGTTTGCGTCCAGTAATAAAGCTAGTGAGGGCCGAAACCGGTTTGGCTCAGTGGATAGAGCGTCGGCCTGGGGACTGAAAGGTCCCAGGTTCAATTCCAGTCAAGGGCATGTACATTGGTTTCGAGCACATCCCCAGTAGGGGGCGTGCAGGAGGCGGCTGATCGATGTCTCTCTCTCATCAATGTTTCTCGCTTCCTATTCCTTTCCCTTCCTCTCTGTGAAAAATCAATAAAATATATTTTTAAAAAAAGAAAGCTAGTGAGGGCTGAAATGAGTAATTTAACCTAACTAGCCCCCACATAAATTGTCTACTCTGGGCCAGTCATTGATTCAAACCCATTAAATATATTGATCCAGCTATTCCCTAAAATAACCTGTGGATCCAGATAATATTATTGTTCCCACTTCCTGAAGGAAACGGATGCCCAGAGTAATTAAATATCTGTCTTAAGGTCACACAGATGGTAGGTGGGGAAACTGTCCTTGACCCTGGCACTCAGACGCTGGAGCCTCCTTTCCTTCAGATCTTTGTGTTGTGTGAGTTCTCATACAGTGGCAGCCCGAGATCTCAGGCAATGTAAGTCTAATACAAGAGATCATTCTTCTGCCACTTATTAATGCCTTCCTATCGAACATAATAAAAGTAATATGCAAATTAACCATCACTCCATGACAAAGATGGCGGCACTCATAGGGTCAGGGCAGGATGCTGGCATCCCACACCCAGGCCACAGAGGGAGGAAGGGCTGCTGACAGATTGCTGGGCCCGCTGGGCTGGGCCTGTACCCCAAGCCACTGCCATGCAGCTTGGGGCACGCCCCCAGTCCAGCGGACAGAAACCTGGCTGACAGAAAGTGGGCATTGGTCCAGGAGTGAGCTCTGAGCCACCGCTGCACAGCTTGGGACACGCCAAACAGACAGACACCCTCCAGACAGAACACGGGCCGCTGGGCTGGAAGCATGCTCCAAGCTGCCACTTCGCAGCTTGTGACATGCCCCAAGCCCAGTGGACAGAAGCCCTGTGGACACAATGCAGGGGTCCTCTGCACGTGAGCTGCAGAGGAAACACCTTTTCTGACGGCTCATTGGCTAAGCTCCCTGTACGCCATGTGCAGTGTTCTTGGCAACTTGTGCATAAGAATCCAAGAAGGTGATGCAGGGTTTTCCCATCTCACTCCTGGAGGAAAAAACTCTAAGGTCTGCTGCTGGAGGGGCTAAGAAATCTCATATCCTGTCCTAGCCGGTTTGTCTCAGGGGATAGTCTCGGCCTGCCAACCTCAGAGTCCAGGTTCAATTCTGATCAAGGGCATGTACCTAGGTTTCATGCTCTTCCCTGGCCAGGGCCCAAGTCAGGGCTCATGCAGGAGACAACCAATGGAAGTGTCCCTCTCACATTTGATATTTCTCTCTGTCTTTCCCTCTCTCTTCCAAGCTCTCTAAAAATCAGTAAACATATCCTCAGGTGAGGATAAAAAAAGAAATAAAGAAAAGAAATGTCATACGCTATGAATGACACATCTTGAAAATGCCTAAAGAAAGTTGTCATTTTTTCATGATGCAGGGACTGGAGTCTGTGTTGATGAAAACACTTTGGCAGCTGCAACAATGGCAGCAGTAGTGGGGGGATGGGGCTGGCGCCTTCCCCTGATCAGCCCAGTCACCTCCTGCAGAGGAAAGCCAGACTGCAGCTTAGGCCCGCTCCCCATCACAGGGCATCTCCTGGGGGCTCCCAGTCTGTGAGAGGGGGCAGGCTTGGCTGAGGGACCTCCCCCCAGTGCACGAATTTTGTGCACCGGGCCTCTAGTTTGATAAGGAAATCCAATCTAGTTTAAATTTAATAAATTATATAATTTCCAATCTAGAACCAGGTACATAGTAGTAATCAATGAGTAGAAATGATCCTTCTTTTTCAAATTTTCCTTTTTGTTATTTTAAATATGTCCTATGTTCCCAGAAAAACCTACTCTCTCACATATTAAATCAGGTTATTTTTTTTTAAATATATTTTATTGACTTTTTACAGAGAGGAAGGGAGAGAGATAGAAAGTTAGAAACATTGATGAGGGAGAAACATGGATCAGCTGCCTCCTGCACACTCCCCACTGCGGATGTGCCTGCAACAAAGGTAAGTGCCCTTGACCAGAATCGAACCTGGGACCTTTCCATTCTCAGGCTGACGCTCTATCCAATGAGCCAAACTGGTTTCAGCTAAATCAGGTTATTTTAATGTTTATAAAGTCATATTAAATATTATGAAGCAAACATTACTAACTGAATGTTTTGGAGACTAAAGTTTGTGGTAGAATAGAGATAACTTGTGAGCATGATTGTGGCATCGCTTTATCTTCCTCCTCATTCTAGTAATCTCCATGTCTCCAGAGGTCTTGGAAAGGTAGTGCTATGGAATGGACACTGGGAAAAATGTAAGTAGTCAGTATTAACATAAATAAGAAAAGAATATATCTATTGTTGATATTCCATTAAAGATGTTGCAGGATCTAAAGTATTTCCCATTGAAGCACAGAAATGACAGATAGAGGTTGCTTGCCAGAGGACAGCAGATACAAGGAGTGGAGAATGTTATTGGAGGAGGAGAATACAGGAGTTGAGAAAGACATCTTGCTCATATATCCAAGAAGGTTCTGCAGGGATTTGCAGGTTTGCATCATATTCTGAACTCTGGATCTGGCAGTGACCTTCTCATTCTAGGAGTGTTGTAGACCTATCTTGAACCTTCACAACCATCCCACACAGTGTGAGAGAGCTAGGGAGTGGTTTTCTCTAAGATTGCCTCAAGTACTAGGTTAAGGATGTATTTGAAGGTGCAGTTTTCATTATGCTTACCAAATTTTTGCTGTCAAAACCACAACAATTAAAAAGACCCAGCTCAAATGCCCATGTAGTTCTTTTATTCTCAACTACATAGATCCAGGAGCTCAGATTTCCCCCTGAGTTTGTTCTAGAGAGTCAGTTGCCCTCTGACCCTTGCTTGTTCCCTTCCATAGACCTATAACAAAGGTGATTCTCAAGTCCAGGTTCACTGGAAAACTGAATGACCTTTGGAAATGTCATATGTTTAGTCTCCCACTAACCAGTGGTAGCTTCACCTTCAATGTGATGGCTGCCATTTGCAAGTGTAACATTTGGTCTCCTTGGTGAAGACCCATGAATCAGACCTCCTAATGCTGTAATTGAAATGTTAACAGATAATTACCCATGTAATTATCCCAAGTCATTTTATTATCATTAGAAAAGGATAAAAGTGAGTGGTATGATTGCGTATCAAATATATTCAATTACTGAGATATAATGAATGCTAATGCATCTGTTTTATTAAAAATGTGGCAGTTTTCACTTTGGCTAATGACAAGACAAAGATGGTTTTGGCTAGAGGAGCCATTCTAGAAGTCAGGAACACTGACCTTGGTGTCTATAATTGACCTGGGTCATGCCCATCTCACTTATGCTCAACAAGAGCTGGTGAAATTACTGGGTTTCCTCCTGGGAGACCTCCAGCATGCAGCATGTGGGTGAGAGTGATCATTCCCTTTATGAAATGGGAAGCAGAGGTGATGAACCCATC
This sequence comes from Lasiurus cinereus, assembly GCA_011751065.1. Lineage (NCBI taxonomy): Eukaryota > Metazoa > Chordata > Mammalia > Chiroptera > Vespertilionidae > Lasiurus > Lasiurus cinereus. The sequence continues at coordinate 2,465,655 of JAAGEH010000357.1, forward strand.
AATCTACATCTTCTCTCCGTCATGGGGCACCTCTGTCCTGGGTGCTTCTTCCTTCCTGGTAGCCTGAAGTCTCCCATTGGCTCTCTTCCACTGCTGTGATGCTCAGCTGTTCACCACTCATGACTTACTAGTTATTTTAAAGTTTACCCACTACTTTTTACATTTAAAATTAAATATTCTGAGTTGAAGTAATACAAATACTTAGTTGGTATTATTTGTTATTCCATAGTTTATTCCTCCTTTGATTTGGAACTAAGTCTGATCTATTTTCTTTTACATTAAGATGTCAGTATCAGTTCTTATAGTTTTTAGGGGATTTTTTTTGGGGGGGGCGATGGCTAAGGGGGTTTTAGTATATATTTCAGCATTGAATTATTTATCTGAGAATGACATATGTTGTGTAATAAAAATACTCTTCACATATACTATAGGTGTTTCTAAATGTGGCAGACTATGGAAAGTGATGTTTGATTAATATATTTAATAGATGGGGTAACAATTCTAAGTATCTTCACAGTTATTGGTACCTCAAGTCATATTTATTGTTTCTGACCATATTATACTGCAGTTCAATTTATTTTGAGACTTCTCATTTGTCTACCATTGTTACCTGGAAAAGTTCATTGTAATATTAGTCAATTTTCATCAAATTGAACACCCAAGAAAACTTTTGGAAATCAATTTTCAGTTTTATGATTGTGCGAACATAATTCAGGTTCCTGTTTTGACTTCTGGAAATGATGTAAGCACAAGAAGGCATACCAGATTATCATGTCTCTAGTAAATTTATAAATAAACAAAAACAAAAACCACTAAGTTCCACTAGGAAACAGAAATGCACTTATTTTTAATTATTTCTGAATTCCCTTGAAAATCACAACTTAAGAGTTTTTCTGGATACAATGTGACCCAAAGCTGCCTAATTGTTGATTTCATTTTTATTGAACTAAACTAAGTATTTTTTCTGGCTTGACATGAGTTAGTACATTTTTTTTTCAATAGATCAAAACTTGCCCAGCACCTTCCATTACGTGGTTGCCTAGCTATAAAGCGTATGCAAATGAGGTGTGTACCCAATTCATCACGCAAAGATTTAGCTACCTGTGGCTAACCCCAGGGAAGCGTTGCCAGCTCCCAGGGTTCATGTTGTGTGCCTGGCAGGAACCAGATGAAACTTTCTGGCCCAGGGGATTATTGGTAAATGGTGCAATGGGAGGATTTCAATTTCTCTTAAAAACTGTCTAACACGGTTTATTTCTTTAATACAAAAATAAAAAATGAACCCGGAGATCCTAAAACTAATTCAGACGTGTCTATCTTCAAATTTTTAACACCTAAGTAGAAGCCATAGTAGAGTAGGTGCTTCTTATGGACGCCATATATCTGAGTGGGTCACATTGAAATGGTCCTTAATAAAAAGAGCTCATGTCCTATGAGCTTTCTTCTTTTCTTCAGCTTGCTGAAAAGTTTCATTTCTGGATGAATTTGCATTTACTAGAAAAAACTCTTATTTCAGTTTAAGACCCATCATTCCTGCTCTACACAGAAGCAATTTTATTGTTTAAGGTTTTACAAATAGTAGTACGTATGTCCCTTCCCCCCGACATTTGTCCTTGTCCCTCCACCCCCATTGTCTTGAGTCTGTTGGTTGTGCTTATATGCATGCATACCAGTCCTTCGGTTGATCTCTTACCCCTACCCCCCAAGCCTCTCTTACTTTCCTACTGTAGTTGGCAGTCTGTTTGATGCTTCTTTGCCTCTGTCTATTTTTGTTGAACAGTTTGTAATGTTCTTTATTATCCATAAATGAGTGAGATCATGTGATATTTATCTTTCATGGCCTGGCTTATTTCACTTAGCATTATTCTGGCTTGACATGAGTAAGTACATTTTTTTCCAATAGATCAAAACTTGCCCAGCACCTTCCATTACGTGGTTGCCTAGCTATAAAGCGTATGCAAATGAGGTGTGTACCCAATTCATCACGCAAAGATTTAGCTACCTGTGGCTAACCCCAGGGAATGCTCTCCAGGTCCATCCATGCTGCTGCAAATGGTATGAATTCCTTCATTTTTTATGGCAGCATAGAATTCCATTGTGTAGATATGCCACTGTTTTCTAATCCATTCATCTGCTGATGGGCATTTAGGCTGTTTCCAAATGTTAGCTATGGTAAATTGTGCTGCTATGAACATAGGACTACATATATCCTTTCTGATTGGTGTTTCTAGTTTCTTGGGGTATAGTCCTAGAAGTGGGATCACTGGGCCAAATGTCAGTTCCATTTTTAGTTTTTTGAGGAAATTCCATACCGTTCTCCACAGTGGCTGCACCAGTCTGCATTCCCACTGGCAGTGCAAGAGGGTTATTTTTCTCTGCATCTTCTCCAGCACTTGCCATCAGAAGAAACTTTTATAAACCTATCTTTGGTAAATGCTTTTGATAGATCAAATGTATACAACACAATTTACAGCATCATTGCTTAATGTACTATCACTTGCAAATAAACCCAGCTAAAATTTTAGCCTTCTTTGTTTAGGTTATGAAGTTGTCCTTGATGCATGTAGAAGTCACAGTATATCATATATCTGTTTGTAACACCTTAATTGTGTGCATTGACACAGACAGATTTCGCTTACATATTAACGTATAAAATTATTTTTTTATTTCTAAAGGAAAAATACATTTGTTCTTATTGTTCTTGAAACATGAGACTTTCATCATCCACCTTTTATTATCCCTCTTTAGATAAGGATACAGGTACGAAAGTGTTTCATTTTGTCCTTAAATCTTCTATAAAACAGAGGATAGCACACTGCCAGTGTGGCTCAGTGGTTGAGAATTGACCTGTGAAGCAGGAGGTCAGGGTTCCATACCTGGTCAGGGAACATGCCTGGATTGTGGGCTCAGTCCCTAGTAGGGGGTGTGCAAGAGGCAGACGACAAACAAGTCTCTCTCATCATTGATGTTTCTATTTCTCTCTTCCTCTCCCTTCCTGTCTGAAATCAATAAAATATATTAAAAAAAAACACACAGAGATAGCATGATGATGAATTACAACTGACATATCCCTCAGTGTTTGAAACACAAGAGAACAGAGAGAGCAGGAACATGGCAGAGAAAAATGCTCATCCGTTCCAGGAGATTGCTGCCTCTTCATAGCTATCGCCAGCTTCTGACCAGAGGTAATATATCCGTATTCTTATATGCAATCTCCTAACTTGTAAGTGTTGAACATGAATTATTTTAAATTTTTGCAGATGAAAGTAAGCACTTGTTTGGCTACCAGTCAGTGAGCTCTGCTATGAATAATGATGAGACATACCAGAATTTACACTCAACTTTTCTCTCAAATTTTGTTATTGAGCCAAGTAACCAGTGATTCTTATAAATGAAACATTATTGAAAGGAATCTGGGAACTTTTGAATGAAAATAAATGATAGTAATAACTGGAGTCCAATTTTTCATTGAGGATTTCACCTTAAAAGTCTGCCCTGGGCACATTGTAAAGTGAGAAATGATTGCCCTTCACTTCTGAAGATGATTTTGTTGACCACGTTCCAAAACTACTTTACCTGTGATTAGAATCGAGCCTGCTGAGAGGGATGCATGACTATGATGATGAAATCCATTTCAAGCTTGGTAATTTTATAATGTACCTCAGAATCTGCTGGGGGGTTTTATGGAGTTGTCCCATGGTTTCTTTGCTAACTTCAAATGCTCAGTGTGCACACACTCTATGCATGGCACTGTGCTCACCCTATGAAAGTACAGAGATTAGAGTTATCATCTCATAGAGGACACAGGTGTTCACATACAAAGTGCTATGATGTATGTGAAATACTTGCAACGTTTGAAAGGAATTGGACCATAAAAGGCCAAGAAAAATCAGTAACACAGATAATCCTTGTAAGCTCTCCATTTCTTTATTTTTCTTTACTTTGATTTGACTTAATAACTAAAGTTTTTTCAGGAATGTCACTTGAAAAATTCTTAACTCACAGTGAACTATTCAATGTCCTCAAGCTCACCACTGCCTCTAACAGACTCATATTTAATTTGAACATTTTCACCTAACATGCCATTACTGTCAAGGAAACATTCTCCTCAACCTAAATCGATGTAATTAAGCTCTCTGTATTCTCATAGTAATTTATACATATGTCAGTTATTAGTAGAAACATACTACAATTACATCTGTATGTGCATGACCTCTTTAACAGATATAAGATAAATGTGGGTCAACATATTTTGGGGAATTGTGTCCCAAGTGACAAGTATGGCAAAACTAATATCTGTGTGATAAATAAATGAACAAATGAATCAGCAAAAGCAACCAGGTTGAAAGATTAATGTGCTCTCTGGTTGCTATTCCTTTTCTTCCTTTCTGTTGCGATAAATTAACTGGTGATAGATTAATGGGTGTTCTTAAAAGAAAGTAGCTATCACAGACACTTATAGATTCACATGCCACATCAGATATAGAACTTACAGAGGTTATAGAAATTATTATTTGTTTATTTTAAGTATATTTTATGATCATTATGTCATTTATATTCATTTTTATGAAGATGCAAGAGGCCCAGTGCATGCCAAACATTTTTTAAATAAGCATCAATCCTTTATAAACTCATCCAAAAATGAAGTATAAATGAACAGTTTCCAACTTGTTCTATGAGGCCAGTATTGCCCTCATGTCAAGACAAAGACATCATGAGGAAAAAATCACTAGAAACCAATATCCCTCATGAATATAGTGCAAAATACCCTGAACATAGAAAAATTAATAGTACAATATACCATGTTAAGGAAGTAATAAGTAAAAAAGCACATGATGACACATGGACACAGACAAACGCATTTGACAAAATTCAACAACATTTTATGATGGAAACACTCCACAAAATAGAAATAGCAGCGATTTAACTGGAGCTGATAAAATGTGTTTAAAAAAATATTTTCATGGTAAAAAAACCAGCAAAGTCTCTCTAACTATCTATGGTCATGAACAAGAGGAAAGGATGTTGATTCTTACCACTTCAGTTAGACACTGTATGGAAAGATATAACCTTTTTATCCCATCCAGATTGGAAGGGAAGAAATAAAACGATCTCTAATAGAAGATGGCATAAGCTTATAAATAGAAAATACTAAAGAATACAAAACAAAATCATTCATTAGAGTTCATTAACAAATTCAGCACATTTGCAGAATTAAAAGTCAATATGTAATATTCAGTTGTATTTTTTCTACAGTAACAGTCTGGAAATGAATTCAGATGATGGGATTTAAAATAGCATCAAAGAAGAAAATACTTAGGAATAAGTTTAACCAAATATATGCAAGATTTGTGAAATAAAAACAATGCGCAGCTGGCATGGCTCAGTGGTTGAACATTGACCTATGAAGCAGATTATGTCTGGTTTGATTCTGGTCTGGGCATTTGTTCAACTGTAGACTCAGTCCCCAGTGTGGGCATGCAGGAGGCAGCTGATTAATTACTCTTTCTCGTCATTGATATTTCAATTTCTCTCTCCATCTCTTCCTCTCTGATACCAATAATTTAAATACATTTTTTTAAAACTCAGAAAAAAAATTTGAGAGAAATAAAAGAAATATTTCTATTTATATTTTGTGGAGAATTTCCGTGTTCTTGGATTGGAGATTTCAAATTTGTTAAGTTGGCAATATTAACAAAAGATGTCTAAAAATTCTACAAATTTATATAAAAATTTCAGGTGTTTTTATTTGTTTGTTGTTTAAGAATTTTACAAGCTGATAATAAAATAGTGAAATGCAAAGGACCAGAATACTCAATCCTGAAGAAGAATAATTAAATTGGAGGACTCATACTTCCTAATTTTATTTATTTTTTTTCCAATTTTTTTATTTTTTTAATTAATGTATTAAATGTGTACATACCTTCCCATTGGCCCCCTGACCCCACTCTCATAAACTCAAAATGGATAAAGGACTTAAACATAAGATGGGAAACCATAAAAATACTAGAAGAATCCACAGGCAGAGAAATCTCAGACATATGCCAAAGCAATTTCTTCACTCTTACTGCTCATAGGGCAATGGATACTAAAGAGAAAATAAACAAATGGGACTACATCAGACTTACTAATTTTAAACCTTACTATAAGTCTGTAGCAATGAAGACCATGTGATATTGGCATACAGATAAATAAAGATCACTGGGACTAAATTAAGAGTTCCTAAATAAATCCATACACCTTTGGTCAAGTGATTTTTGCCCAAGAAGCAAGACAATGCAATGTGGAGAAAATAATCTTTTCAACAAATGGTGCTGGGACAGCTAGATACCCACATGCAGTGGGTCTACCCCTGCCTCACATCATAGACAAAAATCAACTCAAATGGACCAAATATCTAAATGGCAAAGCTAAAAACAAAAATAAACATTTTTAGAAGGAAAGAATAATAAATCTATGACCTTGGATTAGGCAATGGTTTTATACATTTAATACAAAAACAAAAATGACAAGAAAAAATATGTAAATTTATCATAATTAAAAACATTTATTCTGAAAATAAAATCCACAGAACAGAAGAAAACAATTGAAAAGACATGCCTGACAAGAAATTTGTATCCAGAATACACTTTAAAATATTCTTACAGCTCAAAAAAAAAAATAAATTGTTCAGTTAAATATTGTGTAAAGAATTTGGATAGAGATTTATCCAAAGATGATATGCAAATGGCCAATAAGTATATGCATATATGCTTAACATTGTTAGTCATTAACAAATATAAATCAAAGTGAGATTCCATTTTATATCTATTATAATGGCTATAATAAGACAGTCAGACCACAACAAGTTTTGGTTAAAATGTGGAGAAATAGAAACCCTCTACACTGTGGGATGGAACACAAAACAGTGAAGAAACTTTGAACATAGTTTTACCATTCTTCAAAATGTTAAATAATGGGGTACCATGTGACACACCATTTCCATTCCTGGGTATATACCCAAGAAAAATGAAAATATATATCCACACACAACTTGTACATTGTTATTCACAGCACCATTATCTATAGTAATAAAAGATACATCCAAATTGACCATACCTCCACTATGCCCACAAGCCATACCCACCAGCCAATCAGGAGCGAGTATGCATATTAACCCAACCAAGATGGCTGCTGCCACAGAGCAAGCAAGAGGCTTGGGTTTCCCCGGCAATGGAGGAAGGCAAGCTTCTTGTCCGCTCTGGCTGGCCCCAGCCTCTGCTCAAGCCTACAAAATTTCAATTATAGAAGATAAATAAGTCTCAGATACCAGGGCCTCTGCTTGAGTCATCGGGCACATGTTCAGCCTGAAAACCACCACAGGCCCCTCGCCCAGGCTGCCAATGGCCCAAAGGAACCCCTACCCTGATCAGGGACACACTTCAGGGCAAACTAGCCAGCTCCCACTCATGCACCAGTCCTCTATCCTATATAATAAAAGTAATATGCAAATTGATCATCACTCCAACACACAAGATGGCTGCCCATGTGGTCAGAAATGGCTGCCCCCATGTGGACACAAGATGGCCACTACAAGATGGCCTGCAAGGGTAGGCAGTTGTGGGCAATCAGGCCAGTAGGGAAAGGCAGTTGGGAATGACCAGGCCTGCCAGGGAGGATAGTTGGTGGTGAGGGGGGACCTAGACCTGCAAGGGAGAGCAGGTGGGGGATCCAGGCCTTCAGGGGAGGGCAGTTAGGGGCAAATAGGCTGCCAGGGGAGCAGATAGGCATCATCAGGATGACAGGGGAGTGGTTAGGGGGTTATCAGGCTGGTAGGCAGAAGCAGTTAGGGGCAATCAGGAAGGCAAGCAGGTGTGTAGCTGGTAGCCAGTAGTCCTAGATTGTGAGAGGACTGTCCGACTGCCCGTTTAGGCCCGGTCCTGGGATCGGGCCTAAATGGGCAGTCAGACATCTTTTGAGGGGTCCCAAATTGAAGAGGGTTCGGACTGGGCTGAGGGACACACACCCCCATGCATGAATTTCATGTACCAGGCCTCTAGTTCCTAGTAATAAAAATATAGAAATGCAGTTAATTGATTGCCTCCAAGTACCCATCAGTTTATGAATGGATAAGCAAAACATGATACAGTATGTCTATACAATACAATATTCTTTGGGAATAAAGTGTTGATTCATGATACAGTATGAATAAGCCTTGAAACCATTAAGTTAAATAAATTATGAAAAAAAGACATATATTGTGACTCCATTTATAGGAAACATACAGAATAGACAAATCCACCGCCACAAAGTGTAGATTAGCAGCCAACACAGAGTGTGGGAGAGAGGAATAACATTTGGCTGCTAATGCATGTGGTGTGCCTTCTGAGGTTATAAAACTGTTCTGGATTAGATATAGGAGTGATGGTTGCATAGATTCATGAATATAATAAAGACCACTAAATTGTACACTTAAAAGGATGAATATTAATAACTTTCACAGTGAAGTATATCTGAAATATGAAAAAAAAATCACTTTGGAGTTCCCAATGCTGAGTAACTGAGTTCCAAAATCTAAGTTTCCTGGAAGTACAAAATATATAAACAGACTAGAGGCTCAGTGCATGAAATTTGTGCAATAGCAGGCATTTGCAGCCCCAGATGTCTCAGTCCTCGCAGCTGTGGCTTTGTCGTGAAGATCGTCCAGAAGGTCATCCAGATGCTCATTCCACTATTTGGCCGTTCAGTCAATTTGCATATTGTGCTTTTATTATTATAGATAACCTGCATCCAGGTAACATGCTGCTATTGGGCTCTGTGGGGTGCTCCCTAGCATTTGACTTTCAGGTGATGAATATTCCACACTTCCCATGTTCCAGGATGACTCTTCAAGTGTTTTACCTCATGTTTTCCTCTAAATCCTCCTAAGATTCTGCCAGGATTTACAGAACCGCTGATTTTACAAACGGAGAAACACACACACAAAGCTTTATTGATTGAGAGATTCCTCCAAAGTCTCTCCAGAAGTGTGCAGCCAGACTTGAACTGAGATCTGTCTGACTTCAAAGTCCAGAGCATTCCACTGAAGAACGAGCTTTCCTTACTAGTCATTGATTGATGTGTTATGCCATCTACCAATACGTGTTTTCCTTTCGTTTGAACCACAGCTCATTCTTAGGAGCGGGCCGTGCAATAGTCAGATATCAGGAAAAGTCAATGCTTTCCCAGAGCCAGTGTTCTTTGGGGTATGCTTGAACAACCAAGAGGCATATTAAGTAGGGTGAGAACTCGGACTAAATCAAATATGGGGACCTGATAGAGAGAGATGGGGTAGTCAGAGGAGCCCTTGCAGGAAGGTGATCTGAAAGCTGAGACCTGAAGCATGAAACAGAAAGAGGGCATCAATGCATCGGGTACGGTCAGTGCCATTGCCTGGAGGCCAGGATGAGCTTGGCCAGAAAGAGAGCAGATGCTCTTAGAGAGTGAGGATGGAGCTGAAGTTGCAGGGGTTGGATCTGAGAGCCAGACAGGGCTTTGTCAACCTGAGGAATGGTTGGGGAGAGGCAGAGGAAGGCAGTCATGATGATGGTGATGATGGTGATGATGATTATAACTCTAGTAGAAACAAACATCAATGCTCATTCCCGACATGCACCAGCTTTTGGCATAGTGTTTTATTTCCATTATTCTCACTTCTTCTCCAAAGGGTAAACAGTTTCTCTGATGTAAATTGACTCCATTTTACAGAAGAGGAACTGAGATGATACAGAGAAGTTCACTAACTCTCCCAAAAGCACAGCTAAGTGAGCACTAGAAAAGGGGATTGAATTGGTGGTTCCTTTATCACAATTGAAAGTCACAAATGCCAGATGCGGAGACAAAGAAGCAATGGACAGACTGTGTGCTACAGTGGGAAGGGAGGGGAGGTTAGGGGGAGGGTCCTATAGGAGATCAACCAAAGGACTTGAATGCATGTGTGTGTAGGCATAGCCAGTGGGTACAGGGCAATGGGGGGAGGGGGAAGGGGGATTCCAGTGAGGGCATGTACTAGGGGATGAGGAGGGCAATAGGAAAAAAATAAAAATAAAATAAAGTAAAAAGAACAAAGAAAGTCACGAATGCCTTCCGAGGGAAAATTCTGTGGCAGAACGCGGTGTATTTTTATCACCCCACAATATTTTTAGTCAGATGAATGAGAGCTTTGTTTCGCCCACCAAATGTTTCTTGTCTGTGCACTTCTCTCATCGTGGGTGGTAATGATTCTTAAAGAGCCAGTGTTCATTATTTATATCTCTGGGACTCTAAGAATATCAGCATCGTGATTGCACCAAGCACCCCCACTTTCTCAAGTTGTTCTTCTGGGTCACCACCCTTGAGGATATTTCAAGTGGGCGCCTGATGTTCCCTGGACCAAATATCTCAATCTCACCGTGAAAGCCAGCAGGCAGGACCCGAGGGCTGGGGCAGGTTTGGACTGTCAGTTCTTCAGCAGGCTGTTCTCAATAAGCAGGTGCGCGCCTGCTGTTTTGACACGCCGTTAGAGGAAAGCGCCCGCAGCTCAGGGAGCGTGGCACGAAATGTCAAGGTGTCCAGGGATATGTCTCTGTCCGCGGAACGCCATCAGCAGCTGCCTGGAACACATCAGCTTTACATTTACTCCGCCGGGTAGTCGCCGGTATTGACGAGTGACTGTTTTGTGTGTTCTGTCCCCGGGGAGGATGCGAAGGAAGACAAATGATACCTTTTCCGTGGTTGTGTTTTAAGAGGTTCAAATGGGGGTCAGCGTGGTGAGGAAAGGGCGGCGGAGGTGCGGGGAGGAGAGAGGCTGCCTTTTCACAGAAACACATCCTTTTGCGGGGAGATTGTGAAGGCCCGAGGACAGAGGCATCCTTGTTAACCCTGTTTTCACCTGAAGTGAGAGCTCCGCTAATTGGAAACTGAGGCCAAGAAGCATGCATTTTGCCCGAAGCATCGTGGCTAGCTAGTAGCACAACCGTGATTTTAACCTGGGCAGCCTGCTCCTGGAATCTGCAGAAACACGCTCCATGTCAGGAAGGATGCATACATGTGTCTCTCCTGGGTGGGAGAGGGGGATGCCAGGGGGAAGCCTGGCGTCATTCTAGTCCTACTACCCTGATTCCCCAAAAGTAAGACATCCCCCGAAAATAAGACCTACTTCCAGTTTTGCCTCTCGCTTTCATATAAAGCATCCCCCAAAAATAAGGCCTCCCCTGAACATCAGGCCTCCCCAAAATAGAAGGCCCCGAAGCTACCGTCAGGTGTCTGACTCCTGATGTAAAGAGCCCTCGCCCTGCCTGAGCAGCTCCCACTGTGCTGTGGCCCATCTGTGAGCTGGTTTGTGATGACAACGACTACCGTACCATCTACAGGTCATAAATTTCCTTTTTTTTTTCCCAACAATAAATGTGTACCATATTCTTCTTCATGGAGAAATAAGACATCCCCTGAAAATAAGACCTAGCGCATCTTTGGGAGCAAAAATTAATATAAGATACTGTCTGATTTTCGGGGAAATGGTATCTCTCCTGGGTTGGGGGGGGGGAGCCTGGCACCATTCTAGTCCTACTGGTTGGCAGATTGAATGCCATATCCAATGAAATACCTTCCCCAGGCCCTAAGAAACAATTAATTAGGAATTCATTTTTTAAAGACCTCCATTCCGAGTGCCTTGAATGGCTTTAATGTTTCTCTCACTCCACGTTATCCACAGTCATGTGTATTGTGCAAACATGATTAGTTTATGTATCTCCCTGCCTCTCCTACCCTCATTCCCAACTAGGATGCTCCCTCTGGAGAGATAGCGATTCCTACTTTATATTCTTCATCTCGAGCAATGAGCCTGCAGAGGAGTAAGTAAGTGCACGATTAAACGAAATACTAACTCAAGCTGGAAATAATCTAGCAAAGGTGACTTCCGAGGCTTTTGCCAATCTTGGCAGCAGATTTGCGGCTGGGACACTCGCTTCAATTCCAGGAGATAAAATTGTTCAGCCTCTCCTTTGCCCTGGAGGGAAAGGCCACTTTAGCATCATTCATCATCCAGGTAAGTTCAAAAGGATGGTTCAGGGGCTGAGATTGAGGGGGAAGATTTGAGCATGATAAGGGGAGAAATAGCCACCTCTTTTCCACAGTTTCGCAATAGCTTGCTTTAGGGTTGGGGCAGGGTAGGTGGACGGTATGCAGTCTTGTTTGTTATCCTCCGAGCAGGTTTAGGTGTTTATTTATTTTTCTTGGAGACACTGCTGTGTATCGTTATAGGTGTCCGCAGCTCTACACAACAGCCAGGCAGAGACCTGGCCTGAGGCAGCCCGTATGGGGGGGAATTAGCCTTTCATTGATCGCCTGATAGGCCAGGACGTGCGCGAAGGGGACATACTGAGTGAGCAGTCCGAGTGTCAGTCTTGAAATAAATCATCCTGTGCTTGTGGGAAGGATGAAGCAAACAGTCTGTCGCTAGCCTGTTCACACGAGCTCTCGCCCCACCGTCAGCCCCTGATGGCATCGTTTCCTGGTGACATCTGTTCAATCAGCCTCCCCGGGTCCTAATGGGATATTGATTGGAAGGTTAGCAAAGCAGGAGTGGTCATATCATAAGATAAAAATATGAAGCCCAGGTCGGCACCTTCCAATCCTGTATCCTCACATATGCCCAGAATTCAAGTCCAAAATAGGATCCTTGACAACCTAAAATGAGTATTGACGATTATTCAGCACCATCTTAAGCATTATATAGTTTGTTTAATCTTTTTTTTCAATTTAATAAATCTTTATTGTTCAGATTATTACAATTGTTCCTCTTCCCCCCCTTTCCATAGCTCCCCTCAACCCAGTTCCCACCCCACCCCATGCCTTTACCACCCCCACTGTCTTCATCTATAGGTTTATGATGTTTGTCCAGTTTCTAATCCACACCCCCACACCCTTTTCCCCACGAGAATTGTCAATTCACTCCCTTTCTATGCCCCTGATTCTATTATATTCACCAGTTTATTTTGTTCATCACATTTTTTATTCACTTGATTTTTAGATTCACTTGTTGACAGATATGTATTGTTTTTCATAATTTTTATTTTTACTGTTTTCTTCTTCCTCTTCTTAAAGAGTACCTTTCAACATTTCACATAATACTGGTTTGGTGGTGATGAACTCCTTTAGCTTTCTCTTCTCTGTGAAGCTCTTTATCTGACCTTCAATTCTGAATGATAGCTTTGCTGGGTGGAGTAATCTTGGTTGTAGGTTCTTGCTATTTATCACATTGGATATTTCTTGCCACTCCCATCTGGCCTGCATAGCTTCTGTTGAGAAATCAGCTGACAATCATATGGGTACTCCCTGGTAGGTAATTAACTGTTTTTTTCTTGCTGCTTTCAATATTCTCTCTTTGTCTTTTGCTCTTGGCATTTTAATGATGATGTGTCTTGGTGTGGTCCTCTTTGAATTCCTTTGGCTTGGGGTTTTGTGTGCTTCCTGGACTTGTAAGTTTATTTCTTTCACCAGGTGGGGGAAGTTTTCAGTCATTATTTCTTCAAATAGGTTTTCAGTATCTTGCTCTCTCTCTCTCTCTCTCTCTCTCTCTCTCTCTCTCTCTCTTTTCTTCTTCTTCTTCTTCTTCTTCTTCTTCTTCTTCTTCTTCTTCTT